>LPNX010269388.1:345402-442440 GCA_001517045.1 Pseudotsuga menziesii | reverse complement strand
TGAGTCATCAATCCCTACTTAGGATTAAGTTTATCATAATGTCTCAGAAAATTAAATAAAACAATTACATAATTTTACAAAATTGGGGTATGTGACAGCTAGACTAGGAAAATTATGAGCAAGTGGGGAAAACTGATAGGTGTAAAAATCTGAATGATGGATGGGCATAAGATATGAACCATAAGTGTTTAGAATAGATCCAAACATGTTTAATATCAGTCCATATATGACTAAGGTCATGGATAACCACCCACTGAAAGTTAGGATAGACTTCAAACCATGTAAGATAAATATCACTACATAAGAGACCAATGAGGAATCAACTAGTGAGCTTGGGATTTGTATAGTCTTAGGATTATTCAGAGGTATCAACCTGCAAATATGCTTCTAAATCAGAATCCAAAGGATCACATATAATAATATCAATAGACTCATGGGAATACACTGGTAATGAATCCTCTGTATGAAAGGAGGAAAGAATGAGATGTTCACAATCTTCAAGAAGGCTCTGAGTATTGATGCCAAGAACAAAGGAGGATATGCTCAAGCACATGAGATCAAATAAGGTAAGTGGTATGACACAAATAAGGATTGATGTGGCTAAGCAAACATCCTGGAAGTCACTGGGTTGCGCACCATCAATGAGAGAGGTATGAAAGAGGTGTGAAGAATCTGGGACATAGATCTCAGAATCTAAGATATGATATTTAGAGAACAATGAATGGGCTATAGGATCATAATCAATATCAGCAACAGCTCCATATGTTACTTCTTTTTTATCAATAGTATCACAAGAAGAAAAATCACCTTTGAGAGACACAGAAAAAGATGGCTCTTCAATATTTGCTTCTTCATTGAAGGAGGAAGCATTCGAATGAAAGAGGGCAGCAACAACATGAACTGTACGAGAAAATTCTTCATCATGATCAACTTCATCAGAGAATGTAGAGGCCAAGAAATATTGAGAGAGAGAACAAGAGGAGATGCTAAGTTTGCTCCATGCTTCATCTTGAATTTCTTGCAAACCAAAAGCTTTGTCCAAAATTTTCCAAAGCTCAAATGGAAATTCAGCAGAATCTATGAGATGATATATATTTGGAGACATTCCAAAACACATAATTCCATAAGCTCTATCACAATTATTTATCCAATCAATCTTCTCTTCATAAGACTCACATTCACTTAATGCACCAATGGAGACATCAAAGAGACATTGCCTCTTCAAGTATTCACTCATCTTTGGCTTCCAATCAGCATAGTTGAAAGGAGATAGTAAAGGAGCTTTTGAATCCATATTGAAGTTGTTCATATGCTCTAAGAGATACTCTTTGTAACCTGCAAAACAAACTAGGAGAAAATATTGTAAGCTAGACAAGCTCTTCTTCAGAGAGGGATAGGAGACTGGATGCGCTCCTCAACTCTGTAGAACTTGACCAACCTTGCTTCTCTAATACCATGTAGAAATAATAAATCAATGCTATGAGCAATGATGCTAAGAAGAAGCACATGAAATAGATCTTGCTACTAAGAATTCTCACAAGCATACACAGGAAAAATAGAGAGAAGAAAAGAGACTGAATCACATGAATGAAGAGATGAATATTGATGTGTATCCTTCCATTGAATAATGTTGAATAATAGCGTACATAAATAGTACATCCCTCATAGGAAAATCGAATTGTATGGAAACAACTCATAAAGCTCAAAAAGGCTGACTTACCAAAATATAGAAAACCCCCATAGGTGGCTAAAGCACTTCCCAAATCTATCAAGGACCTCACGAGTTGGAAAAAAAGCCAAATAAAGCAAAATTTGCTGTAAAGTCCTGTATACTAATTCTGGATGGTCAAAAGGTGGTCAAGATCAACCCAGAATTGGAAATAAATCATTCCTAGGATATACATGGCATGTATTAACTTTAAGGTGAAAAGTGGATGCCAACTAATTAAGCTAGTGGGTGAATAATTAATCAAATAATGATTAATTATTTTATCCTAAGTTGTGAGTGGGTTTAATATATTCCAACAGACAAGTGCCATGTTCAAAGGTGACGACAAACTACCATTTTATTTGCAAAATGAATTGATACCCTTCCCTTAATTTCCCCATCATTTTTGCTGAGAGCCACTTTTAATTTTTACGAGTTCAAAGAGGGTAACAAACACTCATTGTAGCTCATCTAAAGACAAGTCCATTCTCATATGTTTTACGAACCTGAGAAATGAGGGGTTTGTTCCCAAAAGAGGGTCTCTTAGTGTTTAGTTTAATGAGTCCAATGAAAGTTAACTCGGTATCATTCATGTTTACAGAGTCTAAACGAATATGGAAGAAGACTCCAAAAGGTCCTTTTTCGTAAATAGTCAATACGAACTGAAAAAGAGATAAACTACCGTCGAAAGACAATTCTTCAAGTAATTTTATGAGCATGAAGAAGACAAGTGTGCTCGACAATATTTTCACATTTAGGGAGTTCGAAAAGACTTTAAAGAAGACTCCAATAGGTTTCTTTTGCGTGATGAACAAGTTTTACGAGCCTGAAAAGAATCGAAAAAAGACTTAGAACTTTGATACCAAGTTTTGGGAGTAGGATCAAAGTGTCGAAATGAACGCTCAAGGACCTTTTCCGTTTTTTAGAAGTACGAAAAAGTAAAAAAAATGAACTTCCCCATAGCCAATACTGTTTATTTCTGTCCCTGCAAGACTCTTAAAAAGGCTATTAGTCTCCCAAAATATTTAAAATGACTTTTATAAACTATGTAAAAGGGTATTTTTGATAAAAATGATTTAAAAGCATTAAAATAATACAAAAACCCTAAAAATATGTTATAAAAGCTAAGTAAAATAGTAAAAAAAACCAAATCATTTACCATTTTACCAAGTCTTGGAGCATTTTGGGAGAACTGAGGTGTAGATTTCAATCAGAGATTGTGACGCCATCGTTCGTCCATTTTTCGCATCATCAAATCCAGGTAACAACTAGAAACCTCCCCTTCCTTTTTATGGTTTTCATTTTTTCTTTTTTGTTGGGTTTTGGAGCCTTAAGAGCAACCCTAGAAAACACATGGAGGGCACCGCTTCTGGCCTTTACGGGAAGAGCAGTGCCCAATAAGAACCGCAGTTTTTTAGTTTTTCTCAGGTGGTGGCACTGCTCTGTCCAAAAGGGACAGTCACAGTGCTGGCTGTGAGGTCCAAAAAACATATGTCCCAGTCAAATTAAAAGTTTTCAAGCATTTTTAATGGTGGAATATGCTTCTAAATGGCTCATTAATGGTTTTTAAAAGGTCATTTGGTAAAAAATGGTGACTTGGAAGGAGATACAACATGATGATGATGATGCTCATGTCATAAGAAATGAGGTTGTGGCCTCTTAAAATTCTTCTGCACTTCTAACATGGTTTCACATGAACATCTACTGGAGTACATCCTACGGATGTGGAATCCAGAACAACAGTATTTTGAGGTGGGAACCCATATTGTGACTGTGGAGGTGGAAGATATATATTTCCTAACAAGGTTGTCTAGACAAGGAGCACCTATTTCTTTGATTGGTTCCCGAGGTGGGGACATCACTACACAAGAGTTGATTGATCACCATTGTTTCCCAAGTACAAAAATGTTAGGTAAGACGATCCCTATCAAGGATGTGAGGGATATACCACTTCTAATTGTTCTATTTACCATGAATAGGGTGGCTGGGATCCAAGGGCCCCACCAAGCATCCCGGGAATGTCTATTGTATTCCCTGGAGACCATGGCACCTACGGTATATAACTAGGCCAAGGCACTATTACTTGTGTTTAAGGATCAAATGACGAAATGTCAGTAAGGAGAGCTGAAGTAGTTTGGTTATGGGACCATCCTAGCATGCTTCTTCTTTGAGAGGGTACCACTCATGAGGCCCCAGGTAGTATTCACAAAGCTCAGAGATAGAGACCCCTGCATGCTGCGGTGGGTGGATATCATGTCCCACACAAGAGGTGGTGGAGGCAAGGTTAAGTTCGAGGATTCCTTCTTCCACTGGCTGAGTGATCTAATTCTCATGATTGAGGACTATGCATATGCAGGGACCAAATTTTGAGGAGATCCCGACCTACCACTACCACCTTTTCTCAGTGGGGTGACATCAGTAAGAAGCAATACCTAAGATGTTGATTATGTTTTTATATTTTTCATGTTTTGCAATTTTTTATGGACGATAACAAGACCTAAATTTTACACGCAGATGTTGGTGATGCATGACTTGGAGGATCCTCCTTGATGGACATGCGAGTAGGAGCTCGCTTTGTCCAAAGAGGCGATTATGATTTCACTGAGCTGGAGGAGAACCTGGATCGATTGACTCTAGATATCCTGGATTCTACTATAGATGACCTCCCTAGGAGGTTTCAGAGACATACTGTAGGAGTATCAGGCCGCTTCAGTCGCTTTCTATGTAGAGTGGAAATGGTCATTATGTACTACCATGAGAATCATTGGAGTGGTCTGCATGATGTATCCCTGAAAGCTTAGCTAGCTTCAAGATTTTTGTATGCCTAAAAGCCACAGTGCTTCAGATGAGGTCTTGTGGCCATATTTTTTGTAAAAAATACTTTTTATACATATATATACATATAGACTTGGTTTTAGTGTTTATATGTGCTTCAAATGGATGAATTATATTTACATGATTTTTACATGTTTTCTACTATTTATTTTACTTTATGATTGACCATGTTTATTTTAACAAGTTATGAATGGGCAATATGCCAGTCCAGAATGAAATTTTCCAATGAATCAACAATCATATTATCAGACCTAGGGATATGCCTATAAGTGATGAAATCAAATGACCTTTCTAACAGACGCACTCTCTGAAAGAGACAGAGAAGTGTAGGGTTCCTGATAGTGTAGACATGATTTAGGTGACAAAACACTATTTGAGAGTCCATAAACACTACCAAATCATGAATGTCCTGAGATGCAGCCTCGGTGAGTAAACCTATCACTACCTGATACTCGATGATGTTGTTGGTAGCCAGACCAATGCAAACCGCTCCTGAACTAACTAAATCCTGAGCTGGGGAATACAACACCCAAGCCGCTTAAGCAAGATTCAAGGTATGACAACATGCAACATCAATGAAACCGTAAAAAAAAATCCAATATGGATAACCAAAACATGGTATAAACAGTATGGACATCAACTCAAAGCCATATTGAAAATGACAAAACACACTGAAATCCAAATATACATATATACAAGGTACCATACATAAATTTCTTAAGCATAGTACCTCTTTAGGTGCAACCCATTGTGAGGTTACCCAAAGGGTATCTCGTCATAAGCTACAATCACATAAGCCACCTTCTCTAAGACCTTACTGACGACAAAGGGACCGTACCACATGGATTCAAACTTTCCCTTCCCTAGTTTATCATGTCTCTGATCATAAGTTAGGACTAGGTCACCTTCATTGAAGACACGAGGTTGAAAATACATGTCATATTGTTCCTTGATGATATTTTTGTGTGCCTCGTTAGCCAAGGCAACATCTCTTCTACTTTCATCAAGGTTAGTTAAGTACATGAATCCCTCTTTCTCGGTGGAAGTCTGTGGGAGAAGTTCTACTGCGAGTTTAAGTGATGGAATTTGACACTTGATAGGAAGGATGGGTTCTAGTCCATAGACCAGATGAAAGGGTGTGAAACCAATTGTCGTTTTTACTGAAGACTTGTAAGCCCAAAGTGAGAAAAAGAGTGTCAAGTTCCAGTTGGATTTGTGATCTCCAACCATCCTATCCAGCATAGTATTTAAAACTTTGTTAATGTCCTCGACCTGACCATTATCCTGTGGGTAATACGGATTTGAGTTTTCATGGTGAAAATCCATCTTGGCACTCAGCTCAGCCATCATTTGATTCCGAAAATGAGATCCGTGGTCAATGACTATAGCTTGCGGGACTCCAAACCTATCTATCACATGGTTGAATAAAAAGAGGGCGGCAGTCTTACCATCCTCTGCATATGTAGGCATTTCCTCAGCCCATTTTGTAAAATAATCCATGGCTACAATGATGTAACCATGCCCCCCAGATGTGATAGGATTACAATGCATAAAATCAATACCCCATTTGGAAAAAGGGCCAACTACAATGACGGGGTGTAATGGACCAGGGTGGGTGTGCTTTTTTAGATAAAAGTGTTGATAGGGTGGGAATTTCTTAACCACCTCATGACAATATTTAAAGATTGAGGGCCAAAAATACCCTGCATGAAGGATTTTCTAGGATGCAACCATCCCATAAAGATGACCGTCACATGCTCCAGAGTGGCAATCATTCAAAACCGTTTCAATCTCTTCATGTGCAAGGCATCTTCAAAGGATAGAATCAATACCACATTGGTACAATGTATCATTCAGAATGAGATAGTACTTTGTGTGGTGACGGATACGACGATGATTATCATAGGATATGTTTGGATATAATCTATGAGTTTGTATATAGGTGATCGAATCTCCATACCATGGGTCATTTGTTCTTATCAAGAACAAGAATTCATCCGGGAATGAATCATTGGGGTCAACTTCTGTTAAAGCACAAGGAAGATCACACATCAACTCCATGAAAACCAAGGATTTCTTCAAAGTAGCCTTGGCGAACTCAAGATCAAATTCTCATAGGATAACAATCCAATGGGAATATTTCCCCCCTAGTACTTGACGAGTCAGAATGTAGTACATAGGGTTTTGATCTATGAGTATAGTTGTGGTACGGAGCATAATGTAATGATGAAATTTTTGAACAGCAATGACCATGGCCAAAGCTAACTTCTCCACACGCGAGTAATGGGTTTTGGAGTCAATGAGACTCTTACTCATGTAATATATCACATGTTCTTGGCCATTGGGATTGTCCTGCACTAGAAATATTCCGATGGTTGTAGTGGAGGAAAAAAATACAAGAGAAAGTCCTTCGAGTAATTTGGGGGGTGTATCACAGGTGAATGGGTTAGAGCATGCTTCAGATTATCAAATGCTCATTGGGCCTGGTCATCCTAGAAGAATGGAGTGTCCTTCTTCAGGAGACACATATAACCATGCGTTTTCTCAATGAAGTTTCCCATGAAACGATGAAGAAAGCTTTCCTTCCCTTGCGAACTTTGGAGCTCAATAAGGTTTTTCGGGGCAGGTAAGGCCAAGATAGCAACAATTTTCAGAGGATCAATCTGAATGGAATCTTTGGAAACCACGAAGCCAAGAAGGTGTCTAGTCTCAAAACAAAAGACACATTTGTGTGGATTCAGCCGTATGTTATAGTGAAGACACCTAAGGAAATGTCTCTAAGGTTCCCTGGATGGTCCTCTCATTGTTGTGAATGAGCGGGGAGATCATCAAGGTACAGTTCCATGATGTGCTTGATATCATGCAAGGCAGAGGACATGGCTTGTTGGAATGTAGCTCTGGCATTCTTTAGGCCAAACGGTAACTTCCAATATGCGAAGGTTCACCATGGGAAAATGAATGTCATTTTATGTCAATCAAAGGGTAGAACCTCTATCTGATTGTAGCCAGAAAAACCATTCATAAAAGAAAAGATGGCGCTCCCAACACAACTATCGTTGATATGATCGATGTGTGGAGTAGGGAAATTGTCTTTAGGACAATCCTTATTCAAGTCTCAAAAATCAATACAGACTCTAATAGTGCCCTACTTTTTGGTTACAGGGACAATGTTAGATACCCATTCCTTCAAGGGTATAGGATAAATAAACCCCGTCTTCGGAATTTTTTCTACTTCAGCTTTGATAGCCGCAGCATTCCTAGGATGGACTTGACGTAATTTTTTTTGGACATTTTTTTATGTGGGATAGGTTTTAATCTTGTGTATAATAATTGATGGATCGATCGCATGAATCTCCTCATAAGTCCAAGAAAAAATATAATGGAATTATTTGAAAAGAGCTCTTAAATTTTCAATTTCCTCCATCGAGCAGTTCTGGTATACGTGAACGTGCTCAACAGTTCCAAGCTTGAGTGATATGTCGATCGGGTTTGTCTTAGTGATGTTGCAAAGATTTCCTTCGAAATCTGTGTCTTGCAACAATACAGGCATTTGTGGATGGGTTAAAATATCAGTACTGATAAGTGATATAAGGTCAAAACCTACCGAACTGGTGTTGGGAAGAAAAGAAGATTGATGATGGTGATCTTCCCATATGGGTTCATTTGCACTCATGATCTCCATGATGGACTCGTCCGAAGGAAAAGTCTGTGTGAGATAGTCTAGAGTGGGAAATTTTATAGCTGATTTTACCACTCCAGGTGAATCACAATTGTATGGCCTTCCCCCGTCCCTCTATAGACTCCTTAGACCCCTTGGACCATTTTTTTCCTTTGATGTTTCCTTGCCCATCCCTAAAAACATGTGAAAATTAATACATGCAACTTTTAAACCCCTAATCGTGTATATACATGGGTTTGACCCCTAAAATCACGTACATCGGGATGTGTGCATAATCCAAATTATTTTGGAGTTTTCCTTGACATGGATCTAACTCACTTGACTCCTGGCCTTCCATATGCCTTGAGATCGCTTGGATTCGACCTTTCATTACCCCTTTGAAAAGCTATATAAGGAACTCTTGGGTACATTGAAGGCATATGAGAGAATTGAGAGCAAAGAAACTATAGTCCTTTGTTGCCGGAACTTATGCTTGAGTCTGCATCCCTTTGTCCCTTGGAGCACTTTTGTGTTCTTCCCAAGCTTTCCTTTGCCTTGTGAGCTTGCTATCGAGAGATGGAGGATCGAGGTGGTGGAGGCCCAAGTGGGGGCTTCAGTTTCTCCGATTCACAGATGTGTTGACAGAGGTTGTATCCATTGTAATCTCTGATTTTATATTAATAGAAATCTCTTTTCCTGTCCAATAATGTATGTTTGAATGATTATTTTATCCAAGGATGATTTCAAATGCTTATACATTGTTGATTATATATGCTAGAATAGATCTAACACCAATATATATAGTATGCTTGTCTTGTTTACTTGTTGTTGAAGAAGTGATTTATCAATTCAAGATGAAGTTGGAAAGCTCAACGGGGATCTACTTTAACCGTCCAGAATAAGGTATGAGGTCTGATCCTTTAGTGTTAGATATTTAATTTCTATTGCATATTGGAAAGGATTGATTTCTAGAGTCAAGCTGTCTGTTGTGGTTCCCCAAGCCTTAGGAATTTCTCTCCATAACAGGAAGAGAGGGTTCTAGCCAATAGGGAAAGTGGTAAGGATTCGAATCTACCAAATGAAGATCATTTGGTTGGACCTCGAAGGAATATTGGACAACATCATACGGTGCTTCATAGGGGCCAAGAGAGGATGACTCAACAAATTATTTTCCCTTAGGACTATAACAAGTTGTAAAAAACATGTTCACGACCGCTACTTCCATACTAGGAGGGGCGGAAGGAAACACTCCCATAAGGGTTGAGTCCTCAACTTACCTACCCCAATCGATTGATAAGGAGGAGGGGACTGACCTAAAATAGGGATGTTATTCATGGTGGGAGTAGTAACATCTAGTGAACAAAAGTCAAGTTGATCGATAGTTACAATTTTTCCCAAATGAGGAAACTGGAGAGTTCAAAATACTGTCGAAGCGACAATAGTCATGGCATAGAAGTTTCTCCCCAATAGGATATTGTAATCTAACGGGGCATCAACTACTTCCACCTGAATGGAAACAATTTTTCCCCCAAGCTTGACTAAAAGGGTTGGTAATAGACCATGAGGCTGGAAACCTCGTCCATTAAAATTTTTTAATGTGGTGGGAGACTTTGTAAGCTCAGGAGAACCAATGGCTCTCCAATAGGCTGTAGACAAGACTAAGGTTGAAGATCCTTCATCCAAAACAGTCCGATGGACCTTTCTCCCAAATACTCTAGAGGCAATTTGAAATGCAAGTTGGTGAGGTAACCTAGATTTATAGTTCTCTACATTGAAATGAATCAAGTTGGTTTTATTTGGATCTAATTTCCCCAAAGCTGTTAGCAGGTTTTTACGCTGCGTTGGAAAACTTTGGAGTACCTCAAGGGTAGACATCACCAAAGGTGCCTAAGCTAAATATTCAACAACATTATAGAATTGTGCATCTTGGGCATTGGGATTGAAAACAACTTTCTCGAGGGTAGCCAGTCGTAAAATCAAATCAAGATTATATTTTTCGATCACGAGAGGGCCATTAGATGAAGATGGAGAAGAACTAGTAGAAGGAACTTTCTCGGAAGAAGGATCTTTCATCCTTCTTCTCTACTGGCTTGTCATATGAATGACTATGAGTATTCAAATTGATGGTATCTGAGGACATCGTTCTGATTTCTTGCATAGAACTAGAGGTCCCTTGATTAGACATGTGGTCTATCAATTGTTGCTGAGATGGGAAGGGATCGGTAAGCACCGCAGGTGTGGGATTACTTTTCAGGAATTTACTAATCTCTTCACGACGAGGGAACTCCTTTGTGAACTGATCACCCAAACATAACAAGAAAGGGTACTTATATTTTATCTTCCCTTTATTATCATTATCTATGGTTGCGGCCTTGGTATTCTCCTGTTGGTTTTGAGGTTTTTTTATTTTTACCTTTTTCCTTTTTTCTTATTGTTGGGTGTACTTTGAATAGCATTTACCTCGGTGAAAACCATCGGAGTTGAAGGAGTAGTAGTAGAAGCATTAGGTTTCTTGGTAGGTTTGGATGTTGATGAGGGCTAGATTGAACCAACAACCCCATCAATAGGAGTCTCTGCAAGTGTCTTAGCCATGTTTGTGCTGGTATGAGGAGCTTGAGGGATTAGGTCATACAAACTTTTGGATTGGAAATATACCAAATCTAGATAATAAGCACGATTGATAGCCTTCTCTTTGGTAACAACACCACCCATAGCTGAATCTCAGGAAATGGGAGGAAACAAGGATTTCATGAACCAATAAACTAACAGTTTGTCCAGGATGGGAGCTTTAATAAGTCACCTCCATCATCTCCACTCATGGATATGATCCGATATGTGCATGGAGGTATTTTGGCGGAGTGAGGTCAAAAGGTTCGTACCTATTTCATAACTAATGGGTAGATGAAAGTTGTGAGAAAAACGGTTGCCAATGAGCTAAAATCCACAAACGAATGCTGTGGAAGTTCGATATACCACTTTGCAGCTGTACCGATCAAATTTTGTTGAAAGAGCCTCAAAAAAATAGATTCATCCATCAAGGAGTTCGAAGAACACCATAGATGAAAATTCATGAAATGATTTTTGGGATCATCTCCCTGCTTCCCATCAGACTTTGGAATGTTTGATGTCAACTTGACTGGAATAGCAGGCCATGAAGGGTTGTGCTGAATGAGATCATTTATCAACTTGGACAAATTGGGCAAGTCCAAAGTTTTTAGGAACGAAAGTTTTCGATTAGGTTTGACATATTAGTAGTATTGATAAGGCATATGTATACCAGTAGGACCATAAGCTGAATGATATATCGACTTTTGAGTTGGTTGATGGATAGATGACCCTCCTAAAGGGGGTGTGCCTCCAAGAGGAGGGATCCCTGGAGGTGGTGGGCCTCTTGGTGGTGGTGTACCTCCAGGTGGTGGTCTGCTAGGTGGTGGTCCTCTAGAAGGTGGACCCCTAGGTGGTGGACCCCCAGAAGGTGGGCCTTTGGGTGGTGGTCCTCCGTAAGGTGGACCTCCACTAGGTGTCCCTCCATAGGGTGGAGCACCATAGGGTGGGACACCATAAGGTGGCCCTCAAGCACCTCCAGCTGTAATAATAGACATTCCTCCCATTATTGGGATGTAGGACCAATTAGGTTTCCCCCATGGCGTAAATGTGTTTCCAAGGCAAGGGATTCCAGGATACATAGTTCCTATAGATGTAGGTTGATAGTTCATATTTTCTACAGGTAGTTGATTTGCTGGGCAACCATAACCCCAAGAAGACTGGTTAACTACAGGTTGTACCCCTAAGGGTTGGCCTGAACTCAATGGAGGGTTTACCATATTGGTATGGGTAGGAGGAACAACCACTGTGGGTTGTCCTACAACAGAAGTCTGTCTAGTACTAGGAGAAACTCTAGTAATAGATAACGTAAATTGCGTCGGGGGTTTCCCATCGACGTTGGAATGTACAAACACCATTTGAGCTGGGGATTGCCCCCCATATACAGAGGTTATGGGAGGATTAGAAACAAACCTAGGATTTACAATTGTAGGGTTGGAGGTTTGACCTGGATTATGAGGAGATATACCATGAGGTGGGGAATCTTCAATAGGAGCCAAAGTCTCAACAAGTGAACGATATCTAGAAGGCCATGGATCCGACAGATGGGATAAAAGAGCCGACATAGGTTTTTTGTGAGGTATAGGAATGCCCATAACTCTTTACATCCTCTCTTGAAAACTACGAGCGCGATCAAGATATGCTTGAATTATCCTATATTCATTCTCACCTAGAGGAGGGTTCTCAAAACAAGGTCTAGTAACCCCAAATTCTATAATGGATTGACCCATATCAGTTCTCCCAAAAGGAGCATTAGGGCCATACTCATTTTCATCATGACCATCGTTATGACCTTCCATCGAAGAATGAAAGGAAGTGTTAGCCGTAGGAGGCTATTGGACCAAGGGGTTAATATAAGAAGTGAATTGATCTTCTCTTTCTACAACTGGGCTTCCTTCCACATGGGATTCAGTTTCAATTCCTTGATCTGTGGCTTCCATTGGGCCTTCCCTTGTGGCAGGTGGAAATTCAGGTGGTAAGCCCTGGTTTCTTTTGGATCGTCTCAACTGAAACTCAGCCAGATTGTAAAAGTCACTAAACCTAACGTAGGGTTTCAAAACTAGGGAAATCACACAAAACTTCTCCTACAAAAACTACAGGCCACAAGCAAACTTAAGTGACAAGAAGGGATGAATAAGCCGATTCCTCACCAGGATTGCCAATTTTTTGAAGCTCATGATATACTGTAGGGTCCAACAGTAAAACACGACGAGGAGGATCGATCGTCCCTCACCTAAATACCCGATTACCTGGACGACACATGCGTAGTTTTCTCCCCGAGTGCTTTTCTTTGTGTATTGCGCCAACAATATGACCAAGAGGGATTTTCCAAGATGGTCTCAAGAATTATAGAAGGGCCTCCCGATATACACAAGGTACATGGGAGTTCAAATCCGTAGTAGTAATGTCTAATGCACAAACGTTCACAAGGGGCCTTTCGATCTACAATTGAGTACGCGAAGTACCTTTCAATATACCTCAAGGGTACACAAAAGGCCATTCTATATACTGACGGTAGATGGAATAACTGCGTAGGTCTCGGGTTGCAGTGCAGGCAATAAGGAACAACTCCTACATTTTACGATGTCGAAACACGTCTATAACCTATCACTCAAATTACTAAAATTTTTAACCTATAGCTACTGTTAATTTTAAGTTGAACGATTAGGTGAATGCATGGAGTTATGACATAAATGCAAAACCATGCAATTATGATACGCAAATTCTTTCACTTTACCTTTCAAAGCATGCCTAATTGTGGGAAGGAGAGAGTATTTCTTTTTCCAATTTCGTTTCAAAACCAAAGATTTCCCAAACAGTCTAACTCAAAAAAATTTTGAGAATACAAACAAGCAATATACTTCTAATCTAATCTTTGAAAACAAGAAAATAGGGTGAGATCTCTTTTCCTAAAAAAAATGACAAAAAACACTCAAAGGCATACTAAGTACTTTTTTCAATTTTTCTTCAACAATGGAAAGATCTAAATTAAAACTACTAACATTTTTACTTTTGATTGAGACAAGAATGTGAAAAGAAAGAAGAAAAAATGGAGATCTGAAAGCTTATGAGGCTAGTCAAAGATCCAATAATTCGTCCTCAAACATAATTAAAACCAAATCTCAATATAAAAAGTTTCTTTTTTTAACAAGTAAAAAAATTCTTTCGTAAACTTAACGAAAAAATGAAAACAAGAAATGAACAATTAAGTCTTCCTTTTCAGTCTTATCAAATAGTAAGAATGAGATCTATCTGAGATAAAGCTTCCAACAACTCCTTTCAAAAAATAAAAACAAAGCATACAATCAATGAAGATGATAAGACTAACCTAGATTTTGAGTTCAACAAAACAAGCATTTACCACATCTAGGCTTCGAATTTAAAATACTCATATCTCTGCAAGCAAGCCCAAACATTTAGAACTGAAAGCAAAAAACCAAAACAATTTTTGCAATGGAAAATCTTAAAAAAGCCTACCTGCATCGCTTCTTGAGGGTCACTAACAGAACGGTTCTGAGCTAGCACCGCTTCCTGATTACTAAACACAGGAGGTGGCATCACTTACTGATCACTGAACATAGGCGGTGGCACCACTTACTGATCATTGAACACATGCGGTGGCACAACTTATTGCCCACAATACATGCGCGGTGTCCTGTAGAAGTCAGAAAAATAAAGAATGTTGAAAAAGCAAAGTTAATCATCGAAGTACTGGGATAAAAATCATGAATTGACAAGAATATAAAGTACATAAGGTAAGAATGACTTCGATATGCTGATAAAAACCAAGATCTCACTAGATCAGCTAGTAGATCTAACTAATGAAAGAATGGATCTTGGATTTCAAACAAGAGCTGAAAACCAAGGAAGATTAGATGCACTGAAATCTCTTCCCCAGCGGATTCACTATATTTTTTACTGGGGAAAATGCACCTCCTGCGAATAGGAGTGGTCCTCTAGTCTAAATGGTTCAGATATAGAACAAATAGTTCACAATAGAATTGGAAGACTTTCCCTAGAATGGGTGGAGATCTGGAATGAGTCTCTTTGATGGAATAGTGTCATTGTTTCTTGTGATGATAGCTCTTCACAGATGTACCTACATGATCACCTGAAAACCAGCAAACGAGATAAAAAAGCACAAGAATATGATCTAGTATTCTATGTTAGTGACTAAGGAATCCAACAATAAAATTCATGATAACAACACAACATACTTTATGGGAAAGGAACCAATTTTGCATTAAAGAATGAAGAAGAAGTTTACAACCTTTTCCTTGGTGTCGATGTGCTCCTTCACAATGCCAATATCTTGTCCCCAAAAGCTCCAAATTTCTCCCTCTATGCTCACCCTACTGATTTAGGCCAGAATGTAAATGCAACAACATAACCTTTTCCTCTCTCAACCATGGATATGAGCCTGCTTTTATAGGCCTTGGGAGGATAGGGATGGTTGAGTAAATGGTGGGTGAGTTGGATAGGAGATCCCAAAAATATGGATCTCGAGTCCAAGTGGTCCTTAGGTGTACAGATAAGGGTGCCATGAAGCCTTCCTTCGAGAAGCTTTGTAGAAACCTCTCTTTTTTACTTTTTACCAAGGGTACCACTTTTGCTCACTATGACAGAGCGGTGACAGGGCAGAACCACGCCTTGTACAAGAGGTAAAGGCATGTTGGTTGTGGAGCCTAATATTCTAGATCCAGAGATATTATTTAGTCATGTTTGTAACCCAGGTGTATTGTACACTCATTCCCCCTGCCTTGGGGTTCGGGGGCAGAGCCCCCGAGAAAGTTTTTTGGGGATGTGTGTTGGCCAACAATTTTGCGGACCCATGGTATTGGGTTAACCCTAGGATTTTCCCATTGTATTTCCCCTATCAAATAAAGCATTGTAAAATGACTGAGTATGGTATTGTATTGTATTGGAAGAGAGACTATGAGAGCGTGAAGAGGAAGTGCAACGGTTTTGCTGCAAGATGTATCCCTTCATCTTTCTAAACTGTAATAAAAGGACTGGCAATTTCTTTGTAGATGTAGCCCATCATTTGGGTGAACCACGCTATATCTGTGTCTCTCTGTAATGTTTTAATGTGTTTTTCATCTTGTTTATCGATTTAACTGTATATATATTATTGCTCTGTAGTCCTGTTTTCTAACAATTGGTATCAAAGCCAAAAGGTCCATTTGGTTGGTAAACTCGCAGGAAAGAAGGGTTCCTGGTTCGAGTGGGAGCAATAGCAGAAGAAGGAAAGTTTAGGGTCGAGAAATTTAACGACCAAAACTATTAGTTATAGAAGATGCAAATGGAGGACTATCTGTACCTACCATTGGGCAGAAAAGAAAAAAAACCGACGGCTATGAAGGATGAATAATGGGAGGTTCTTGACAGAAAGGCACTGGGAACAATACGGTTGTGCCTGGCTTCGTCGGTGGCCTTCAATATTTCAAAAGAAAAAACAACAGAGGGTGTGATGAGCGCATTGAGTAAGCTCTACGAAAAACCCTCGGATTCTAACAAGGTATTTTTAATGAAGCATTTATTTAATATGAAGATGTTGGAAGGTGGATTTGTTGCTGACCATTTAAATGAGTTTAATACACTTACCAGTCAGTTAAGTTATGTAAAAGTGAACTTTGATGATGAGGTTAGGGCTCTTCTAATCTTGTGCTCATTACCATAAAGCTTGAATAGCTTGGTCATGGCTGTAAGTAACTCTATCCCTAGTTCAAACACTCTTAAGTTTGATGATGTTGTTGGTGTTATTCTTAGCGAGGAAATGCAAAGAAAAAGCACAGGTGAGACATCAGGTAATGCGTTGACCATGGAGAGCAGAGGGAGACAAAATGAGAGAGGAAGGAGCACAGGAAATCGTGGAAAGTCTAAAAAGGGTAGATCCAAGTCCATATTCGAAAAAATAGAGTGCTAGAACTATGGTAAGAAAGGACATCTGAAGAAAGACTGTGGAGCTCCAAAGAAGAAAGGAGACAGACAACAAGAGACTAATCAGGAAGCAAATGTAGTAGGTGATGTGTTACAAGATGATTTTATTCTTGCATTAGATAATACTAGTGATTACTGGGTAGTAGATTTAGGGGCTTCATGTCATGTTACACCCCATAGGAAATTCTTTCATGATTATGTTCAAGGTGACTTTAGGCATGTGCTATTAGGGGATGATGAACCATGTAAAATTGTTGGAAAGGGTAAGGTATGGATTAAGTTAAATAATGGAAATAACTGGCTGCTAAAGGAAGTAAGGCACATTCCTACTATGAAAAGAAATTTGATCTCAACAGGGTAGTTGGGAGATAGCAGCTGTTTGTCTACGTTTGGAGAAACGTGGTGGAAGATCACTAAAGGATCACTGGTAATAGAAAAATGAGATAGGGTAGGTACGTTATATTTATGTC
Organism: Pseudotsuga menziesii; assembly: GCA_001517045.1. Classification (NCBI taxonomy): domain Eukaryota; kingdom Viridiplantae; phylum Streptophyta; class Pinopsida; order Pinales; family Pinaceae; genus Pseudotsuga; species Pseudotsuga menziesii. The sequence goes on along the minus strand of LPNX010269388.1, from coordinate 425,225 downwards.
CTCATAATACTGATTATTCTATCTTTGTAGCTTCCACAGAAATAGGTGTAGCGCTGTGGCGTCATAGGATTGGCCACATGAGTGAGAAGGGGATGCAGATTCTCCACTCAAGGAAATTGCTTCTAGATCTGAAGCAGGTAAGTTTGGAATTCTGTGAGAACTATGTTTATAGAAAACATGAGAGAGTTAGATTTCTCAGGGTTGGGAAACAAAAGAAGAGTGAAAAGTTAGAGCTTTTCCATACATATGTATGGGGACCAACTCAGGTAAAATATCTTGGTGGCTCTCATTATTATGTTACTTTTATTGATGTGCAACTAGAAAAACTTGGGTTTATTGCATTAGAAAAAAATCTGATGTGTTTGATACTTTTAAGAAATGGAAAGCTTTGGCTGAGAATGAGACAGGAAAAAGGTTGAAATGTCTCAGATCTGATAATGGAGGCAAGTACTGCAGCAAGGAGTTTGACAGTTACTGTTCACACAATGGGATTCGCAGAGAGAAGACAGTCCCTGGAACACCACAAGAAAATGGTGTGTCAGAAAGGATGAACAGAACAATCATGGAGTGTGCAAGGTGCATGATATTGCATGCAAGGTTGCCCTTACAGTTTTGGGCTGATGCTGTAAACACTGCTGTTTATTTGATAAATAGAGGGCCTTCAAGCGCTTTGGATGGTGGCATTCCAGAGGAGGCATGGATAGGTAAATAGGTAAAATACTCATTTCTGAGAACTTTTGGTTGTGAAGCATTTTTCCATATTGATAAAGATGATAGAACAAATCTTGAAGCTAAATCCAAGAAATGTACCTTTATTGGATACGGGGTTGATGATTTTGGTTATCGCTTATGGGATCTTAAAAATCGCAAAATCATTAGGAGTATAGATGTAGTATTCAATGAAAAGGTCATGTACAAAGATCAGTTGCAGGGAAAGAAAGAAGAAAAAGAAAACACAGAGTACATAGTGCTTGATGAAATCAAAGAAAATGAAGTTCCAAAGGCACCAGAAAATCAAGAGCAGCAATAGGTACCTGAAACTCCTGCAACTGTAAGAAAGTATACCAGGTTAAGTAGACCCCTTGAATGATTCTCTCCTTCATCGTATTATTTATTGATGATTGATTTTGGTGAACCAGAATGTTATGAAGAAGCAATGCAGGTAGAAACTAGAAATAAGTGGGAGCAAGGCATGGATGAGGAGATGGACTCATTGGTAAGAAACTAGACTTGGGATCTGGTTAAGTTTCCTGCAGAAAAAAGGGCATTGCAGAATAAATGGGTTTATAGGTTGAAGGAAGAAGATGGAGGAAAGAAGCAGTACAAGGATAGACTTGTTGTAAAGGGGTTTGCACAAAAGAAAGGTATAGACTTTGATGAAATATTTTCTCTTGTTGTTAAAATGACTACAATTAGAACTATTTTAAGTCTAGCGGTGGTAGAAGACTTGCATCTTGAAAAGTTAGATGTAAAAATAGCCTTTCTCCATGGGGATTTGGAGGAAGAGATTTATATGCAGTAGCCACAAGGGTATGAGGTCAAAGGGAAGGAGAATTTGGTTTGCAGGTTGAAGAAGAGCTTGTATGGCCTGAAGCAAGCTCCAAGGCAATGATATTTAAAATTTGATAAGTTTATGACAGAACAAGGTTATGATAGATGTCATTCTGACCACTATGTTTATTTCAAGAGGCTAGATAATGGAAGATATATTGTCTTATTATTGTATGTGGATGACATGCTTGTTGCAAGGTCTAACATGCTAGATATAAATGTGCTAAAAAGAAAACTAGCTAAATCATCTGCGATGAAGGATTTAGGTGCTGCAAAGCAAATCCTTGGTATGAGAATAACAAGAGACAGGAAAAATCGCAAATTGATGTTGTCTCAAGGTGAGTACATAGAAAAGGTGTTGCAGAGGTTTAGAATGCAGAATGCAAAACTAGTCAGTACACCTTTGGCCAGCCATTTCAAACTAAGCAAGGATATGTGTCCAAAGACATAGGAAGAGATAGATTATATGTCCAAGATTCCCTATTCATCAATGGTTGGAAGCTTGATGTATGCCATGGTGTGAAAAAGACCATATATTGCACATGCAGTGGGAGTTGTGAGTAGGTATATGAATAATCCAGGTAAAGAGCATTGGAAAGCAGTACAGTGGATTCTCAGGTATTTGAGAGGTACCACTTCACATGCATGATGTTTTGGAGGTTCAGACATTGTTCTACAGGGATATGTTGATGCAGATATGGCTGGTGATAAAGACAGTAGGAGGAGCACCACAGGGTATGTGTTTACTGTGGGTGGAACAACAGTAAGTTGGATTTCAAAGCTACAACAGGTTGTTGCACTTTCAGCAACGGAAGCAGAGTATGTTGCTGCTATAGAGGCTAGTAAGGAGATGATTTGGTTGCAGAGGTTCATGGAATAATTGGGTAAGAAGAAGGAGAATAGTAGGTTGTACAGCGACAGCCAGAGTGCCATTCATCTTGCAAATAAATCAGCCTTTCATTCGAGGACTAAACATATACAACTCAAGTACCACTTCATAAGATCTGTTCTAGATGAAGAACTGTTAAAACTGGAAAAGATACATACTAGACAAAATCTTGCAGACATGTTGACAAAGGGAGTAACCAAAGAGAAACTGATTTCCTACTCGGGTTTTGTTGGCCTTCAAGCATGAAGGTGAAAATAAGAAATTTTCCAAGTCCAAGGTCCAGAGAATAGTCCAGAAATTGCAGTAGTGGTGGAGTTACTGTGATCAGTCTCCAAGTGGGAGATTGTTGGTTGTGGAGCCTAATCTTCCAGATCCAGAGATATTATTCAGTTGTGTTTGTAACCCAGGTGTACTGTACACTCATTCCCCCTGCCTTGGGGTTCAGGGGCGGAGCCCCCGAGAAATCGTTTTTGGGATGTGTGTTGGCCAAGAGTTTTGCGGACCCATGGTATTGGGTTAACCCTAGGATTTTCCCATTGTATTTCCCCTATAAAAGAAAGCATTGTAAAATGACTGAGTATGGTATTGTATTGTATTGGAAGAGAGACCATGAGAGCGTGAAGACGAAGTGCAACGGTTTTCCTGCAGGGTGTATCCCTTCATCTTTCTGGACTGTAATAAAAGGACTATCAATTTCTTTGTGGATGTATCCCATCGTTTGGGTGAACCACGTTATATCTGTGTCTCTCTGTAATGTTTTAATGTGTTTTGCATCTTGTTTATTGATTTAATTGTATATCTGTTATTGCTCCACAGTCCTGTTTTCTAACAAAGGCGGTGGCACCTTCCAATTATCAAAATATTAAAGACGTTGCTGAAGAAGGTACCTCTTATTGACTTAAAGGTAGGAGCGGTGCTAGATTTTCATATGCAGGATTGATTTTTGGGCTAATGTTTCACTTCACAATTTGGGATTCAGGGAAAATACTGACGTAGTGGAATCTCATCACATGATGATGACGAGATTTATGTGTAACAGCTTGGCCTTAGAAACTACATCTAGCACTGCTATGCTTTCATGGATGTACCGGCATGCATCTTATTGCTGTTGCAACAATTCCCCCCCCCAAAAAAAAAAAAATTATATCCTTTTAGGACCCCTTTGAAGATCTTAGTTTTTCTCCTTAGAATGCTTTGATTTTGATTTTTAGCCTTTACATTTTCTGCCCATCATTAAGAGTTCCATAGATTCATTTTTAACTAAAGTAGAAAGTGATTTTTTGATTCGCAGCAGCAGATGGTTTCCTAGCTTGGAGCTGCTACGACAGATTCTTCTTTGATTTCGAGCCGCTACGGCTGGTGCACTCTTTTTTTTCAAGCCGCAACATCAAACCAATGTCCATTTTCAAGCCATTACAGCAGACGCACTCTTGCTGTCAAAGCCTCCGCAGCGGATGGATTTCCATGAACGAGACACTATAGTGGGCGATATTCTCTTTTGCGTGCCCGATGTCTTTTTTACCCTCACTATGGTGAGAATATTTGTGAGTCACGCCCGCTACGACGACAGAATTTATGTTTCGTCTTTTGGATTGGTCTCTGGGAGCCGCTACAATGGATGCTTCCTCTGGTTTAAACCGCTACGACAGGTGCTCCTGCAAGTTTGTTGTGGAAATTGTTTCCAATGCGCTGCCGCTACGACAGAGGCATTTTCTTGTTAATGACTGATTCTGGTAGGACCCACTATTGCGGAGGTTATTTAAACTCAGAGCCTCTATGATGGATTTCGTCTTCTTCTCCTTTTCGATATGATTTTAACAAACGAGCCGCAGGGGAAGGTAGCGGAAAAGTATGGAGTTGTGAGCCGGCAGTCGCGGGTGGATTGGTAAGATTGAGCCACTGTGTCGGGGATGTTCCAATGATGACTTATGTTTTTTGCCAGAATATTTTGATGCCAAAGGAGTTTTGGTCTTGTGTGTGCAAGTTTTAATGACATTTAAACCCTCGAAAATCCCTTTATTTACCAAATGCAAAGTCTTTTTACCATTTCATCTTACGGAGAGAGTTAGGAGTTGGAAAGGGTTTTTTTTTTTTTTTTTTTTTCGAGCTTATCATGCAGATTCCCTGGTGGAGCTTACATGGCACGTGCTATCCAGTTGCTTTCCATCGCGTTTTGAGCCTCGAACCTGATAGGTAGGTTTCCAATTCTCTTTTTTTCAAGTGGTTGATTTGTTAAGGTTGCAAAGCTATTCATCGTCGATGCGGGGGTGGGTTAGGCTATGTCGTTACCCATTCTATAAGGGGGTTTATTTTTCATTTAAGTTTGCTCGTTTCAGTTTAGGTTTTCCCTAGTAGTGACCCTCCTGCAAATTGCGTCCGCTTGTCCAGATGCATTTCTACCAGTCAGCTAGGTTGACGGTGAATTTTCAAGGAGCGAGCATTGGGCCGACATGAATCCTGTCGGCAGCCCACTTGTGGGCGTTGGTGTGGGTCACGGTCTCCTTGTTTTGCGTAGAGCCCGCAGATTTATAGTTCACATGTATCAGACGTGGGATATTGGTCCTGGGTTTTACCCTAGGGCATCGCCGCTGCAACCTTGAATTTCTATTGCACCCGTGGGAGAGAGTATCTAGGGCTGAGTTGGGGTTTCTCCACTAAAAAAAACAGAAGCTCAGGGTTGCTCCTATCCATCATTTGCTTGTCTAGTCATAACCCTGACCTGTGGCCCATGTTTCCTATTCTAATGGATGAAGCTGACAGAGTAAGGAAGATTTAGAGTTTTGATTGTGTGGGATATGTATAAATATCTATTTGTTTGTGTGCTTACAATTATAATCATCGATTTAAAATATGAACGCTAAGAAAACTCCATTTTTTCGTAGGTACAACTTACTGCAAAAATCATGATGAATAAAGGGAGGAAGAAGCCTAAGATTGTTGAGTACGATTCTGACACAGAAGTTGCAGACGACTTGCTAGCAGTGAAAACATAGATAGTGTATGAAGACACTAAGGTGATTATGGGAGCAGATCTTGAGTTCAAATGGGGCTAGATCTACCCCATGTTGGTTGAAAGAAGAGTGCCAGACGCTGGTTTGGGAGACCTAGCTTTGTACAAGAACATATTGAGGTATGGGATAACTAAAATAGAAACTAGGCCGAAGATTTTTTCTTGTGCGAAGGTGTAACATCCCCTCAGAACATGACCATAAAATGTGAAGTGTAAGTGAAAATCCTAGCCTCATCCAAATTATAGATGAAATTTAATTATGCTAGGAGACTGAAAGCGTGTTCGACTGAAGCGATGATTAGGGATGAATTCACTAGGGGGAGAGGTCAGGCCAGGGAAACCTTGAAGAAGTTAGTTTTTGATGATGGTACAAAGGGGTACTAATTGAAATATGAATTGCATTTTCACACTATTCTTTGCATAAACCCAACATTGTTCCTTTTTTTTCTTTTCTCTTGAATGCTTTTGTTGCATGCAAAAACGAAAGGTTCTATATTATCCTTCAAACAATAAGCAATCATTTTTATTGTTTTGTGTTCGAACAACTTAAACAAGCTATTACTATATTTATAAAATTTATCTTAAAGAATTAAATATTAATTGGATGTGTATCCTAAGGAATATTAAGAAATGAAAATAAAACATGAGACTCACATGTTTATAAAGTATTCAACTTAAGATAAAAGGTGATAGCCTCACAAAAACCATGATATGTGTGTATGCATATATTATAATAGTAAGGAGTAGGTCATGACTTATAAATCCTAGGATTCCTTTTTTATTCACAAGGGAAGGATTTTTCCACGCCTTTACACTTATATTTAAATATATATATTACAAGTACAACAAATTTAAGGGTAGATACTGCCTAGAACTCAAACGATAGGGATTAATGGTTAGTTAAGTTGAGTTTTTGTTGGAAGGTTGCTACAACATTGTAAGCTATAGCGCCATGTGTCTCCCTTTTAGTTATGGTTTGTTGTGATTCTTTTCTTTCAAAAAAAAGAAAAAAAGGGGTGAACCGGTGGAGAAAAGGTGAGGGGAGACCCATACTGTATCGGGGGAGCCAAGTCTATTTTGGGAAGCGGTGGCGTTTGATGCATTGAAATGCTTACCTGCGATTCCAAGTAAGGGAAGATCTAATTTTTATTTTATGCCTGCAATTTTGCATTTCGATCTAAGTAATAAGTAATGATCTAGTTGTTGATTGATGCCAACATTGCTATTTGAGATCTGGAATCACAGGCCCAAGAGGGGAATATCACAAAAATCATTTTTCATGTTGAAAACCCAGTTTTCTACATACCATTTTCATTATGTTTTTGGCTTTAAATCCCGACTTAGTAAATCGTTTCGTTGAAGAAAAACAATTGTCCTATTTTTATGTCTTGGAAAGTCACAGGAAGCCAACGATCTACATCTCAGTCGAGTATAAATTGGAGGATTTGAACCTATAAGACTTCATTTTGTTGATCCTAAGCTTTGCCCTTATTCCTTTTTTTTAGTTATTTATCGGTAATCATATTAGGAAAAGAACAATTATAAGTGAATCTTGTGGATCGAGTTATACCCGGGAAAGATTTAGATCTGGGTATGAAAAATAAAATTCTATCCATTTTTAACTAAAACCAATAGTCTCTTGATTGCTTTGATCATTGGTTTTATTTGATGATGATGCGTTGTTTAAATCAGAGACTAATAGTTAACGAGTTGTCTAGTCTCTATGTAAGCATTGTGTAACATCACAACACTTCCTCACATCCTCAATTCAAAGCACGATTATTACTAATATCGATTGTATACATTTCTCAAACCTATGTGTATTGACAATTGCAATATCCTGAATTTTCCCCTTGATTAAAATAGCTCAGTTGTATATATAGTATTATTGCTAGTGCTTTCATTTAGATCTAGAAATTAGTCTTGATTACTCTTTGCCAACGATTTTTGTCTTAATATTGATCTGATTTTATTGCCAGCAATTTTGGTTTTAATATAGATCTGATTCCATTACCTATGATTCTAAGTGCGTGACTAAATCACAGTTTATCTTTCAGTGGGTTTTTATTTTTTTTCCCTGTTGAAGTTTTGGATTTTTGTTGCCAGAACTTAATTTGTTGTTTATCCAGATTTGAAAACGGTGGAATATAATAATAAACCCCTTTATTATTTATCCCAAATTTAAAATAAAACTTTGGCGTGTGCATGAAGAAAGCTCTTCACTTAGTGTCTTTGATGTGAGCGTTGCTCCTCATGAATTGACACTTACATTGACTTCACATTGTTATGAATTACGATGGAAATAATCTTAATGGTAAAAGTTTCAACATAAAACCTATTTATTGTCATTAAGTGATATGGATGAGGTTCCATTTCCATGAATGAGTTAGCTTATGATATTACAAAACATGTTGAATAGTATTGTGATATAAGGCGTTAAGGTATGGAAAGGTTCTCATTTAATATACTTTTAGTTAGGATAATATACTTTAGTTAAAGTTTCAAATATACTTTAGGATAATATTCCTTCTTTACAAATGCACATTTTGTGTATGTTTCAAATGTCCCATTTAAATTTGAGATTATATATATTTGATTTCATTTAAAAGAAAATCTTCCTTTAGTTCCAAATTATAATCAACCCATGATTAAAAGTAAAGGTTAAGTATACTTCCAATAGAATGGAAGCAATTTGATTAAGGAATTAAAATAAAAACAAGATGGACTTTGGGGTTATATGGAAAGGTTACCAATCCAAATTATTGATGAGTTATTATAATGGTGAACCTTCATATTTATGGTTTGTTTTTATGCTTATCTTGAGAATTCAGGTCTTAAACCTATTGAAGAAACATGAAATAGATATATTATGGGGTATGATGGAATTAATTGAAAGAAGAACAAGGAATGTGATCTACCTCGTGATGAGAAGAATTTCCCATTGGTAACTTCACCTTAGTGAATTTGTCACCCAGCTCGGGGGTGGCTTTAGACAGATAAACACACGTCAGATGAGACCTATGGTTGGGAGGAAAGTCGTAGACACGTTTTCAGTCACCCAAGCTCAAAAGAAGTATTCTCAACAGTTATTTTTTCTTATGGATGTAATTTACCTTGTTTATAAGATCTATGCTCTTGGATTTATGGTACTAATATGCATGTGAGTTATATAAAGTGGTGGTTGCAGGAGTTGCATTACAATGGCGGAATAACTCTCGAGAGACAAGTGGCTCATGCGTCATCTTGGCTGCTTGCGCCCAATAAGTTGAAGGATGGTATCTTGTTATGAGGAATGTCAACAACCTTTAAAATAAGGGGTTAATGTGTAATTGCTATCCCACTTGAGGGATAGTCTAGCGACTAATGAAACAGTCGTATCTATTTTAAACTTCAATAAGATTTGCTTATATTAGAGTAACTGTAGTTTGATGGTCCTTAATTGCAACAAAGTATGATTCTGTATTTGAGGTATAAAGTTCTTACCATTATCTTGGGCACTAGTATGGTCATTGGTATAGCTCTACTGTGAACTACTTAGTGGAACGTAATTTACTTAAATTACAGTTTATTTAGATGCAAATTATAGTAGAGTTTACGTTAATGTGATTGCACTCTCAAAGGACTAACATGATTGACTTGTTGATACATCAAAAGCGAAAAAATTTTACCCCATTTTCTTAGAATTTACATGGAAAAATTTTGGGTTCATTACAAAAGGTCATTGGGTGGATGTTTCCCAAAATAGACACAGTAGGAATGATGATAAATGATGAGGAGGGAAAGCATGTTGCATCTTTCGCACCTGCATTCATTTTGACAGCCTACAGTCTACCAAAAAAGGAAATAAGTGTAACAACAAAGTGGGTCAAAATTCTGAAGTTTGATTATACATCCATAGCAAAGATTATGGTGGCTGAGGGAAAGACCTTCAGACACAAACAATTAGGAGAATATCAGACTTCCCATCTTCGAATCCCTTTCAAGATAATAGCATTGATGATGAGGAAGCTGTATGGTAGGGATGATGGGTAGATGTATAATTTTGGTTGGATTCCCCTCATGTACTATATAGCCATGGAGGCAATGATTTTTAATTGGTAATATATAGCTACTAGGAACTTGGCCAAATGTGTCAAGACAGATTAGGAAGGTTTGAAACAGAACAAATCATATTTTTTTATGTCTTCTTTTTTGATAGATCGCATACTCTATAGACAGAGGTTTGAGAAGCTTAATTGTGCATGGAAAGAGGGGAAGGCCCCAATATACATCGCATATCAGATTCTGGGAGCCCATAAATATCAAAACCATTACCAATTGATATGTGAGGAATTCATAAGGCCCCTATATAAGTCGATCTTTCTAGAAGATTGTCCATGTTTGTCAGAGGGAGCTGTAGAATCCATTAAAGAATATGGAGATTATTTTTTCTCCGAAGAAGGCATGTATCTAATAATGTATGGAGGCACCAAAGCACCCTCACTGCTACCAAAGTATGCAACAGATTACATAGTACACAAGGAGGCAGTTAGACAAGTATTTTTGGATGGTTTTTGAAATCATTTGTTCGATATAAAGAAAGTTGTGTTCCCACCAGTACCTTTCTATGTAGGGAGATACAAGTTCAATAAAGTCATGAGTGCTCTAGAGTTCATCAAAGAACTGGAGATTTTCCATTTTGGAGAGAAAATCATCCACCGAAATTATTCAAAAGGAAAGGTGGAAGCTCACAAGGCCGCTCACAAGGTAAATTTCGAATATGCAGACTATATAGATAAAGAGGAGCAAGTGTTCAGGAATGTCTAGAACATGGAAGCTTTGAGCAAGCAGTTGAAGGGAAAGGCATCTGGGGTCAAGGGAAGTAGCAGATGTTATAGCGGATTTTCACCCCACTAGGTGAATCACACATTGTATGGCTTTCCCCTGTCCCGCTGCAGACCCATTAGCCCCTATGGACCACTTTTTGTCTTTTGATGTATCATTGACCATCCCTAGAAACATTAGAAAAATGATATACGTGGCCTTTTCCCCGATAATCGCGTACATACGCGGATATTCCCTCTATAGTCGCATACATCGGGATGTGTACATAATCCAAAATCCTTTGGAGCGTTCCTTGACTTGGATCTGACTCATATGACTCCTGGCCTTCCATATGACTTGATATCGCACGGATTCGACCTTTCATTATCCCTTGTGAAGCTATATAAGGAACCCCTTGATACATTGAAAGCATGGGAGATAAGAGAGAATTGAGAGTACCGAAACTATAGTCCATTGTTGCCAGAACTTATGCTTGAGTCTGCATCCCTTTGTCCCTTGGAGCACTGTTGTGTTCTTCCCAAGCTTGCCCTTTGCTAGTAAGATTGCTATCGGAGTGATGGAGGATTGAGGTGGTGGAGGCCCAAGTGGGGGATTCAGTTTCTCCAGTTCGCAGACGTGCCGTCAGAGGTTGTCACTTGTAATCTCTGATTCATATTAATAGAAATATCTTTTCTTGTCCAGTAATGTGTATTTAAATGAATATTGTTTCCATTGGAATATGTCAAATGCTCATACATTATTGATTTATATATGCTAGAATAGATCTAACACCATGAAATATAGTATGCTTGTATTGTTTACTTGTTGTTGAGGACGTGCTATAACAATTCAAGTTGAAGATTGGAAAGCTCAACGGGGATCTACTTCAACCGTCCAGAATAAGGTACGAGGTTCGATCCTTTAGTGTTAGATGTTTTTATTTCTATTGCATATTGGGAAAGATTGATTTTTGGAGTCCAGCTGTCTGTTGTGGTACCCCAAGCCATAGGAATTTATCTCCGTAACAGAATTGGCGACTCCACTGGGGACGTTCCTTGTTTTTCTTTGGGGTTGGGGGCGCAATGGGCTTGATATTATTGATTTGCTCTCTGTTTCTCTCTGTTTCTGTGTCACATGTCATAGTATGTTTGTCCATTGACACTCCCCTTTATTGGTTTGGCCTTGACCTTCTTTTTACCACTGCCTTCCATGTATACGCAGGTTTTTGGCCAACAGTCGCGTGTATACGCGGGTTTTTGGTCAAAAGGCGCGTACATATGCAACTGTTCTTTATACAGTCGCGTACATCCTCCCCTTTGGTGAGTTTGATGTTGTGGGAAGTTGCTGGGTGGGTTGTGAGTGTGGTTGGGTCTTCCTTGTGTCTGAAGTTGTCTGTTGGATGCTTCTTTTGTGACCAGAGACCGTTCGTGCCTATCTCAAGTACAACGTCTACACTGGCATATAGGTTAGGTTCACCACTGTTTTCATTTTGCATGACCTTATGACCATGTCACTATATCCTTAGGTACGAACCCACTCTATTATGTCATGGAACCTTCTTCCTGCTATAGAAGTGGCATGATATGAGTGGTAGAGCCTCACCTTACATGGGTACCCTAGTTAGCGCCTTATTTGCATTTGGCGCCCATGCCGATGTTTCTCCTTTAGGGTGTGGGAGTCCGTTGTATAGTATTTCCATGACATTTAGCAAGAGCCTCATACTCCTCTTGATATTATGCTGGCCTTTTTCCCTCCGGACTCCCCTTGTATCAAGTTGTGGATGCATTATCATGAGCTTTGCTTGTCTTATTGATCTTTATGCCGGCTCCCCTGACATTGTGTTTCAGCCATATAGCCTGAGCTTGTCTCATGTCTAGCCATGCAGAGCCTTTATTTATATCCTTCGTAGCTTGATTCCCTTTTTACCGGGAGGGGATTTTCCCCCGAGTGTCGATATCCTACACATGTATCCTTGCATTGAGCATAGGTATGTTCCACTACTTGGAACTAGTTTGTTTGCCCTAAATGACACTCGTCTCCTCCTAGTTTGTAACTATAAAGCTAGTTTATTCTTTTTTCAAGCTTTTCAAATAACTGAAAAAGACCAAAAAAATCAAAAAACCAAAAAGGCGGACAAAAAAAGATATTATCTTTGGCAGCTGTCGAGTCGTGTCGCCTTCGAATAGAGCACTGTATATCACATCCATTGGTTGGGTTATAGTTTGACTTTAGGAGCTGTACTCGTTATCTGAGTTTTATCTCCACCAACTGGTTAAGCTTCCAGTCCCTATGGAGCCTCTATTGATGCCTCCTGCGTCATAGAGATGTCCCAGTTTGTATATCGAGTCTATGCTGCCTTCTTTCACTCACCATACGCCGTTATGCTCTTGTTTGAAGGAAGTTGAAACCTGAGTCGGCCATTCCTCAGTTATATTGACTTTGCATGTCGGCCATTCCTGGTACAGTTACTGGTTCATGCACCTTATGATCCAGTCCTTCCACATTATACAGCTTTGCTGAGTACCTCATGTTGGATGATGGGGGATGCCCTAATGCCCTCCTTCCAGCGGATTTCATCCCATTGACTTCAGATCATTTATTTCGGGATTGGAATCTAGAGTCATTTTGAGTGCCTTGAGACTTGCAGTCATCATTGGTAGGTTCTCTCGCCATCGACAGTTTTGGGAATACATCAATGTCCCCTGATCGATGGATTCTCTCAAGTGTTTGACCTCCACACATTTATTCACACTTGTTAGTTTGCACTCTAGTACCTTGATTCCCATTTTCATTATTGGTGGGTGATATCGTGTCTGTTAACGGTATACATCAATGACCGATAATCAGACGATGGACTACTATGTTTGACCTCGACACCTCTATTCGCATAGTAGGACATGTACTCATAGCGGTGTGTGTAGAAGACCTTCCAGATTGGTGGCATCCACTATATGCTACCTCCTTGATCGTGCCAGTGTTCATGAGATTTCAGCTCTCGTGACTTGTTCCAGTATATGTTAGACATTTCCAGCCACTATGGAGATCTTGATCTGTTATATATCTTCAGCCTGTGTGGAGATCATGGTCCTTTGTATATCTTCATCATGGAGATTCTGATTTATGTATATTGTACGTGGCGATGACCACATATGTGTTATCATGTTTCATGCCTATTCATGGCCATTGTACTCTTATGTATCCATGACTGCTATATGTATTCGCAGTTATATGCAGAGTTGTATTATGGTATTATGCTGATTGGGTGGCTGGTATTCCATTTGGGTACCTTCATCACTTCACTTCTGGGATGGACTTATAATGTATTTTGGCCATCGTATAACCCCTCTGATCTCATACATTAGGGGGCATCTGTTATAGTGGATTTTCACCCCACTAGGTGAATCACACATTGTATGGCCTTCCCCTGTCCCGCTGTAGACTCATTAGCCCCTATGGACCACTTTTTGTCTGTTGATGTATCATTGACCATCCCTAGAAACATTAGCAAAATGATATACGCGGCCTTTTCCCCGATAACCGCATACATACGCGGATATTCCCTCTATAGTCGCGTACCGGGATGTGTACATAATGCAAAATCCTTTGGAGCGTTCCTTGACTTGGATCCGACTCATATGATTCCTGGCCTTCCATATGCCTTGAGATCGCACGGATTCGACCTTTCATTATCCCTTGTGAAGCTATATAAGGAACCCCTTGATACATTGAAAGCATGGGAAATAAGAGAGAATTGAGAGTACCGAAACTATAGTCCATTGTTGCCAGAACTTATGCTTGAGTCTGCATCCCTTTGTCCCTTGGAGCACTGTTGTGTTCTTCCCAAGCTTGCCCATTTCTAGTAAGCTTTCTATCGGAGTGATGGAGGATTGAGGTGGTGTAGGCCCAAGTGGGGGATTCAGTTTCTCTGGTTCGCAGACGTGCCGTTAGAGGTTGTCACTTGTAATCTCTGATTCATATTAATAGAAATATCTTTTCCTGTCCAGTAATGTGTATTTGAATGAATATTGTTTCCATTGGAATATGTCAAATGCTCATACATTATTGATTTATATATGCTAGAATAGATCTAACACCATGAAATATAGTATGCTTATATTGTTTACTTGTTGTTGAGGACGTGCTATAACAATTCAAGCTGAAGATTGGAAATCTCAATGGGGATCTACTTCAACCGTCCGGAATAAGGTACGAGGTTCGATCCTTTAGTGTTAGATGTTTTTATTTCTATTGCATATTGGGAAAGATTGATTTCTGGAGTCTAGCTGTTTATTGTGGTACCCCAAGCCATAGGAATTTCTCTCCGTAACAGCAGAAACAATCCAAAACCAAATGAAGGAGAATAAGAAGCTGTAAAGAAGGCCCAAGAAGAAAGTGCTCGTAGGGTTGCAGTAGGAGAAAAGAAGTTATTGGCGGAGGAAGCACAATGGGATAAAGCAGAAGCTGCCAAGAAAAAGAATGCATAAGTTGTTTTGGAGAAAATTGCAGAGTTAGAAAAATCCATGGCTCAAGGAGATGAAAACCTTGAGCAAGGAATACAAGATATAGGAGGGCCTACAAAAGGGAAAATCCATGAAAATGAAGAAGTTTTAGGTGGTGAAGGTCAGGAGCAAAGTCCTGTTCAGAATAGTTTAGAAAATATTCCATCCACATCCAGCACCATCCTTACTAGGGGTCATGTCCTCATAGTTGAAATGGAGCTAATACCGTTTACCCCATATAAACAATATGATGTGGCATGCTTGGAAGATATTCATTTTGATCCTAAAATGAAATCCATTGCATGGAGGACAGAGAAAACATTGAGGGTAGGGACTTAGCCACCAATGACCACAGTAACAAAGAGGATGGTCATGAGTAATGTGGAAGAACACCCAAAGCAATTGTCTTCTATGTGCATTGCAAATGCCTATGCCAATGCTCACAATA
The DNA here is from genome assembly GCA_001517045.1 of Pseudotsuga menziesii. Classification (NCBI taxonomy): domain Eukaryota; kingdom Viridiplantae; phylum Streptophyta; class Pinopsida; order Pinales; family Pinaceae; genus Pseudotsuga; species Pseudotsuga menziesii. Next base: position 410,025 of record LPNX010269388.1, on the reverse strand, counting down.
TCGACAAGATTACAGAAACCATTGAGCAGTATAAGGGGAATATGGCCTAAATGAAGGAAGTTTTGAGGAAGGAAGAAAGGGTAGGCCGAGAATTGAAAAGAATATATGAAGCTACCTTATCAAATTTTGAGAGGCTTCAACTAGGACACCAAATTTTAGAAGAAGACCGGGACAGTTTGAAGTTATCAAATGAAAATTTAAGTCAAGAGAAAGGATATTTGGAAAACAAGGTTGCAGAATTGGAATTGTAGAAGGATACTGCTGAGTAGAAGGCAGAATAGTATGAAACCCAGGTGGTAGCATTGGAGGCACAGAAGAGTTCATTGGAGGTGTTGTTAAAGGTGGAAAATGAGCAAAGAATAGATATAGACCCTTTGACAAAGCATGCTCTCATGCTCATAAATAAATTTTATCAAATTCATCTCCAGATAGTAGATGAGGTGTTGAAAGTATGAAAAGTGGAAGCTAGGATGGAAGAAATTCCAGGAATAGCTTCCCAATTTAAAGACAAAAATCGGGGTATCATGGAAATATTTCAAGGGAATTTGACTTGGTTGGAAACAAGCAAGGAACCTCTGAAAAATGCACCAATCAAAGACTTCGAAAGAGTGAAGCTGGAATATGAGCTGATAGGATTTGGGAATAAAGCTGCAGAGGAGTTGATAAAGGTGGCCCAAAGAACTAAAGGTGTTTGCACAGAGTTCTGTAGAAAGGTTCTTACAACTCACAACCGCTGCCGAACATATTCAAAGAATAGATTAGATGAATTACCAGAGCATGAAGAGCACTTGAAACAATTGCATGCTAGATGGCAGGAGGATGAGTTGGGCATTCAGGTGATCAAAAGTCTAGATGAAAGAGTGCTCAAGAATGTAATTTCCTAGGAAACATTAAGCAACCACCTAATAGAAGATCAACTTCGATTGCTTCCATCCAGGATGGCCAATATAAAATATCAAGTGGCCAATCATGAGGTCACTGTTAGATTTCTAGAGCCATCAGAGTTTGAGACAATAGTGGTAGATGCCAATATGTGGAAGCAGTTTATTAATGAGGTGGTCGGGCCCACTTAAAATGTTTGTTTAGTGATACATATTTGTAATATTCATATTTTTCCTAAATTAGTGAGCTCACCAGGAGACAAAGTCATTTTTGTAACCAATTTGTAAAGGAAGCCCAAAGGGCAGGAAGACCAAAAGACATTTCAAATTGTATAAGTATAGATAGAGTTGATAAGGAGGGGAATTTTCCATGCTATATTTTGTGAAGTTTATTGCCAGAAGAACTATTTCATTTTATAATAAAGAAAGCCATATTTTATGCCGGAGAAGGAGCTATGAAGTTTCAAACGCATGCTATAGATTGGTTGAAAGTCGAATTATTTTTGTTTCAGCTTATTCTACGAACTATGAGATCATTTTGAATTATGAATTACTTCCATGTTATGAATGATTTTCTGTTATTTTTATGAAACTTATGCAGGATATTGAGTAATGAATGTTTTAACCAACAATGAGCTATCTCTATGTTATCTTTTTACATGTATTCATGTATTATGAATTGTGAACAACTATCTGTAATATTCTTTATTCATGTTTTATAGTACATTAATCACCACTAAATATAATCCTTCTCCCTAGGGATAGGTTATATAGAATTATCTATCTTAGCATAGTTGTTATTTATTGTGATTTATAAGCAAAAGGGGTAATAAGACGAGAGGTAAGAACTTGCGCATCACATTGCAAACTCTTTACTGTCTCTATCAATTGCAGTTAGATTAGGCACTTGCATATCATATATAAAATAAAACTAAAAATATACTTAAACAGTGGACCAGGCCGCAACCAGTAAAAGCAAGCTTAAACCGTTACTTTACCTACGGTATCCGGACCGTAAAACCAAACAGATTCCCCATACCAAACAATAACGAGCTAATTGGGAACGTTTATTGGGGATAATCCCTACTATTGTTACCTGGCAATTTCCAGGACTCAACAATTTTTGCGCTAGAAGGAGGGCCGCCAGTGCATGGCTGGCCGAGGAAATTTTTTTTCTTGAGAACACTCCACCGGTCACAGTTTTGAAATCAGTTTCCCTAAGAGACCCAATCCCGAAGAAAAGGTTACAGAGTATCTCTATCTTGTTGATAATGAGGTAGTTGATGATTTGAGGAGAATCACAAGGGAATACACAAAGAAAATTGGGGGATTTCCCATTATTCCTGCATTTCCTAGAAGAGAATATCGTAAGAAAGAACATCCTTACCGTGAGGATTCAGTGTTAGTGGAAGACTTTGAAGAGATGGTAGAAACAACCCTACAAGAGATTTTGCAACCTCTAAATCAGTTAGGACCAGAGTCCCCTCACTGCTCACCTTTTCAAACCCCTGTCCAATATCCACCTCAATCTCCACCTAGAATCATGGAAAATGTGAATGCAAATCAGCCTCCTCCACCACCTACTCGGAGAGAAAGATCCCCTCCAAAACTTAATCCTCCATTACATGCCATGCCTCATAATTTTTATAAGTCATTGCCCAAGTTTGAACTGAATGAAGGAATTTTTGTGGATGATAATTTGCAAAGTTTTTACCTAGCTTTAGAAGGTTTACAAGCAACATAGCATGAAGACGCAGTCTGCAGATTGTTCCCACATACTCTCAAGGTTAAGGCAGCCTCATGGTATTTTTACCTATAGGAAAACTCAATCCCAAACTGGAACACCTTTAAGAGGTTGTTTAGAAACAAGTATGGAACCTCGAGAACTATTGTTGCTTTAATGAATGAATTGCTTGCCCTCATAAAGGAAAATAAATAGAGGGTACACAATTTCAATCAGAGGTTTTCTGCCCATTTGAATAATTTTGATGCAACTATAAAACCTGCTGAGAACACCTTAATTAAGTATTACACTTCAACTCTTGGTCTCGAGATAGCTATGTTTGTCAAAATATCAGTTAATCCCACCTTAGTTGAAACATATGAGGAAGCTGAGAAAGTGGAAGCCAAAATGAAAAGTACTGAAACAAATATCCTGCACCATCAGAAGAAAAAACTTTTGCAAATATAAAACCTTTGTTGTTAACTAAGCCTAAAGATGAGCGGTCATAGGAATTAGATAGTGTGGTAAAAATGGTATAGAAACTTTCAAATATAATAATTGACCTAGAAAAGGAAAAGGAGGCCAATAATTAATTCAAACCTTATTACAAAAAGAGAGATGATAGCGGTCCATCCAAACCTCCCTCTCATGGTCCCTCTGCTATGAACTTAACTGAAGTGGGAATGGAAAATTTCTGTACATTCCGTCAGCAGCCTCACTTTGAAAGAAACTTCCCACAGTGGATGAATTCTATGACTTTAGTGATGAATCAGTTACTAGATTCCAAGTTAATAGAAACTGTGGATGAAGGAGAGAAAGTTCATGAACCAACAGAGACATAAGAAGAAGATACTATGGTTTTATGGGATTGTGTATCCATGTTTAGTATAGAGGATGAAGGACTCACTGAGGAAGAAAAAATATCAGAAACAAATGTTATAACAAGGATTCAAAACCCATTGAAAGAGGATAACACGATAATGCCCAAAATAAAGAAAATTAAGGAGAACATGAAAAAGATAAAAAATAATAGCCATACCGTTAATATACTAGAGTTTTTCATCATGAGTCAAAATCCCAAGGTAGTTAGTATTCCTGTGAAGTCTGCAAAAAACAAAGTTGAAAATATCGAGAAAAATTCCACCAAGCATGAAATGGGAGATGGTATAGTAGAATATATTAAAAAGACTAAGGCAAACATCTCTTTGTTTGAAATTTGTAACTTACCCCAACAAAAGGAAAAGGTGTTGAAAGCGCTTGAGACACCTATAATGAAACCCCAGAATGATAACCAGTCTGAGGAAGAGATTGGTGAAACAAGTATAGGGGGGAGGTCTAAATATAGAACATCAGCATTCCTACTTTTGAAATTTTCAATTTCAACGTACATAATTGTTTGGTGGATTCTAAAGCATCAATGAATGTCATGCTGCTTTCAGTCTGCAAGTAGATAAATGGTTAACCCAAGCCAACTATAGGTCAACTTGTCTAATTAGATAGGTTTGTAGAAAAAGTGGTAGGATAAATGGAGGATGTCCTGATACGTTTGTCAGAAGATGAGAGGTTCTGCTAGTACATAGACATTGTGGTAGCAGACATCTCAGACGCATATGGGATGGTTTTGAGCCATGACTGGTTGACAAAATTAGATGGTTATTTTGCCTCTGACTAGTCACAGTTGTGGTTGCCCTACAAAGGTTTCCAGAATCAGATAAAGGTGTTGAGGGAACCTCAGATGAAACACAACATAACACAGTTAGAGGGGAAGAATTAACCAGTTAACTCTATTTTTGGGAACTATTTCCTTGAGCTTGAACTGAGAAATTATCAAGCTGAAGAATCCAGTGACACATCAGATACCCAACCTGATGTCCTTCAGTTTTCGTGGGATGATAAGATTGATTGTAATATAGCAGATTTAGTATTAGATGTAGATAGTAGTTCAAATTCAATAGGGATAGAGAAAAAAAATTGGATTCTTTATTTTGATGGTTCCAAAACCCTGAAAGGATCAAGAGCTGCCTGTGTCCTGATGGATCCCAAAGAAAATAAATATTTCTTTTCCTGTAGATTAGAATTTGAGTGCACTAATAATACAACCGAATATGAAGCATTGGTTTAGGGACTAAACAAGGAAATGGAATTTAAAGTAAAAAATATATAAAGGTATATGGAGATTCTGAAATCATTGTTAAATAAGTCTGAAATACAATTCATTGCATATCACAACATCTGAAGGCTTATCAAAATGAAGTATGGGATTTACTAAAAAAAATTGATGCATTCAATATTACTTCAATTCATAGGTTAAAGAATGCAACAACTGACCTGTTAGCTACTTTAGCAACAAGGTTGTTACCCATGAATAACAGATGTTCAATTGAATTGCTTTTCAGGCCTTCCGTTCTAGACAATATCACCAATCTGAGGGTGTTTGATGATGATAAAAAATTCTTGGAATGTCTAACAAATGATGAAACCTTCAAAAAAGCCATAATAGATGATGAAGAACACCAAGCAAACATCCAGAATGGAAATTTCATTCCTAAAGGGGTCAAAACATTGGAACAAATGTTCGATCTAGAAAACAAGTTTAGAAGACCAACAAATGTTAAGACACATAGAGTTGTCTTTACAATTTGAGTTGATAAATCTAGGGTTGGAGGCTGATCCCAAATATGTGAACCTGGGGAAGTGTTGTTCACCCAGGGAAAGGAGAAAATTCATCATCTTATTCAGACAATACAAATATGTCTTTGCATGGACATATGAAGACCTCAAAACCTATGACACCAAAATTATACAACATGTCATTCCAATCAAAGCTGGAGTCAAGCCTTTCCAACATCCTTTGAGGAAGATGCATCCCAAACTAGAACTCTAACTCAAATAGAGGTGAAGAAGTTTCTTGATGCTAAGATCATATTCAAGGTTAGACATTCAAAATGGGTTTCAAATTTGGTTCCAGTACGAAAGAAGTCTGGAGAGATTAGACTCTGTGTTGATTTCAGAAATTTAAAGCGTGCATCTGATAAAGAAAATTACACTATGGTCTTAGAATTTGAGCTGTTTTCTCTGTTAGATAGATTCTCAAGCTACAATCAAGTGTTAGTAGTAGAAGAAGGTAGACTGAAGACCACTTTCAAAACCAAGTGGGGGACTTTTGGATATAGAAGAATTCCCTTTGGAATCATTAACGCCGAAGCAACTTTCCAAACGGATATGGATATAGATTTCCATGGTCTGATTGGCCGAAGTGTAGTGGTCTACTTGGATGATGTCATGATATTTTCCAAGAAAAGAGAAGAACATTCGTTTCAATTAAAATAGATTTTTGAATGGTCTTGAAAGTATGGCATTTCTTTAAATCCAAAGAAATGTGTGTTCACTATTACAGAAGTAAAGCTATTGGGTCACATAATTTCGAAAAAAGGGATCTCAATAGACCTAGAGAGAATTAAAGCAATAGAACAAATCCCTTTTCCCCATAATAAAAAATTCATGCAGTCTTTTATGGGAACAATAAATTTTGTGTGAAGGTTTGTGCCAGACTTTGCTCAAATAGCCAAACCTTTGCAACAAATGGTCAAGAAAAGTGTCCAATTCAAGTGGACCAATTCAAAGAAGGGTGCATTTAACAAGATCAAAACATCAATAGCTCATGCACCATCCCTTAAAAGTTCCAACTTTGAAAAATACTTCATCTTGTACACTTTTTCTTCAGATGATTCGTTAGCAGCAGTGCTTACACAGAAAGAAGAAGGGGGATATGAGCACCCAATATCATTTATGAGCATTAGAGTTTTTAATGCGGTGAAGCAATTCAGGACATATATATTGAAGAACCATACCAAAGTGATAGTTCCACACTCTGTCGTACGATCTCTTTTCGTACAGAAAGAGTTAGGAGAACGAAGAGGTAACTAGGTAACAAACTTACAAGAATATGAATTAGAATTCAAACCAACGATCATAGTCAAAGGGAAAGGGATATGCAAATTGATGACTAAGAGTCAGGACAATGTAGATAACGATTGGAAGAATGTAGCTGAGTTACACATGGTTGATGTATGTTCTATATTTACAGCTCCAGAATCCTAGTACAGAGACCTGTTTGATTATCTCCAAGAAGGATACTTGCCTAAACAATGGAATTCCAAGCAGAGGAGAGCGTTATGCTTAAATTCAGCCTCATATTAGATTATTGATGGAGATCTGTTTAGAAAAAACTATGATGGAGTTTTTCTCAGATGCTTGGAACGTGAATATGTAGTTAAGATTGTTATAGAGCTACATGATGGCCCTACTAGAAATCATTTATCAGGAGATACTACAGCACATAAGATCTTGAGAGCTAGGTATTACTCACCAACTCTGTCCAAGGATTCTCATGCTCATGTTAGGAAATGTGATACTTGTCAAAGTAGTGGTGGAAGACAAGCAAACGCAGCAGGACCATTAAAGCCAGTTATTATTTCCAAACCATTCGAGTAGTGGGGGATTGATATTATCGGAGAGATCGATCCAAATTATTCATTGTAGCACAAGTACATCCTTAGCAACAAACTACCTCACCAGATGGGTAGGAGCTATGCAATTGCGAAAAGTGAATGAAGATGCAGTTATGGACTTCTTGAAAAATCATATTATGACCAGGTTTGGGGTTCCAATTTCCTTAGTTTTTTATAATGCTTCTTATTTTTCATCTATTAAACTGACTTCATTTGCAAATGAGAGAGGGATTAAGTTACATTATTCTGCAAATCACTATCCACAAGGTAATGGTATACTAGAATCTAAACATAAAAATATCATTAGGATTTTGAAGAAAACAATCATAGAAAATCAAAGAGGTTGGCACATAGCTCTTCCTAATGCACTCTGGGCTGATTGAGTCACACCCAAGAACTCCTTAGGTGTTTCACCCTATATTCTAGTCTATGGGAAAGAAGCCATCTTGCCTCCCAATATTTTGTTGCCTTCCTCTCAACTAGCTCAAGCCTCTAGAGGAACTAAAAATGAGGTCTTGCAAATCCGAATCAATACTCTGCTAAATTTGGAAGAGTCTAGATCCAAGTCAAAAGAGAGGTTTAAGCACCAGCATGAAAGAGTGAAAATACAGTTTGATAAGCACAAATCCGAAAAGAAGTAATTTGAAGTAGGTGATTTGGTTCTTAAATGGGATTAGTCACATGATGAGAAGGGAAACCACACTAAATTTCAACATTTATAGATAGGCCCTTTTCAAATTGCAAATAAGTTAGACCCCTCAACCTATTAGTTACAATATTTACAGGGGTGGGAAGAGAACTTTCCAGTCAATGGTGTAGTTCTCAAACTGTATTTTTCTTAATGTTGTTTGATTTTTTCTTTGTACATAAATAAACCTTTTGATTTGTTTCAGTTTTGTTTTCCTTAGATTTGCTTTGCTTTATTTACACTTTGATTTCTTAAAGTCATATTTCTTACATTTTTGTTGGATTTACTGTATGTTTTCAATAAACTAGCACAACCTTTGGTGTTGGAGTTCATTAGATTTCTAGATAAACTGAAAATATTTTGACTGAAGGACTGCTTGATACTTTCATATATCAAGATTAAAGATACTTTAAGATTAGTAGATTGTCTGAATAGATTTTGAACATATTGAAGTCCTGTTTAATCCCTATAAAATAACTAAGGTCAGAAAAGTCCAGAATACTATTTTGAGACCCCATTCACTTCACACTAAAGTCTGTCTTAGGAAGCTAATAAAAAAAACCCATGGAAAGGAAGAAGGGTGAACAGTTGTATGGTATTTAAAATAATACGATGCCACAAATGAAATAAAAAAGGCCAAAAGAGTCAAATATCCCAAAAAGATAGCATATATCAAAAGACATACTGAATAAAATCAGTTGGATAAGATTGCTCAAATGTTCTTCTCCGTTCGTGAGCTGAAAACAAAATATCTCTCACACAAAAGGACACCATGGATGGAAGAAACTAAATCAAATTTCAAATAAAGAAATCAATCCAGGAAGACTCAAAAGGACAAAAGTCCAAAAGCATCAAAAGAAAGCAAAAGGCATGGGAATGAGGAACAAACGAATATATATGTTCACACCTTGTTACAATCCTATGGTGTCTAAGTTAGATGCAATCCAAAAGTAGAAGTAAAATGAACCTTATATCTTGGCCTCAAAAGAGTTATCGAGACTTTGAAATCCCAGTTCCCCTTTCTTATTGGACCGTAATCAATGTCAAATTTTATAAATCTTGCATTCTAGAAGAATCTGGGCATCTTAAAGAAATCTGGTAAATTTTGTTTTAACAAGATACTTTAGAGCAGTTCTGGTTTTTAAAAGTTAGTTTTCAGATATCTGTGTTCACCAGCAAGTCACCAATTGTTGTTGCTAAGACAATTCCCCCCAAATATTTATATCTATATATATATATATATATATATATATATATTTATTTAGGACCCCTTTGAAGATCTTAGTTTTTCTCCTTAGAATGCTTTGAATTTGATTTTCATCCTTTACGTTTTCTACCCATCATTAAGAATTACATAGATTCATTTTTTACTAAGGCAGAAAGTGATTTTTTGATCCGTAGCAGTGGATGGTTTCCCAGCTTGGAGCTACCACGGTGGATTCTTCTTCGATTTCGAGCCGCTACGGCAAGTGCGCTCCTTTGTTTCGAGTCACAACATCAAACCAATGTCCATTTGTGAGCCTCTATGGTGGATGCACTCTTCATGTGAAACCCACCACAGCAAATGGATTGGCATGAACGAGGCGTTATAGAGAGTGATATTCTCTTTTGCGTGCATGATGTCTTTTTTACCCCTGCTATGGTGGGAAGCTTTGCGAGTCGCGCCCGCTATAGCGGCGAAATTTATGTTTCATCTTTTGGATTGGTCTTCGGGAGCTGCTACGGAGGATGCTTCCTTCGGTTTGAACCGCTACGGTGAGTGCTCCTGCAAGTTTGTTGTTAACTTGACCAATTCTGGTAGGACCTGCTATTGTGGAGGTTATTTAAACTTAGAGCCACTACAGTGGATTTTGTCTTGTTCTCCTCGCCGATATGATTTTAACGACCGAGTCATAGGGAAAGGTAGCAGAAAAGTATGGAGTTGTGAGACAAAAGTCACGGGTGGATTGGTAAGATTGAGCCACCGTGTCGAGTTTTTTCCCATGATGACTTATGTTTTCAGATAGAATATTTTGGAGCTGACGGCATTTTGTTCTCGTGCGTGCAATTTTTAATGAAATTTAAACCCTTGGAAAGCCTTTTATTTACCAAATGCAAAGTCCTTTTACCATTTTATCTTACGAAGAGAGTTAGGAGTTGGAGAACATTTATTTTCCATTCGCACTTATCGTACAGATTCCCTAGTGGAGCTCACATGGCACATGCTATCCATTTTCTTTCCATCGCGTGTTGAGCCTCGAACCTGATAGGTAGGTTTCCAATTCTCTTTTTTTCAAGTGGTTGATTTGTTAAGGTTGCAAAACTATTCATCGTCGATGCTGGGGTGAGTTAGGTTGTGTCCTTTCCCGATCTATAAGGGGGTTTTTAAGCTCTTATTTTTCATTTAGGTTTGGTCGTTTTAGTTTAGGTTTCCCTAGTAGTGACCCGCTTGCAAAGCTCATCCACTTGTCCAGAGGAGTTTCTCCTAGTCACTTAAGTTGACGATGAATTTTCAGGGAGCCGAGATTTGTGCTGGCATGAAGCCATTCGGCATCCCACTTATGGGTGTTGGTGTGGGCCACAGTCTCCTTGTTTCGTGCAGAGTGTGTAGATTGATAGTTCATATGTATCGGTCGTGGGATATTAGGCCTAGGTTTTATCCTAGGGCACCTCCGCTGCAAGCTTGAAGTTCTATTTCACCTGTGGGAGAGAATTTATGGGGGTAGAGTTGGGGTTTCACCGCTAGAAAACACAGAAGCTCAAGGTTTCCCGTATCCAACCTTTGTTTGTCTAGGCGTAACCCTAACCTGTGCCCCATGTTTCCTGTTCTAATGGATGAAGCTGACAGAGTAAGGAATATTTAGGGTTTTGATTCTATGGGATATGTATACATACGTATTTGTTTGTGTGCTTACATTTATAATCATTAGTTTAAAATATTAATGCTAAGAAAACTCTGTTTTTCGCATGTACAACTTATTGCAGAAATCCTGACGAAGAAGGGGAGGAAGAAACCTAAGATTGTTGAGTACGATTTTGACACAGAAGTTGTATAAGACTCACCAGCAGTGAGAACGAAGATAGTGTATGAAGACACTAAGGCGATCACGGGAGTAGAGCTTGATTTCAAATGGGGCTAGATCTACCCCATGCTGGTTTGGGAGACCTAGCTTTGTACAAGAACATATTGAGGTCTGGGATAACTAAAATAGAAACTAGGCCGGATATTTTTCCCTGTGCGGAGGTCATTAGGTGGATGTTGTCCAAAATAGACACAGTAGGAATGATGATAAATTATGAGGAGGGAAATCCTGCTGCATCTTTCGCACCTGCATTCATTTCAACAGCCTACAGTCTACTGAAAAAGGAAATAAGTGTAACAACAGAGTGGGTTAAAAGTTTGAAGTTTTATTACACAGCCACAACAATGATGATGGTGGCTGAGGGAAAGACCTTTAGACACAAACAATCAGGAGAATATGAGACTGGCCATCTTCGAACCCTTCAGGATAATAGCATTGATGATGAGAAAGCTGTATGGTAGGGTTGATGGGAAGATGTATAATTTTGGTTGGATTCCCCTCATGTACTATATAGCCATGGAGGGAACAATTTTTAATTGGGAAGATATAGCTACTAGGATCTTGGCCAAATGTGTCGAGACAGCTCAGGAAGGTTTGAAATAGAACAAAACAAAAAATTTTATGTCTTCTTTTTTGATATATTTCATACTCTATAGAAACATGTTTGAGAATATTAACTGTTTGAGGAAAGAGGGGAAGTCCCCCATATACACCGCATATCAGATTCTGGTAGCCCATAAATATCACAACCATTACTAGTTGATATGTGAGGAATTCATAAGGCCCCTGTATAAGTTGATCTTTCTAGAATATTGTCCATGTTTATCAGAGGGAGCTATAGAATCCATCAAATAATATGGATATTATTTTTTCTCCAAAGGTGGCACGTATATAAGAATGTATGGAGGCACCAAAGCACCCTCACTGCTTCCCAAGTATGCAACGGATTACATAGTACACAAGGAGGCAATTAGAAAAGTATTTTTGGATGGTTTTTGAAATCATTTGTTCGATATAAAGAAAGTTGTGTTCCCACCAGTACCTTTCTATGTAGGGAGCTACATGTTCAACAAATTCAAGAGTGCTACAGAGTTCGTCAAAGAAATGGAATTTTCCATTTTGGAGAGAAAATATTTTACCAAAATGATTCGTAAGGAAAGGTGGAAGCTCACAAGGCCACTCACAAGGTAAATTTCGAATATGCAAACTATATGGATAAAGAGGAGCAAGTGTTCAGGAATGTCTATAGCATGGCAGCTTTGAGCAAGTGGTTGAAGGGAAAGGCATCTGCAGTCAAGGGAAGTAGCAAAAATAATCCAAAACCAAATGAAGGAGAAGAAGAAGCTTCAAAGAAAGCCCAGGAAGAAAGTGCTCGCAGGCTTGCAACATGAGAAAATAAGTTGTTGGCAGAGGAAGTACAAAGGGATAAAGCAAAAGATGCCAAGCAAAATAATGCAAAAGTTGTTTTGGAGAAAATTACAGAGTTAGAAAATGCCATGGTTCAAGGAGATGAAAACCTTGAGCAAGGAATACAAGATACAAGAGGGCCTACAGAAGGGAAAAGCCAAGAAAATGAAGAAGTTTTAGGTGGTGGAGGTTAGGAGAAAAGTCCTATTTGAGATAGTTCAGAAAATATTCCATCCACATCTAGTAGCATCCTTACTGGGGGTGATGTCCCCATAGTTGAAATGGGGCTAATACCATTTACCCTCTCTAAACAATATGATATGGCATGCTTGGAATATATTCGTTTTGATCCTAAAATGAAATCCATTACGTGGAGGACAGAGAAAACATTGAGGGTAGGGAATCAGCCACCAGTGACCACAGTAACAGAGAGGATGGTCATGAGTAATGTAAAAGAACACCCAAAGAAATTGGCTTCTATGGGCATTTCAAATGCCTATGCCAATGCTCACAATATCGACAAGCTTACAGAAACCATTGAGTATATAAGGGGAAGATGGCTGAAATGAAGGAATTTTTGAGGATTAAGGAAGAAAGGGTGGGCCGAGAATCGAAAAGAAAATATGAAGCTACCTTATCATATTTTGAGAAGCTTCAAAAGGGGCACCAAATTTTAGAAGAAGTGAGGGACAATTTGAAGTTATGAAATGAAAATTTAAGTAAAGAGAAAGGAGATTTGGAAAATAAGGTTGCAGAATTGGAATTGCAGAAGGCTACTGCTGAGCGGAAGGCAGAATAGTATGAAACCCGGGTGGTGGAATTGGAGGCACATGAGAGTTCATTGGAGGTGTTGTTAAAGGTGGAAAATGAGCAAAGAACAGATATAGAGCCTTTAACAAAGCATGCTCTCATGCTCAGAAATAAAATTCATCAGATGCAACTCCGACAAGTGGAAGCTAGGATGGAAGAAATTCCAAGCATAGCTTCCCAATTTAAAGACAAAACTCAGGGTATCATGGAAATACTTCAAGGGTGTTTGAATTGGTTGGAAAAAACCAAGGAACCTCCAATAAATGCACCAATAAAAGACTCTGGGAGAGTGAAGCTGGAATATGAGCTAATCGGATTTGGGAATAAAGCTGCAAAGGAACTGATAAAGGAATCCCATAGAACTAAATGTGTTTACATAGATTTATGTAAAAAAGTGCTTACAACTAACAAACACTGCCAAACATCTTCAAAGAATAGGTTAGATGAATTACCAGAGCATGAAGAGCACCTGAAACAATTACATGCTATCTAGCATGGAGAATGAGTTGGGCATTCATCTAATCAAAAGTCTGGATGAAAGAGTGCTCAAGAATGTAATTGCCCAGGCAACAGTAAGAAACCACCTATTAGAAGATCAAATTCTATTGCTTCCATCCATGATGTCCAATATAAAATCTCAAGTAGCTAATCATGAGGTCATTGTTATATTTCTAGAACCATCAGAGTTTGAGACAATAGTGGTAGATGCCAATATGTGGGAGTAGTTTATTAATGAGGTGGTCGGACCCACTTAGAATGTTTGTTTTATCGATACATATTTGTAATATTCATATTTTTCCTAAATTAGTGAGCTCACTAGGAGACAAAGTCATTTTTGTAACCAATTTGTAAAGAAATCCCAAAGGGTAGGAAGACCAAAAGACATTTCAAATTGTATAAGTATAAATAGAGTTGATAAGGATGGAAATTTTCCATGTTATCTTTTGTGAAGTTTAATGTAAGTAGAACTATTTCCTTTTATAATAAAGAAAGCCATATTTTTTGTTGGAGAAGAAGCTGTTAAGTTTCAAATGCATGCTGTAGATTGGTTGAATGTCGAATTATTTCTATTTCAGCTTATTCTACGAACCGTGAGATGGTTCTGAATTATGAATTACTTCCATGTTATGAATGATTTTATGTTATTTTTATGAAACTTATGCAGCATATTGAGTAATGAATGTTTTAACGAACAATGAGTTATATCTATGTTATCTTTTTACATGTATTCATGTATTCTGAATCATGAACAACTATATGTAATATTCCTTATGCATGTTTTACAGTACATTACTCACCACTAAATATAATCCTGCTCCCTAGGGATAGGTTAGATAGAATTATCTAGCTTAGCATAGTTGTTATTTATTGTGATTTAGAAGCAAAAGGGGTAATAAGACAAGAGGTAAGCACCTGCGCATCACATTGTGAACTCTTTGCTGTCTCTGTCAATTGCACTTAGATTAGGCACTTCCACATCATATATAAAATAAAAATAAAAATATACGTAATTGGTGGACCGAGCCACAACCAGTAAAAGAAATCTTAAACCGTTACTTGACCTATGGTAGCCAGACCGTAAAACTGGACAGATTCCCCATACCAAAAAATAACAAGCTAATTGGGAACGTTTATTGGGGAGAATCCCTACTGTTGTTACCCAGGATTTTCTAGGCCTCAACACATCTGTAATGGCCTCTTCTACTTACCCCTGACTCATAAATAGCTACGTCTTCTCAATAACAAGTCGGTTAGTTTCCTTTTTCAGCTTAGTAATTTCCGCAACAACCTTCCTCTCCAGTTCCTCCTATGCTGTCTTTAATGTGGTGATCTCTTACACTTTTTCTGTTGTCAACTTATCCCTTACCCATCGCAATTCCTCAAGTTCCTTATTCACTGCTCCGTCTTCATTCTACGACCATAAGTACTGGTCATTGAGATCCCTATGTCTATCTTCCAACTCTTGGTTGGTGACTTGTTGCATGTGTACTAGCGTCTGAGTCGATAGCTTGTTAATGTCCACCGTGATGCTCTACAGCTGCTGCAGTGCATAATTCACCTCTTCTTTTATAGCATCGATTACAATCGACGGAACCTGAATGTTCCTGGCCCATGGCTCAATGATAATCAAGACAAACTCCTGCAGATTTGCACTTTCATGTACTTAGTGTGAAACAACCTGATATATGGAATATAACTTGGTGCGTACCTCAACAAACCTTCCTCGAAAGAATGTCACATCACTTTTGTTGTTGTATCAAACAAATCCATGACAGCTTTAATGATTTGTTGTAGTTGTTCCTCCATCACTACTATGGAGCTATTTGCCGCATCCTGATCCATTCGATGCTTGGTCCTACTCTCTTCTAGGATGTATTGTGCTTCCGGATCAGTGTCGGTTGATGACTCTTCATCAGAATCATGATGATTTTTCTCCTTGCACATAGGATCTTCAGGGGAATCTACTGGTGGCCCCAACAATACTTCTTCCGTGCTTACTGTTTGGTACCACTCAATAGGACAATATTGAACCACTGTGTCCAGTTCTTCATTGGTCATTTTATAGGCCATTGGGAGCCATTTCTTGTCAAGATTGCGTCGAGCCTGGATCTGAATAGTATGCATCCCGAAAGTGAACCACATAATGCACTGATATTTTACTGTTGCTGCATCTGATCACTACAGAACTTTGACCACTACTACTTGTAATGCCTCATAGTAGACCCAAAAAATCGATCGCGCAATATGCTTGTCTACTGGTCTCCTACACTCACCACAAATTTTGGTACCTTTCTCCTTTGTACACCTTAGCTTCAACAGTCATTCTCTGGTAGTCCTTTGGCTCCATCCATGCCACTAATGGAATTAAAATCAACAGCCAGCTATAAGTGAAAGGTTTCTCCCCGACCTGGATAGTGAGCACGTCCTCAGTCAACTGATTCAACAAAAAGAGGGATTAGTTCTTTTGGACTCCCTCGGTGCATTGCTGCACACATGCAATCACTCCCGAAGTGCAATGAATCAGACAATTATTTCTAAAAATTTTACTTGCCAAAATCTATGCGCCAAAATACGCACCGTCCTATTGTTAATTTTTTCAATGTGATATGCTCGACCATCACATTGCAAATCCTACTGCTCCTTCAATCATGCAACAAGTTGCGTATCATTATCCCTTCCTTTGAGATATTGTGATGGGTCTGGCCCATCCTTACGAAATCCTATGATATTTGAAATCAAGTCCACCATAATTACGATTGGTGTGTCCAACCAAAGCGTTCCTCCATGAAAACATGCCAAAATATATTTGATGCATGCATTTTCCTCATTCAACCGCCCAAAATGTGACATGTTTATGAGCCCCAACAACCCAAATTTATCCACCCCTTGCACCCATGGGTGTGGAATACACACAATGGGCCCTCCAGCAACCGAAGGAAATGACTCGTAGGGCTCGTCCTCTAATTCCTTCCATAGCAACAGATCATGATCCCCATACTTCATCTTCATTAATGCAGAGACAATGTCGATGGTGCACACCATTCCTTTTGGAAGTGGCGACACTTTCGGCTGGTACTTCTGGATTTTGGTTAAGCGTTGAGGCTTGGCACTAGGTTGTGTGGGAGCAACATACCCCAAGATATATTTAATGGAAACTCCCTTTGGCATAGATTCCACGGCCCCTGAGCTAGATGGCCTTGTCTACGTAGTTCCCTCTCCTTATGCTCTAATGGAGGTTTGTGTTTGCCTCTTCCATGGAGGCATGGAGCTTGGCTTCTGGGCCTTCCAATTCCCCTGCAGAATCGATGACGATCTGACTGGCATTCTCATGATTTATTCAACAATGGCAGTGGGTTGAACTGGCAATTCTTTCTGACTCAAAATCTCCACAATGTCTAGGTTGCTTAGCATGCCGCACCAATATACCTCACTGGTCTAGCTATCGGACACCCTTTGCTTCACTCTGCAACTCACACACTTCCCTCAAGAGTAGCTCTGCTTCAATCACGCTTTGCAATTCACTCAACACAACTGAAATGGTGCTTTCCACCTATGTTGAACACCTTGTTACAGCATGTGGGAAATCAATCCTTCATCATTACTAAATCAGATGAGGCCATCATTACTAAATCCTGCATTAATTACCCAAATATTCCTTTGATCCTTTCAATCCAACGGTCGGATCGGACATAAGTGCGCATCACTTCATTAAGAGCCATCGGCTAAATACTTTTAACTTCCCATATTTACTGCTGATTTGACTAAATCGTAGCCCTACGGCTGTCGCGTCCATATTCCTAACTATGTGAATGACGTCTATTCTTATGCAACCCCATTCCTCCTTCTGCCTATCTTACCTCTATTTTTTTCATTGTGCAGTGCCTCAGGCATTGCGCGGTTCTTCCCCTGTTGGATAGGGCTTCAAGCGTCTGCCATTCACTAGCTTTGGTAGTACCGCTTCATCTAACTGCTATAATTGAACTGCACCCCTAGAGATAATAGAATTAACAAGATAAGGAACTAACCAGTGCATCTGTAACTTACCTGGATGCTTTAAGAACTTGTTTTCATATAATGACACCAAATCTCCTTACTGAAACTGTTTTTTTTTATATGGCGATCATGCTATTCCTTTTGTCGATCCTTCTCAATGTGCTGATGGAACCCCGTGATGAAACGATATTCTTCAAGCTGTCGCAACTGTGTTGCTCACTCTTCTAGTGCGGCTTCATCATCCATGCTTATTGCTGCTGCAATACGCAAACTAGGAATGATGTACTCCATAGGCATTATTGTCTCTTTCCCATATACCAACTTAAATCGTGTTTTCCTCGTCAATCTTTTATAAGTGGTGCAAAATACCCACAACACCGTCGGAATCTTCAAATCTTAGTCATATCGGTTAGCGTTACATACCTTTGTAAGTGCATTCTCTGAGATCTTGTTGAATGCTTCTATAGTCCCATTTTCCTACAGATGATAGGGTGTACTTTTCTTATACTGTATTTGCAGCTCCTCCGTCAACGATCTTATCAGGTGATTGATAAAATGACTTCCTTGGTCACTTATCAATATCCTTGGGCATCCAAATCGCATCACAATGTTATCAAATAGAGATCTTTTTTATGTCACAACAGTAAAATCTAGAACTGGTGTAGCCTCATACCATCTTTTCAAGTAGTCTGTTGTTGTGATAATGTATCGTGCACCAGTTCTTTACCCCGGTGGGTTTGTTGGACCCACAAAATCCATAGCCCATTTATCAAAATCTTGCAAAGTTACCTATGGAACTAGCGGCATCTCATCTCACCATGATGGCTTCCCAGTGCGTTGATAGACATCGCAGGTCTGTGCATAGTTTGATGCATTATTATGTAACGTAGGCCACCAGATACCAGCGCGAAGCACCTTCCTTTCCATTGTGCACCCTCCATAGTGTCCCCCAGCAACTATTGCATGGGCTTCTGCTAATATCTTCCCTTGTTCATGTGGTAAGACACATCGCCGCAAGATTTCATCCGGTCCAATCTTGTATAACTGCCCAACAATCAACTAGAAGTTTGAGGCCTTGACTACTAGCTGCTTCTTTTGAATTGTTGAAAACTCTGTGGGCACAACTCCCATCGCCAAAAACTGAATGATTTGTTCATAATAATCATCTTCGACATCAAATTTGAATAGCTGTGCATCCGGTAGTCCCTCCTCAATGTTTGTTGGCTCTTCACCTATCTTGATCCTGGATAAATGCTCAGGGCCAGCATTCAAGTGACCCGGCTTCAAAATTATTTAAAAATCAAACTCGTGAAAGAGAATTACCCAATGACATATCTTCCCCCCCAACAAAGGCTTATTGACCAGATACTTCAACATAGAGTGGTCAGTAAACATCTCAAAGTGACCGCCTGGAAGGTTGTTTCAGTGCATAGACCATCACCAAACCTTCTCTTTATGTGGTCATATAGTTCTTCTCATCAAATGACATCTTTCAACTAGTGAAAGCGATAAGGTGATCTAGATATCCTTCTCCCGGCTGGGCGAGCATTACCCCTAGCATAACCGAAGATGCATTAACATGAACGTGGAACTCCTTGTTCCAGTCATGGAACATAAGTATTGGAGCCAAAGCTATCTTGGCCTTCAGTGTGTCAAATATACCTTGACATTCTGGACTCCATATGAATACAACATCTCTCTTCAGTAGTTTCTCCATAGGGGAAGTAATTACAGCATATCCCCTAATGAATTTGCGATAGTACCCGGTGTGCCCTAGTGTCACCTGAAGCATATTCACATTGGTTGGGGCTGGTAAGCTCAAAATGAGTGCTATATTTTTAGGATAAACCAATAATCCTTTCTTGCACACAATATGCCCCAACAACATCTCGAATGGTGCGCAAAAAAATGCACTTCTTGGAGTTCAGCACGATCTGATGTTGTCGACACCTTTCCAGCATCAGTCGCAGATTTTCCAAATGACCCTTTATTAGACCATACATGGTCCAATCATCCATATATACCTACAGGAACTTCTTAATGAAATCATTAAATGTTGTGACAACAACTCTGGAAAAAATTGCAGACGCATTCTTCAGCCCAAATGACATCACGTTGTATTGGAAGCAGCCCTACTCAGTGAAAAATGTGATTTTATGTCGATCCTCCTTGGTGATTCTGATCTAGTGATAAATAGAGAATCCATCTGTGAAATATTACATTTCTTGACCACCTACTCCTTCAAGTACTTCATCAGTGAATGGGTTCAGAAAGGGGTCATGCATACATGCATCTTTAAATTTTATTAAGTCGACACAGATCCAAACTTCACCCATTTTTTTGTCTTGGACCACCAGGGGACTGATCCATTCTGATTCTTCTACCGGCTCAATGATTCCAACATCCGGTCAAGTTCAGCCTTGAATATTTCTTTGTATCGTGGATTTAGGAAATATGGCCTCTATTGTACTAGTTTCGCATCCGGTTTTAATGGAATCTTCATCTCTCCTAGATCACCCAGTATGCCCTTCATTTATGACAACTTTGTTGGAAAGAGATCTTGAAATTAATGTAGCAGGTCTGTGATTTTTTCCATGGTCTCCTCATCCCAATAGTCCCCAACACTTGTGAAGTTTGGGTTTTCTTCTGTCCCAATGTTAACCTTTCTGATCTTCAACGACTGACTCGTGGGATCAGTTGGTACATATGGTGTTGCAATGTCCCTACTTCCTTTTGTCTCTGGGTTTTGATATTCCATATCTCATCATCATCTTCAGGTTCACCAAACATATTATAGCATTCCATTATCGAATACATGTGGCACTGCACATGTGGATCTATAGGGTATGCTACTGGTAAAATTTTTAAAATCACGTCTCGAATAATCTGAAGTGCATTGTTAACATTGGGGTTAGCATCTCCAAAATGAAAGGTCTGTGCAAAGAAAACTACCAGCTCCTCCCAAGTGGTGATGTCCCTTCACAACTCTACTGATACATACCATGATCTTGGCATTTCATCTAGGATGTGAATAAAGGCATTGACCCATTCATCCTTTGGTCGTGATGCCCACAAAGTTTGGCATTCTATCAAATGGCCTCTAGGGTCATTTCTTCCATCATACTGCCCAACGTGGTATGCCTATGCATTGCTGAAGCGAATTGTCATCAAGCATGGAAAATGGGACCATCTAATAATCATCTTTTTGTGATTTTCCCACCAACGTGCTGGAGTAGCCTTCAGTGCTTCTTCCAGTGCCAACAATCGTTGTAGTTCTGAGACCTTTTCTTCAAATTCCATTAAGAATGCAGAAATTTCAGGAAACCCTTCATAAATCGGTAGTTCTACAATCTCAGTTGCAACATGGAGCAATGACTGTGTGATTAATACGCACTTCCTAAAGGACACCTCATGCATGCGATTTTGCCAATTTTCCATCGCATCCTTTGAATCAGAAGACACAAAACTAGCACTGCACCAACCGAGCTCTCTGTCATCCATGGGGTGAATATAATATTCAGAGATATTGTAGGAATGATCCCACCCCCTGACAACTTCATCTTTTACTAGTTCAATGTATCGCTTGCCTTCATCAAGATCCATAGGTGCGATGACCGTAATATCTTGGTTCTCAAAAGACATTATCTAATTTTTGAAGTTAATCACTTCCATGTTGTCACTGGCCCATCCAATCCCTAGCAATGCAAGCTAGGAGCCTTCCCCATTGACAAATTCAATTACGTCGAAATTAGCATGAGTCCTCATACCTTCAACATCTACGATCAGGTTAGATACATGTACAATTGGTTGCACCTTTGCCTGATTGGCTAATCGCAGCTGCACAGGGGACCATCCCAACGTCGGCTGCAGTATCTTTTACCATGTCTTCTTTGTTAGGAAATTTATGTCTGACCCTAGATATAGAATTATTGAGTCAACTTCATAGTTTCCGATCTGAATATTCATACGCATCTCCTTTCCTGTCTTCTTCTTATGTAAAGAGTTCACTATGGAATCCTTACCTGGGCGATGCAACAAATTTTCAATCTCAGCTAAAGCATCTGGGTATCTTGCCAATGACAAGCAACTATCAAAGAAGTGTTTCAAGGTACCATGCTACCATGATGGTCCCGCATTTAGTGTGGAATCAAAATCGAGAGGCATTTCATAGACATGTGACTTACCAATATTTCTTTTGATCACATCCCATGCTCCAAAAAATGTTTCCTTTTCAGTTGCGATATCGAACGACTCCTTCTTCTGTCTAGCTAGTCGAATATGTGGGTGGGGCCCATCTTCTCCTATTGTGTCTCCTGTGTAGGTTTCCACGAAAACATCAACAACCTCTATCCTAGGCTCTACTAAGATCATCGCAACTGTCGACCCCTGATTCTAGTTCATCGGTGGATTCTGAGTCATCGACGAATTCTAGTTCACAGGAGGATTCATAGGTTGATTCACCATCTGATTCTGGAGTGGAACTTGATTATGCTCCTGGTTCTACAACTGGTTATGGTTTTGCATCTGATTCTAAGTCTGTACCTGATCCTGGCTTTGCAATTAAGGAACGTTCCCGACCTACCAACATGCGATTAGATGTGGTCAATTTTCAACAGTATGGTCAATCACCCTACAATATGTGCATGAGAATCGCAAGTGTGGCCAGTCTCTTTGATAGTTCCCAAATACCCTAAAATTGTAACACTAGAGGCGGTGGTGGTGGTGTATCCCGTTGTTGTGGTCGATAGTTCACCACCAGAGGCTGTACCACTTGTGGTTGCTTCACTGCACGATGATCTTCTCCCTTCACAAGATATGAATCATATGTCATGTCCTGAAGTAGATCATATGCACAACAATCCCTATCTTCATGCCCCACTGATTTACAAAAGGAACAATAGCATGATGAGCATCATTCTGTGCCGCGATATTCTATTGCATTAGTGGGTGCCAGATATGAGGCATTAAGGCTACGATGAACCACTCTTTATGTTGAACATCACTCATATCAATGCTAACCTGTGCCATCAATGTCTTGAATCTTTGGTTGAAATCCCACACAGTCTCATTTGGGAATTTCTTGATCTATTTCAACTCAGTGATGTACTACGCCTCTTACTTGGGCTTTCAGAACTCTTTGATCCGTCCTTGTTGAATGCCATCCAATGTTTTTGTATGGGCCCCCGTAGGAACATGTATGAATTTCATGTACCAATGTAGTGCATGATTTCTCAGAGTGGTCATTAGTTGGCCCTTATTGATATCATCATCTGTTGTCTGCCTAACAGTCCATGTTGCCTCACAGAGAAACCAGTATTACTTGGGATCATCAGTCCCATTTCCATGGAATAAGGGTAGCTTCATGTCATCGCCCACCATCCTAGGCTTCCTTCCTATAGATGCTGACATACTACTAGACTGTTGTTGACACATCGAGAAAGTTGACATAGAATTCGTGGATTTCCTTGAGTTGGAAGTGGTGTGTGGATCCGTGGGTACGTTGCTGTTAGGGTTTGATATTCTTATCATTGTCCTGGGCGTAGCCTAGGTCTGGTCATCCTCTTCATCACTATAGGTTTGCTTTGTCCTGTGCAGCTCTCCTTCATGGTTTTATGTTTCGACAACAGCAGGACCTTCCCCTATCCTCTGCCTCTTTTCTTATCAAAACCTTGCTCCTCCCTTGTACAACCACTTTTTTCCTCAGCTTCCCTCACAGTCTCATCGGAACTTGCACCCATCTACCCCTTATCTTCCCATTCATCTCCCCCCTTTATTCGTGGTATCCACCGCCTCCACACACCAGAGTTCTACTACTCTAGGTGCATCTTTAGTATCCCCTTCTCGCAGACGAGCATTTTAATTGAAAACTGTAGAGATAATAAGAACCTACCTCTGGGTCCATTAAAAAATTCCCTTTTTGACTCGCTGTAGGAATTAGTAGCGTCGACGACAAATTCAGTAATATATCCTTCTAGGATACTATCCAGCTAGATCTCGAGCGTGTGTGATGCTTTGTTGTCAATTTATTGCAGTTCCTAGATTAATTCAGGGGTCCAAGATGTTGGTTCTCCTCCTTGGAAATTTGTATTCTTGTATGTAAATTGCACCAACCACTCGTACATTATAATGGGAAACTCAGAGAAGAAATACTTGTGAGGACCATCATGTATGTAATTCATCAACCACTTGTCTGTTGTCAATCCAAGGTTCTAATTTTCTACTTCAGCAAATTCTCGCAGCTTCTGGTCAAACCAATATTGGATTTCTAGTCGCGTCGGATGCCACATCCACTCTTGATATTCTAATCGCTTTGGATGCTGCATACCGTCCTCTCAGTCTCATCAAGGTCCCAGAAATGGAACCATTTGTTGGCGCAAACCTCACCAACAAAACCCAATTGACAGGGGTTCCAATTTTGTTGACACCCAACTCACCATGATCTCCCTGAGCATCAACGGAGACAGGTTTTACCATGTCTAGCAACACCCGTGGAGTGGATGAAGTCTCACCCGATATGTTCAAGGGAGGGATGACAAAACCAAGTTATTGTAGTATAGAGGAGGATTATGGCATCGATGATTCATCAACTTAATGACCAGAACAAATCGTTCTGCATCATTCATTCATAACTGTAATAGATCTACCAGTGCAAAACATATCGAAAAATATGACATCATTCATAAAAAGTAAAATATTGCTTCATAGATCCACATTTCAGATTCACTTAGAATTCATCATCATATTTACAGGAACAGAAAGATGGAAAAAGAAAAAATAAGATAACACCGATTCAGATCAACATCCATCTTATCCTATTACTTCTGTGTAATCAACCACAAATAAAAAACAGATAACAATTTATCTCCAGACAAACAACAACTTGTTCTTTCTGATTCTCTCTCTCGATACGCACATGCATACATTGATATCTATCTCATTCACAATTCTTCTCTATATAGGCTTGCTCCTTTACATTCATGGTCCACTTCTAACTAATTTAACTGACTAATGATCAATATCCACAAAAAATGGTCAACAAGTACAAAAAGTGACACAAAATAATCAAAAGTAGTCTATCTTCCTCCTATCGCATTGTCTTTGTCTTGCATGGTGTTTTCTAGGCTTGCGTAGCATCCACGATGGTGCACAACCTACCCCAACCCCTTGCCGACACTAAATGAAACTATAACTTCCTTCATGGCCTTACAAAGAGTTTGAAGCAAGTCAATGACACCCTCAAAGATCTTAGTATGCCGGTTATTAATATTATTCCTCATTTCATCAGTGATTTCATTCATTCGATATGCCAATAGGTTATAGTCATCATTAGTTAACCCAACATAAGTGGAGACCCTAACAACATTCATCTTCTTCCTTCTCTTTTTCTCTGTCTCAGTCATTTTTCGCTTTGGCCCCAAATCCAGATCTATCAGGGTAGCGCTTGACCCTTAATCACTATTGTGGTGAGAGCTAGGTGAGTTGTTTTCTTCTTATGGGATTATGGATGGGTCCCTAATGTGTCTTCCCGTCGTGGTTCAATTTCAACAAATAATAGATCATCCACAATAGGGTGCTTCCATTCTTTTAGCCAATCCCGAACTATTATATGAATTTCCTCCTTCGATAGCTAGAATGCAATAATTAACCACTAGTGTTGAGGATCTCTCCTTAGATGCAAATATAGATGGTTTCCCCCCTGCAATAAAATTAATGATGTTTCTGTACCGATGGATAGTCATAGCAGTAATCCTTGAATGGCTCCCAATGTGATTCATTAGTGTTGAGGATCTCTCCTTGGATGCAAATATAGATGGTTGCCCCCCTACAATAAAATTAATGATGTTTCTGTACCGATGGACAGTCATAGCAGTAATCCTTGAATGGCTCCCAATTTGATTCATTAATGCATCAACATGCATATAAAATTCAATATTTTTCTCATTTTGTCATCACCAATTCTCATCAAACCATAGGTTTCGATACCGTGCCCCTCAAAACGGGACATTCATTTCCATACCTTGGTAATTTGATCGTTCGACCCATGCAACAAAAGAAACTAGGATAAGGAAACATGAATAGGTAAAAGGTTCACCTCGTTCTTGTGCATCATTGAAGTTGGCTAATAATTCATTCAGTATGAATGTTTCCCAATTCATTTGCACTCCTATAGCACATTGTTCAGTGGCAATGATAGTACGAGTAGTGTAATTGTTCAGTCGCATTTTTCATAGTAGCTTGCTCAATAAAACCTTATCTACAAATATAACACCTTTATCATTAATGGAGGCTATCTCAAAGCCCTGTTGATCTCGTGTGAGATTATACATCTCCTTCATCCGACCAATAATGATTTTGTCTCGCTCCTTGTTAGAAAAGAACGGTGTTGGATGAACCCATTCCTAAGGTAAACCTATAATATTATATATGAGGTCTACATCGACATAAATTATTGTATTTAAGCATAGACACCCTCCATGAAAACATAATAGCAATTGCTTCACACAAGTGTTAATTACAACAATTTGACCAAAATGGGGCATGTACAATAGTGATAGAATACCCACTTCTCTAAAGCATGATCCCATCCCATGGGTACCAAATGAATAGGTCCACCTTCCACCAGCTACACTGCTGTCATATACTTTGACATGTGAAGTTCAGGGAACTTCCTTAAGTAATGATAAGAAAATGTCAAATTCTTCAAATTATCCATAATTTCCACTTCCACATGAACTCCCTTTGGAATGGTTGGCTTTACCAGTGGATATTTGGAATTATTTTGCATGACTACATGTGGATCATCATCCTTCTTGGTTGGAATATATCATGGCAATATGGTCACAAAACCAAACCCATGAGCTTCAACATCATGGGTGGATTTAAATCTTTGCTCTGGAACAACTACCCTACCAACCGTGTGTTTCTTTCTTGGTGGATTCACAGGGACCAGACATGACACAACTTATGGTGCCTCCTCAACAATCGGTATCATATATGGGATTTCTATATTTGAACCTCTAACAATGATAGATCTTGATATAGGAATCTCCATGGTGAACACTTGTACAAAGAATAGTTAGTTGTAGATGAATAGCTTGCTCAATACACTTCACGATTTATTACAATGAAACAACTAACTCTCGTTTAGAGGTGAAGTATATATACAAATGTGACAAGTAGATACGGTCATGTGGATAGTTATTTTTACTTGATCTACAATAAATTAGGAAAGGTGGTAGCCAATCCCCTCGTACGCTAAAATATTCTCGGTCATTATGACAAGATGCCATTAAATCCACTACTCATCTTGCAATAAAAGAAGTTATTACCATTCATTAAATGTGGATTTGATAGAAAATCATGTCTCAAAACCCCATTGCGACAAAAAACTAACTGTGATAGATAGCCAACTTGGAATGTGATTGTCATCGAGAGAAACTTCCTATAACTTGGGGTGTACCACAATAGACAAATTTGACACTAGAAATAATCTTTCCAATATGCAAGATAAAAAAAACATCTAACACTAAGGGATACCGAATCGTACCTTATTTCGGACGGTTAAAGTAGATCCTCGTTGAGATTTTCCAATTCATGCTTGCATTAGCAATTTGCTCTCAACAACAGCAAACAAGGAAAAGCATGCTATATAGTAATGTGTTAGACCTACTCTAGCATATATATTCAACAATGTATAAGCAATTAAAAACATCCATGGATTCAATATTCATATTCAAATGCAAATAATTAGAAAGGAAAAGATATTTCTATTAATAAAATCAAAGATTACAATAGTGACAACCTCTTTCGGAACATCTACGAACCGAAGAAACTGAGTCCTCCACCTAG
This sequence comes from Pseudotsuga menziesii, assembly GCA_001517045.1. Lineage (NCBI taxonomy): Eukaryota > Viridiplantae > Streptophyta > Pinopsida > Pinales > Pinaceae > Pseudotsuga > Pseudotsuga menziesii. The sequence goes on along the minus strand of LPNX010269388.1, from coordinate 382,600 downwards.
GCCTCCACCACCTCAATGCTGCATCTCTCGATAGCAAGCTCACGAGAAAAGGCAATATTGGGAAGAACACAAAGTGATCCAAAGGGATAAAGGGATGCAGACTCAAGTATAAGCAAACTGAGGCAACAATGGACTATCATTTTATTTTCTCTTCAATGTATCCAAGGAATTCCTTATATAGCGCTCCAAAGGGGTAATGGAGGGTCGAATCCGAGCAATAGCAAGTCATATGGAATGCCAAGAGTTAGGATCTTAGAACTCATATGAGGAAAAATCCAAAAATATTTTGACTTATGCACACACCCTGATGTACACGGGTTTGAGGTCAAAAGTCGCGTGTACAAGCGAGTATGGGTTTAAAAGTCGCCTACAACAATAAACAGGTGTTTTTTAGGGATGATCTTGGAACATCAAAGTATAATATAAGTCCATGGGGTCTAAAGAGTCTACAGAGGGACAAGGAAGGCCATAAATATGTGATCAACCACGTGTGGTAAAATCAGCAATAACAGATGCGCCCTAATGTGTGAGCTCAGAGGGGTAACATGATGGCCGAAATACATTATAAAATCTATCCCAAAAGTGGAGTAATGAAGACCTCGGTGGAAGAACCAGCCACTCAGGAGTACAATACAATAATCGATCTCTACATATGACTGCAAATACATATAGTAGTCCTGGATACATAAGAGTACAATGGCCATGAATAGGCATGATATACAAAATGTGACATGTGTGGTCATCACCATGTACAATATACAATAGATCAGAATCTCCAAAGTGGATGAAGATATACAATAGATCAAGATCTCCATAATAGTTGAAGGTATACAATGGATCAATATCTCCATAGGGGATGGAGATATATGATATATAATGGAATCAAATCATGAGAGCTGATATCTCATGAACACTGGCATGATGAAGGAGGTAGCATACATGGAATGCCACCAAGCTGGAAGGTCTTCTACACGAACCACAACGATTACATGTCCTACTATGTGAATAGATGTGTCAAGGTCGGACATAGTAGTCCATCATCTGATTACCAGTCATTGATGTATACCGTTAAAAAACGCAAGATCACCCATCGATAATGAAAATGGGAATCAAAGTATAGATTGCAATCTAACAAGTGTGAATAGATGTGTTGAGGTCGAACACCTGGAAGAATCCATCAATCAAGGGGCATTGATGTATTCCCAAAACTGTCGATGGAGAGAGAACCTACCACTGACGACTTTAAGTATCAAGAAAATCAAATGACTCTAGACTCCTATTCCATAATAAATGATCTAAATTCGATGGAATGGAATCTTCTCGAAGGAGGGAATTAAGGCATCCCCCATAAACCAACACGAGGTACTCAATAACGATGTATAATATGGAAGAAATCTAACAAGATGTGCATGAACCAGTAACAATACCGAGAATGGCCGACATGCAAAGTCAAGATAACTGAGGAATGGTTGAATCAGGCTTCAAGTTCCTTTGAACAAGATCATAAAGGCGATTGGTGACTGAAGGTAGGAAACATGGACTCGATATGCAAATAAGGACATCTCTGTGACATAGGAGGCATCAACAGAGGCTCCATAGGGATTGGAAGCTTAACCAATTGGTGGAGATAAACTTAGAGTAATGAGTACAGATCCTAAATTCAAACTAATAACCAAACCAACAGATGTGACACACAACGTTCTGTTCGAAGGCAATACGAATCGACTGTTGCCAAAGATAACATCTTTTCCTGTTTGGATTTTTGGTTTTTTTTTTTTTTTTTGACTTTTTTCATATATTTTCGAAAGATTGAAAAAGAATAAAAAATATTTATAGTACAAATCTAGGAGGAGATGAGTGTCAAGGGACAAGCAAACTAGTTCCAAGTAATGGATCATGCCTATGCTCAATGCAAGGAGATACGTGCAAGATAATGCCACTCAGGGGAATGTCTCCTCCCGGTAAAAAGGGGTGATAAAGCTGCAAAATATATGTAAGAAGGCTATGCTTGGATAGACATGAGATAATCTTGGGCTATATGGCTTATAACTCAAAGTCAGGGAGTCGGCATAAAGCTCAAGAAGGTAAGCAAAACTCATGAAAATGCAATTACAGCTTGATATATGCAAGGGAGTCCCGGGGAAATGGCCAGGATAAAGTTCAAGAGGAGTATGAAGCTCTTGCTCAAAGACATGGAAGGACTAAAAAGGACTCCCACATCCTAAAGGATAAATGTTAGCATGGGAACCAAATGCAAAATAGGATATAACTAGGGCACCCATGTATAGGAAATCTCTACCATTCACATAACGCCACTTCTAACAGCAACACGAAGGTTCTGTGACATCATGGAATGGGTTTTTACCCAAGGTTAAAATGAAATGGTCATAAGGTCATGAAAAATATAGGCAGATCTGAATCCTAACCTATATGTCAGTTTAGAAACGATACCTATAATAGGCACAAACAGATCAAAGACTCGGTCAAACCACACTCAAAACAGGCTCCTACAACATCATATTAGCTGAAACGGTACAGAATGGTCAGAAACAGTAAAAAAATATAGGAAGTGGGTAAAAATTTCAAAATTTTTCTTTAAAATAGTGAAAAATAAAAATTTGTAGGCAATGGCACGTCTGTCTTGGCAAGTATAGAATTATTACTCGAAGTACTCGGTGAAGGAAGAATCCAAGGATCCTCCATATGAGAGGTGCGAAATGAGACCGAATTCAATGAGGTAAAAACCTTACCAAGACTATACCCAATCATAAGGATGGGTGCACGACAACTAGAGGTTCCCATGAGAGAAGGATACATGCCCACACCTGCATTCTCAGTTGCCGACTAAGAATGATCGATAATCGGGATAGAAGCTCCCGATGATGCTTTTTAACACAGATTCTGGAAATATTTTTGATCAATAGTTATGATCTTCCCATCCAAAGGAAAACAAACCACTCGTAATAGGGAAGAGGATACAACTTGCATATTGTACATCCAATTCCTACCCAATAAAAGATTGTAGTCGAGGGTCACATCAAACACCTCAACCTCGATCGTAACAGTCTTCCCCCCCAATTGAACCTCTAGGGAAGGAAGTATACCATGCGACTGAAATGATCTTCCATCAAATGCAGTCAAATTGTTTGTAGATTTAGACAACATGGGAGAACTTAAGCCCTTCCAACAAGCCAAAGACATCACAGAAGTAGCATCGCCTTTATCCATCACCATACGCTTGATGGTGTGGTTTAGACACTCTACGTGAATCGGAAGAGACACATAGTGAGGCAAGTGATGCTGGATTCCATGAGTTTCATATTTGATCACAGAAGGAGAGCTATCATCACCCACCCCAAGAGCAGACAACAAGGCCTTCCTTTGCGGAGGACAAGTCTAAAGCACTTCTAATGTAGACATCGCATAAGGACTATGGCCCAAATCCTCGACAATTGAATAGTTCTAGGTAGCTTGAGCATTAGGATTGTGCCCCTAGCGCTTTAAGAATCCCTTAGGAATGCGAGGCGGATCTTCAGGCTTATCTGTAGGATTTTCAATTCGCAAAAATCTATCAGGTGGAGCAGGTTCTTTCCCAAGGTCTGGTTGTGACGTACCATGGTCTTTCTCATACATCACAACATTCATATCTTTCACCATGTTGATGCAACCATGGCCATTAGCGGCATCTGTCGGGTTTTGAGTTCTGCTAGAAGCACTACCAAGATCCACGGTCCTCGAGTTCATATTTTGATTATTTGGTAAAGGATTTGTAAACACGATTGGGCCCTATGATATGAACTTCGAGGCATCTTCCATACGAGGGTACAAGTGAGTGAGGTGATCATCCTTACACAACTTGCAAGGAAATTTTCCCTTACGCTTAGGCTTCTTGTCCCCCCTAGCATTATTTGTGTTCTTGTCATTGTTATCATTATAATTTTTATTCCCACCCTTACAATTATTTTTTCCTTTATTTTTATTCCTTCCAAGTTGCTGGTTACCTTTCGGGTTCGACGATTGCATTAAAAGTACATCCGCCAATTGGGTAGGAAGAGACGAAGTTGTAGCTTGTCTCAATGTAAACTGGTTAAGTGATAACTGGATCACTTGTTTCATAAACGAGTCTGTAGGCTTGGTACTTGTAGAAAAAAAAATACCATCGGCATGTGATCCAGGTTTAAACTTGGGGTCGAAATGGGATTGTGGAGCATTAGTTATGATCTCATAAAGGAGCCCAGATTGAGCATAAATCAAGTCCAACTGTTGGGCCCTAAAAATAGCTTGGTCCTCATTTTGAATCCAAATGTGGAAACATCCTTCACAATATAGCATAAAAACAACTTGAGGAACCATTCTAGAAGAAACTATGGTGGTATAACGTCTTTAATTAATATCTTCCATCTACGCCACTCTTGAATGTGATATGAAATGTAGGTGGCTTTGTCTTGCCAAAATTTCAACAAGAGTTCAGTGCCGACGTTTTTAACCCAAAAAATCCCTCAGTAAGCTCTACATGACCTACACCACCTAAAGACATCCATTACACTACCCTCATTTGACCCCCATACCCTTGCAAAGGCTCAAAAACATGAAAAGGGCTTAAAAATCCATAAAAAGAGCCAAAATAGCTCTCATAGGGGCTAAAACCTCCAAAAAGGGGCTAAACCCCTCAAATGAGCTTAAAACCCCCAAAGGAGATAAGAATTCGGTGAAAGGGGATTAAAGCCCAAAAAAGGGGCTAAAGCCCTAACCAAGGGCTTAAAACCCTAAAAAAATTAGAAAATGCTATAAATACAAGGGTGGGGGTCACTTTCAAAACACTCCTTCTCTCCCTATCGTTATGCTGCCCGTGTCAGTGCCTTGAGACCCTTTGCCTCTCAAGCCATTCACCCTCTCAGTCCTCCATTGCTCCACAAGCCAAGATTCCATCCCAAAGAGAGAGAGGTGCTTCCAAAGCTAGGGCATGGTGGCCCATTTCCACCCAAACAGAAGGTATAATTTTTTTTGTGTCATTTTAATTCTGGTTTTCTAACATATTTTGCTTGCATGCTTGTTGTCTAATGCTTTGCTGCAGGTGTCCATTGATCTCTTGTAGCCATATTTTGTTTTCTAACTATTCTATACAGGGTTTTGTAGCTTGGCCCTAAGCTTGTTTGCAGGTTCCCTTCCAACCAATAGGAACCCTACCCTTCTGTCCTATAGACGGAAGGTAGCCATTTCTGCATGTATCTAGGGTTTTCCCTAAGCTACATATTGGTGACCATACCGGGTCGATCCCATGGGATCCCTGGGATTTTTGTTTTTAAAATTTTTCTTACTTAGTTTGTATATTATTTACTTATTTAGGTTGATAGATCTGTTTATTTCATTTTTTTTATTGTTTCAACCACAGTACCAGTTACTGTTGGCGCTTCTTTGATTTGCAAATCATTCAACTATGCAAAAATGATCGAATCTAATTTATGAAAATTCACCTATGTTCGGTCTCATTTTCTTCCCAAACAATTGATCCATTTATGAATCTGACTGCAACTGTAGATAAAAAGGCCTGTTTCTGAAGTGGGTTTTCAACCGTTTGAGGTAATTCCTCATGGTTTGATCACAATCCATCCCACAAAAACATGTCCTCTACAGGTGCGGGACCCATTTTTCTTTACTTTGTATGAGCATTTTAACTTTTTGGGCTTGACTGTTTGTTGCTATTTGTACTATCAGTGCGGCTCATCTGCCTCTGTCTAGCAATCTGTTTTCATACAATCTGTGTAAATCAATGATAAATTTAACTGGTTAATGATATAATGAATCTGTTTTAAGGCTTGAATAAATTACTGTAGGTTAAATTTCAGTTTTCAATAAGAATTAGAAATTAACACCTTGCCTAGCCCTTCCTCCTCTACCCAGTCATCACCCTTCGGGGTATTCTGGGATAAGATGAAGGGTGAATCTCGTATAGTAATAGGAACTTCACTTGGGATTTTTTGAGACCACTTAAAACAGGTGACTTGAAAGGTAGAGGGGGTGGTAGGCCTAGGGGACCTCACGGCGTTCGCATCCTCCCCGTTGACCGACCTTGCACTCGGGGAGTGACCTAAGGATCTACGGATGGGATTATTCCCATTGTGTTGAGAGCCCAACACTCTTTCCCGGTCGACTAGGAATATAGGTGTAAGGAAGTCGCCTAGTAAGTCTACCATAGTTCAGATTCATTTATGGCATATTTTAAATTTTCTGTTCACAATTTACTGGTTTCATAACAACTTACCCATGTTATAAGTTTTGTAATAAAGCAGAAAATATCTGGGAAATATTCATAAACGATACAAGAAGCTACCAAGTGAGTAACAAAAATAAAATGGACATGCACACAACCATACCAAATAAGATAACCAAACTCAGTTCATGATGCTGAGCCAGCCATTAAAATTTATTAATTTACACTAATTCAAACACTTGTAGTCTTTGAGGACATAAGTCCCTGACTACCTTAACCATGGGAAGTACTTGGGCTCAGCCCAGAAACTCATTCTGAGGAGTACCACGGGAACCCCAAAGTAGTTATCTGCTGAGAGGAATTGCCAAGCGAAACGGGAAATGAACCCTACCCATTGACTAGCACTCCCGTGAGGAAAAATCCAAGCGCTATCTCCTGGCAGTCTTGGTGGCCGAGTGACCACCTGAAATCCAATAGGAAGCCAATAAAACTAGGGTCTAGAATGTCACTACCAAATTTCACCACCTAATCTACCAACCAGACACAACTGATCCCCCATGCTCTTCCTCACGCCTAAGAGGCGATCCACCATAGTTTAGGTCCTTGAACCAACACCATCAAGACCATTCTCGATGATCCTCTACACTGTCAAAAGGCCACACAGCCTCTAAATTAGACTCAGACTCATATCAATCTGAGCCCAACTTACATACCGCATCATCTAGCCCCATGGTTGGTGCAAACATGGATCCATTTTCCGAAATGATCATTGGCAGTGGACCCATGTCCATACCTCAAGTCAACACCAATACCCTTGTAGGTGGTCCTAATGCTTCCATGCAAACTATCAAAACTCAACTGCCTCCATCAGTACTTACCAATCAAATTGCCCCAACTATCATACTTGGCGGTAGTGGCCCATCCACTCACACTGTCCCACCTGTCATATCTAGGGGCAGTGGCCCTTCCATTCACACTGTCCCACCTATCATACCTGGGGTGTTATACCCAAATCCTATCACCAACATGTGATGAGATCCTTAACACCCTATGTTTTCCCTAAATATCAAACTTGGAGTGGAAACTTGCTTTGGATGCCAATTCTACATAAAAAAACCCTAGCACTGTGCTTTTCCTTTAGCTAATGAGCGGTACCTTGTTCAACACCGCCTGAGTCTTGTTATAGAAAAGTGGTGCCACCACGTATATGCTTTGTTATTTAAGTGGTTCTCACCTAAACCACTCTGTCATAAAGGAACATAAGCAGTACCCTTGGTAAAATTGGAAAAAAAGAGGATTCTTGAGGCTTCTAGAACATGAGCCTCGTGTCCTCCCTTATCCCTATCAATCTGGGTTGGTTGGAGTCGATATCCCTCTTGGTAGGATCTTATGGCCACCTCACCCACAATTCTCTCAACTATCCCTATCCATTTATCCCTATAAATACAAGCTCATGTCCCATAGTTGAAGGGGAGAACTGAATGGTAATGTTATGCTATTGAATCAACTATCTAGCCCAGTCCATTGGAGAGCACAAGAGAGCAAGTTGGAGCTATCAGGAATGAGGTGTTTGTCTTGTGGAGGATTTTTTCAACACTAAGGCAATGGTTGTAAGCTTCTTCATTCATTTATTAATAAAAATCTGATTTCTGTCCCACATAATGTTGTATTGATCTCGCATGTATATGTTACAGGATTCCTTAGTCACTAGTATGGATGTGTAAATAATTTTCTGGTAGCTTTTGTGTTCTTGTTTGTTTGACATGTTCTGTAGGTACACAGGTTCGTCATCAAAGCATTATTTCAGGTGTTTACAACATTCAGGGAAGGTTTTCATCCTTTGTCGTTCACTTATTTGTTCTGGATCTGAACCATTCAGACCAGAGGAATAGCTTCTATCTACAGAAGGTGCAATATTCCTGACAACATGGGGGCAGTGGCCCTTCCAATCACATTGTCCCACTTGCCATACCTAGGCGAAGTGTCCCATCCACAACTGTGCCACAAGTACCCCCAATCACGCAGGTACATTATGTTCCTGCAAACCCCACCACCATTGCTGGTCCATCACACATCAACCTTGGGTCAAACATTCCTTTCATGGCATGCCTCAACCTTCCTGACTTGGCTAGGTTAACCAATGACCCCATTTATCATCAAACCTTTTGGCCTCCCATGCCAACCAAACTCCCCTCAGACATCCCCAAGTTTGAAGGGAAGGCAGGAGAGTGCCCCCAAAACCATATCATGATGTTTTGCCTATGGTGCTCATCAAACAACATCCTATATGATTTTATCAGACTCAGATTGTTTCAATGCACCCTCACAGGTGCTGCAGCCAAGTGGTACATTGAGCTACCACAAGCCAAGTACCTAGAATTCAACTCCCTGGCCTTTATGTTCTTGCAATATTTCCAACTCCTTGTTAGATATGATGAAGGAGTGGAAATCTTGCTATCTTTTCGCCAAAATATTGCGACCCACATCACCGACCACATCCACGAGTGGAGGCAACATCGCAGCTTGTGCAAGATCAAGTTTGATGACAGGATCTTCCTGGACTGGTTCTTGAAAACCTTGCCGCCACCTATAGCAAGGATGTCACCTCTAAATGTCCCCAAATAGAGGAAGAGGCCATATTGAAGGCCCAACTATTTGACCTCATTTACGCACAGTCGGGATACCTCTATACCATCATTCCATATGCTCCCTGTGCAGGCACCTCCTATCGGGATGCACCAGGGGCATCTCATGCCGTAGATGGAATAATAGGCTCTGTTTCCCACCAAACATAACATCACGCGACACCAACCATGATGCCTCCACACCCGAGCAACACCCCTAGTATTTCCTACTCAAACCAATATCCTGATTATTCAAGAATGATATCTCAATCCAGAGCTACAACCTCCTATACACAACCTGAGCCACATTAGTAGGCCCATGCACCTTCCTGGCCGGCACAACAATAGTCAGGACATATGACTGGATTTATGGCACCTCCAGTCCCCCACGTTTACTATTCACCACCAGTGCAAGCCGCTCAAGCCCCCACCCAATCCCTGTCAACACCTCTGGGAGAAGTGTTTTCCTAGCAAAACCGTCCCAACCAACCCGCCCCCAATAACCAACAAGGTCAAGGTAATAGAAATAGAGCTAGGAACCAAGGAAACAACCAACCCCAAGGAGATGGCCAACAACCAAACCCTCCCAAAAATGGCGCCAATCCACCAACTCAAAATCCCCAACATCCTAACCCACCTGGACGTGCTCCATTACGTGCAAACCATCCATTCCAATTGTGCAACATCTACGGACACTACACTCACAAATTCCCTTTCATGGAACACGCCAAAAAATCTCTCCAAGATGAAGCTCAGTGGGGCAGCAATGTGGCAACCCAACCGAATCCAGCACCACTGGTTCCTTCACCCATGGTGCTCCAGAACCTGTTACCAATCCAAGGATTGGTAGAAACTATTCCTTTTCCCCTGCCTTCTCCTGCTGTGCCCCCGCCTACAGAAACAGGAATCCATCACCTACTAGCAATGACAACTGAAGAGATCAACTTGTAGACTAGGTGGAACCAATGTGGATCCTCTACTGAAACCATTGACACAGTAGCAACATCCACATCCAACACTGCCAATGTTCCTCTTCACCTTCCTCTCCCCCTTGCAAGCCCGCGTCTCCCCTTCAGTCTCCTTTCCAACAACACTATTGCAAGGGCCGAAATTAACTATAGTATTGTCGATGACTTGTCCCAATCACCTGCAACCATGTTGGCTCTTGAAGTACTCAAAACGTACCCAACACAACGGAAATCCTTGCTAGACGCCCTTGGTTCCGTAGACCCCTTTGAATCCAGATTAATCACATTTGATTTGGATGAAGGAGAACCAAGAATGCCATCGACCATCGCCTTCCAGATCTCGATGTCAATTTAGAATTTGGTTATGCACCGGTGCATCATTGATGAGGGGGAATCCACTTGCGTCATGTCAACCTTGGTTTGGCAGAAACTTGGGTTCCCCATCTTGCAGTCGTCCACCACCACATTGCATGCCTATGATGGCCATCCCACCATATCCCAAGGCATGCTCCCACACGTCCCCATCTCTTTAGGCTGGAAGACCATCCTAATTGACATAGAAGTCATCAACGCTCAGTTAGACTACAACCTTCTTATAGGACATAGCTATATGTACGTGATGCGAGCTATGGAATCTACCGTCTTCCACCAAATGATGTTCTCTCATGATGGGAAAATCATGACTCTCAACCAGTTGACTTACCAAGATCCATAAGCGCCAACAACACCAGCTAGCATTATTCCCACTATTGACACCATAGTCAACAACACCACCACCCCCATCATCCTGAATGCAGGCCCAGGATTGTTCACCGACACCTCTATGATAGCTTCCTTCCCCTTAGTATCACCACCATCTCCGCCAAGTGATACTACGGATTTTTGCATGTTGTCATCAAGCACTACTGCACCACAACCCCACCCACAACCACATCCGCAATACCATTAGCAACCACAGCCTCATCCGCAGCCACAACCTCATCCGTAACTGCAACATCATGCACAACCACAAACACCAATGCATCCCCAAAGGTACTCACTAGGACACTACTTGGGCTCCTCCCTAGTCCACACAATTCCCTTCCTTTTCCCTCCACCTAGCATCGTAAGTTAGCATGTTATGGATACCTTAAATTTACCCAACTTTACATTGGGGATCCTTGTATGGTATCTTGACCTGTCTACTCAATCTCCAATGCTCCACATTGTGTTGACTCTTGTTCAACCCATTGCGGTCGAATCACACCCCCCTCCTGGCCCACAAAAACCACCTTTTACACCTGCATATACGATTCCCCACCCAAAAACGGCTAGGGGAAAAAACATGAAAGAAGCAAATGAACCCCGACAAATCCCACCATGTGTTGTGTGCGATGAACAGGGCCATGCAACTCAAAACTGTCCTGAAATTCCCATGATTCACACACATTTAGATGCCATGGACACAACGGAGAACATCCCCGTGGTTGTCCTTTTGAGTGGGCCAACAGTAAAAAACAAGTCTTTGAGGACAAACCATGCATGCGTCCTTTGCAGATTGTATGGACATTACTCCCACCATTGCCAAGACTTGGCCGAGTTTCAGGCCACCCTTAGCCAACTTTGGAAACATTCCCTTGAATCTGAATTCACTGCCATTGAGGAGATCCACCCTCTGGTTTCTTCCTCGACCACCAAAACCATTTACATGATCTCTAGCTCTAGTAGTCCATCCGTCTCCTTGCCCATGGAAGATCCACCTAATCTATCCTGGCACCACTGTCAGGATGATGGAGAGATCTATAAAACCACCACCAATCTTACCCCATTTCCTTTCAACCATGGTGTGGAATCGGTTCTTCCCATCGAAGGCCAGATTTCATCACCCTGCCTTGCTAATGACCTTTGTCTAGGAAAGGGGGCACATTTCTTCGCTGACTCAAACGATCATTTCTTGAAGAATCCCCGCAATGGGCTCCACCTCAATATATCCCATGCCTCATACCACCACCATGAGTCACTTATAGTGTAGTTTTTTTTTTTGTTTTGCATCATTTTTACCACGATTTGGTGAATGCCTCTAGTCATTGTTCTGCTTCTAGTTGCAATGAGTCCATTCTAGAACTCCATCACATCATTTGCACATGAGCAGGTAGATATTAACCCTACCCCTGCACTACTGGGATCCCACTGGACAGTGCAGTCCCCCATTTTCACATGCACATAGTATGTTATGCATATGATCTAGCTACCACCATTCTTGCATACCGTCAGGTCCCCAGACTTGCCTGGAAGGTCGAGGCCTCTTTGTATCTCCCTGGTTGCACAACGTTCCTGGGTCAAGAAATTACCTTTAGACTACCTCCCTCCCTGCTGATTCCTTCGTCCATTTCCTGGAGTCACGTCCGTTTGTGTGTCACCACGTGAATCACACATGTATGTTGAGCTAGATCCATACCCATAGGCCTCCATTTGCTCTAGTTTTTCCCCGTGCACCATTGCACCAGGGGAAACAACACTAGTTGCTAATCAGAGTCATCCAAAGTCCCATTGAGATGCTGTTTTCTTATGATGAGACCATTGTCTCATAGTCAGTAATCAGTTTTCTGGCTCACTTTTCGAGAGTTATTTCGGTTTACGTGCCACTTTGCTATATAAATGTCTCTAGACCTATACTTGCATCATATGCTAGTGTCCAAAATTATACTTTCATCATACCCATTCATTGCAACTTACGTAGGGTTCTGGACCATATCCCAAAAGGCACATCAGTTTGCATGCATCCATCATGCAATATCATATCAACCTCTCATTTTATCATTTTAGCATATAACTGTCTAATCCGTCCGCCGCAACTCACGTGGGTCCCCGGACCACTTCCCGGAGAGCGGATCATTTCTTTCACAAACATTTGGCATATAACTGTCTCTGGACTTGCACTCACACCACATGTAGTCCAGTCTGTCCACCACAACTGACACAAGACTCTCCTGACCTATGTCCAAGAGCCACCTCAGTTTGCATGCCTCTTCCACACTGACTTGCGTGCCTCTGTTGCCATCTATCCTATGCATGTATTGGTATGTTCAAGAGCCACCTGCTGCATCCATACTGCACAGATGACCTTTGGACCACTATCCATTGTCCCTACATGGGGGCACCTTTAGTGCCTCCTCGATTGGTTGACCAGACTGAAGTTTTCGTTAATCTCTTTTCTGACTCCTAATAGATTGAAAATATTGTTGAGCGTAGTTGCTTCCTTTCTCACTTGTTAAAGTATAAGAAAGGGCGTCTACATCATCTTGTTTATGTCCTTTTGCGAAATATGTAGAATACCATCTGAAAAGGACCACCTTGGCACATTCCATCCAAGACCGTTCCCCTCTACATCCTTTTATGCTTTCTCAGGAAGAGAGGCCGAACTTTATGAAAAATATCACCATGAGTTGTCATTAAGCTCTTTTCCAGCCTTCTCATCAAGAAAATATTGCCGAGAAAAATTGGTTTCATTCATGCTCATAAAATTATCTGAATGACCGTCCAATCAGTACAGTTTTAACCTTTTCCAGCTTGATTGGACTACCAACGGTAAAGAAGTCTCCCATCCCACAAAGGATGGGAGAGCTCTCCTATGTACACTTTTAACCTTTTTCGGGCACAGGAGACTATCAACGAAAAAGAGACCTCACTGGAGTTTTCTTCATGCTTTCAGACTCTCTAAAATTGAAAGCACCATCGAGCATTTACTTTCTTGGGCTCGCTAAAAATCCATGAGATCATACCACAATGGTGTCTTTAGACACCACTCCATATATAACAATTTGGCAGCATTCCCACTTTGGGTCGCCTTTGTTTAGAGTACTCTGCGATGTGTCTTCCTTGGATTCCTTCAATACCAAAAGTGTCTACCTCCCCTAAGTATTTCCCATCTGCAGTTGCATTCCTGGTATTACAGCTATGATCCCTTTCCCATGAGCCAGTTTCATTTGCTGCATGGTCCGCCCTGCCTTCATACTTTGAACAAAGGAAGTTTGAGTCCCCCATGATTCCCTGCCCCTGTTCCACCACCCCCCCCATTCAGTGGGTCAATCCTCAGATTGTCTCACATATGTCATTATCTCCCTCATGCTTCTTGTTAAGGAAACACCATTTCCTTGGCCAGTTGTAGGTCTCCCTCTATCGACGAAAACACACATATTCTAGAGGATAGACCCAAATGTCCCTGTATCCTGGTTTCATTAACCTCATTGATGAGTTCCTTGGACCACTTGATAGGATTCCTTAGTGCCTCTCAGGATGGTTGTGTCTCATGTGCTCGACTACAGCTACATCATCTCACCATTGAGATTCATACAGGGTATTGGTCCGTGCAGTATTTGGTCGAAGACCCCAGATGTCACCTGACTCTAACACATTGATGAGTCTATTGAGGGACCCAAACAGGTTCATGTCCCTTGTGATTTCTGGTTTGCGTTGGAGATAGTGTTTAGAAGCCCCAGCAGTGCTTCTATATAGATTTATGATTGATGCAGCATATTTGTACCACAGAGACTCTGATTCTCCGTTAGTAACTACCTACATCTATGTACCATTCCAGATCTAGCAGGCCATCAGTCATGAAGATGTAGCATTCCATGAGAATGCCATGGGTCTAATGTAGCAGTTCTTCATATTAGTATTGTATTCAGCCTCTCATTCAGGAAACCACTATTGTAACAACAATGATACAAGATCAAATCTTGTATTATAGAGCTTAGATCACATTATTCTTTTGACATCGTTATGAGCATGGGGATACCCGCCTTGTCCATATACATGTCACACATTATTTGTATCTCACTCATTGATGGGAACCATATTAATACAAAAACCAAAAGCCACCATGCCCCAGCCCAGGAAGCACCAGCTCTCCCTAAAAAAATCCTATGATGTCCGTTGGCCATACGATGAGCTCCCACCCTCACACATCAGGGGGAAATCTGTTAACTCAAAAAATCCCTTAGTAAGCTCTACATGACCTACACTACCTAAAGACATCCATTACACTACCCTCATTTGACCCCCACACCCTTGCAAAGGCTCAAAAACATGAAAAGGGCTTAAAAATCCCTAAAAAGAGCCAAAGTAGCTCTCATAGGAGCTAAAACCTCCAAAAAGGGGCTAAAACCCCTCAAAGGAGCTTAAAACCCCCAAAGGAGCTAAGAATTGGGTGAAAGGGGCTTAAAGCCCCAAAAAGGGGCTAAAGTCCTAACCAAGGGCTTAAAACCCTAAAAAAATCAGAAAAGGCTATAAAATACAAGGGTGGGGATTACTTTCAAAACACTCCTTCTCTCCCTATCGTTATGTTTCCCATGTGAGTGCCTTGAGACCCTTTGCCTCTCAAGCCATTCACCCTCCCTCTCCTCTATTTCTCCACAAGCCAAGCTTCCATCCCAAAGAGAGAGAGGTGCTTCCAAAGCTAGGGCATGAGGCCCATTTCCACCCAAACAGAAGGTATAATTTTGTTTTGCGTCATTTTAATTCTGGTTTTCTAATAAATTTTTCTTACAGGCTTGTTGTCTAATGCTTTGCTGTAGGTGTCCATTGATCTCTTGCAGCCATATTTTGTTTTCTAACTATTCCATGTAGGGTTTCATAGCTTGGCCCTAAACTTGTTTGCATGTTCTCTTCCAACCAACAAGAACCCTACCCTTCTGTCCTATAGACGGAAGGTAGCCATTTCTGCACGTAGCCGGGGTTTTCCCTGAGCTACATGCGTTGTAATGCATGGGTAGGTAGAAGTGATCAAGAAAATTCATCGCTAGGTCATTGAACCAAGTATAAACCCCCCAAGTAAATATATAAACCATTTCATGGCAGGACCCATGAGGGTGCATTGAAATAGTCTCAAATGAATAGAATCATCGTTCAAGGAGTTTGAAGAGCACTAAAGATGGAAGGTTGTGACGTGCTCACCAGGATATTCACCAGACTTACCTTTGAACTTTGGAATGTCCAAAGGAATTTTTTTAGGGACTATCGTGCATGCTAGCTCATGAGATATAGGATCATTTGTAAATCTCAACAAATTAGGTAGATTCAAAGTCGCAAGGAAATAGAGCCTAGGTTGAGCCAGTTGGTCCCACGCTCCCTGATAGGACTGGTTCGGACAAGGTTTATTGCTATATACACCATGGTCTTAGCTAGTGGGATAGTAGCCTCCTCCTATTTGACCCATAAAGGGATGCATGGAAGCATTGTAATTTGGAGTACCGTGAGGCTAGAGTGCTACAAAGCCATAATTAGAAGACTAGTACACGACTTGATACCCGGATCCATAAGGTGCGTAGGATTGTCTATAAGATGGTCCATAAGAAGGTACATAAGAGGTTCCATAATTTGGACCATGAGATGGTCCATGGGAAGGTCCGTAGGAAGATACATGTCCTGCTGACACATAAGAAGGCACATAGCCTTGTCACACTACGGTGTGAGCAGAAGTAGAATGGACATGGCTAACATCAGAACTCCAACCTGAAGTCCCACTAGAGTTAGGAGTAGGATGCATCATCAAAATATCATTTGAAGGGATTGGTGCTGAAGGCGATGGAATATGTGAAGGAAGATAACTTGTGCCCCTAATATTCACATGTCTAGGTTCTGGTCCCTGAATGGGAACACTAGTGCTAGGCCTAGGATGTGTGTGTGAAGAAACTTACACCGTAGGGATGGAAGGTGCAATGTGACTAGTGATACCAAACCTCTCCACATAGAAAGGAATGGAAGTGCCCCTAGGCGTAGCACCAGGGTTAACACCCTATCCGACATGGGGTGCCGGACCGGTATTGGGAATATCAGGCATCCCATACCTAATAGTGCTAATGCTAGTGGATGCATGGTGAGTCTCATTGCCCAAAAGCTAATATCGATGATTAGGGTGTGTGAAATTTGTGAATCGTGAAATATCTTCATGTGAGGGTCCAGTTGAATAACGACCAGACCTGCCAGAGTCCCATATGTGCTTGTAGGTTCATCCTCCTATACGGGGTGAGGAAGAACAGGGATCTCCAGGATCTCAGGCTCATGGTCACTCATGGTGTGTGAATCAAAGTGAGAATGAGTCCTCCTAGAATGTATGATTCTCTCTCCTAAAGGAGGAGGAGACGTAGAAGGAAGAAGTCCTGCTAAACGACAAGAACGGTGAGGTGTCGCACCCGAATCCACAATGACTCAAAAAAAGAAAAGACTAGATCTAGCTACACAACCCTAAGAAATCTAGCGTGCACAGAGCATACACCCAAGAAAACATAAAGTAAAAACACAAGAAAACCAAGGGTAGGATATGAGAGATCCCGAATGAAGTAGGTATGTCTCACCTAGGAAAGCCTTGAGACTCGCATACACAACAAGCGAAGGTTTGTAACCAATTATAGTGGCCCTCAGCTTCAACACATATAGGGACTGCACTGTTCGACCCCTACCTGGCCAGGACACTTGTAGAATAACCTCTGCAAATAACCCCTCAATACCTAGGTAAGGAAACTAAGATCACCTCAATATAACCAATGCTCGGGCAGACATTCATAGGCGGGATCGACCGTATGGGAAGGGTAACAAAGTTTGAATACTAAAAACACAAACTGATACCCCAAGGGTGCAATGATCATACCTCAAAGGCCCCCAAATACGAATACAATCCTGGAAATATCTATGGTGCTCACAGAAAGTGACCAAGGGTCATCCCAATCAAAATCGTGTGCACTACCTCATGCTTAACTCCCATGTAAGAGGAGCGTCCTGAGAAACACTAATTATACCAAGGGTTTCACACTCTCACCTAGACATACACCTATTTTTTTTTTAGTGGTCTTGGAGAATTAACTCACAATGAACTATTCCAAGAACCTAAAACCTAATCTTGTTGATGAACCCTATAAAAGAAAAGAGTGTAATTCATTTTATTAAGCATTGATTTTAATTGGTTGTGATTACTCAAAGGGAAATGGTCGTGCAACTAATGAAGTTATGACTCAGCAGTGAAGTAAATATGCACACCTAAAAAGTGATGCCAAGTGCAATGTGTAGAATGAAAAACATGCTATGCCACTACATGAGATGTAAGAATTTTCCTTCAAATGTACGTGCAATCATTCCTAGATGAAAATATGACTATAATCCAATAAGAAAACCTAATGCAAGTACCATGCCAATGCAAAATGCAAGAGATCCATAAGTATGAAAAATCCAAAATGTTTTTGTATTTTTTGAAAATAAATGAGATATGAAAGCAATAAATGACTCTACAACCCTCATAACCTACAACAACTCACAAACATCAACCAAGAAAGGAACCAAGGTAAAAGAGACCTAACACACTAATCCCAAAACAAAAAATGAATAAATGAATGATAAGAACAAAGCTTAAAAAAAAACTAAAAGAAGTCTCTGGTCAGAAACAGAGGGTGTATACAGACACCAGAAGCATCTAATAAGAATAAACTATCATCAAACCTCACCCAGCAACACTTAATCCTCCAACTAAGGCTCAAAATCAAGGCATACATGATTGTTCTCAGTAAACCAGCATACATACGTGACTGTCCAGGGAAAACCTACATGTATACACGATTGTGAATACAAAACCCACATACAGGAAGAAAAAGGAAGAAAAATAGGGCAAATAGACAAGCCAAGATCAAATTTACTTCTTCAAACCCTACTGGGAAAACATGCCCCCATACCCAACATATAAATAGAGAAATCAAGAGAAATTCAAGTACATTGAATACCAAAAACCCCAAAGAGGAACAACTAGGAACCTCCCTAGTGGAGTCTCCAATTCTGTTATGGAGATAACCTTCCTATGGCTTGGGGTGTACCAAAATAGACATCTTTGACATTAGAAATCAATCTTTCCCAATATGCAAGAGAAACTACACACCTAACACTAATGGATACCGAATCGTACCTTTTTCCGTACGGTTGAAGTAGATCCCCATTGAGCTTTTCCCATTCATGCTTGCATTAGCAATTTTCTCTCAAAAACAACAAACAAGGATAAGAATTCTCTATAATAATGTGTTAAACCTACTCTAGCATATATATTCAACAATGTATAAGCAATTAAATACATCCATGGATTCAATATTCATATTCAAATGCACATAATTGGACAAGAAAAGATATTTCTATTAATAAAATCAGAGATTACAATAGTGACAACCTCTGTCGACACGTCTATGAACCGGAGAAACAGAGTCCTCCACCTGGGCCTCCACCACCTCAATCCTCCATCTCTCGATAGCAAGCTCACAAGCAAATGCAAGCTTGCCAAGAACACAAAGTACTCCAACATGACAAAGGGACGTAGACTCAAGTATAAGCAAAGTGAGGCAACAATGGATTCTAGTTTCTTTGCTCTTCAATTCCTCCTCTTCAATGTATCTAAGGGGTTCCTTATATAGCACTCCAAAGGGGTAATGGAGGGACAAATCCAAGCGATCTCAAGGAATATGGAAGGCCAAGAGTTAGGATCTTCTAACTCGTACGAGGAAAACTCCAAAAATATTTGAACCTATGCATACATCCCGATGTACGTGGGTTTGAGGTCAAAAGTTTCGTGTACACGTGAGTATGGGTATAGAAGTTGCGTACAACAATAAATAGGTGTTTTTTGTGATGATCTTGGAACATCAAAGTATAATATAAGTCCATGGGGTCTAAAGAGTCTGCATAGAGACATGGAAGGCCATAAATATGTGATCAACCATGTGTGGTAAAGTCAGCTATAACAGTGACACCCAAACTACAAGATTACAGTATGCAAAGCACAACTTACATACAAGGATGCAATAATTTTTTGTTTACATCAAATCAGTTGAGAGTCAATGTATGGCTATCCCGATAGGGTTTTAGTTTATTTCAATTTACTAAACCATCTATGGGTGTACCATCTAACTTGTTCGACTTAAATTCACCCCCATTTGTAACATATTCAACAATATATGGTCCCAACCAATATGTTCGAAGCTTACCATGGTATTTTAAAAACTTGTTGTCATACAGAAGAGAAAAATTGCCATGCTAGAATTGCTTGAACTTAATATGTTGATCATTCCACTCCTTGTGTCGCTCCTTTTCAACTCATTGGTGGTAATCCACAATGAATTGATCTTCCTGCAACGTAGCAACTGAGACAATGTTTATTCAATTGCACCTACATCTGACATCTCAATAATTGTAGCTATTCTTAAACTAGGTACAATATATTACATAGGCATGACAACCTCTTGCCCATAAACTCATTAAAAGGGAGTCTATCCCATAAGCTTCTTGCATGTCATGTGATAAGCCCATAATACTCTAGGTATTTTGTGATCCCAATCATCATGACTCATATTACAAATATTGGAAAGAAAAAGTTCCAAAATTTTATTAAAAGCTTCCATTGTTCCATTTTATTGTGGATGATATGGCGTTGTATTCCTTTTTTGGATCTGGAATTCTTCAATCATTTCCTCAATCACTTTATTAACAAAGTGTGTACCTTAGTTTCTTACTAAGATATTTCAACAACCAAACCTAGTTACCACATAATCAAATAAAAATTTGGCAGCAATCCTTGCAGTACAATATCTAACTGGTGTTGCTTCAGCCCATCTAGTTAAATAATCTAACATGGTAATTATATACAAAGCATATACCAAGAACCTATCCTTCTACATGGTGGATTAATAGGACCCACAAAATCAACAACCCACTTATCAAATTCTTGCGATGTTATATGTTGAACCTGTTAGGATTATATAATCCTCCCTTGTCCATTTATAATCTACTAGGTAATCATGCATAACTTAGGATTCATTTACTTAAGTTTGGTTCCATTGGGTCCACTAGTGACATTGGATCCACTAGTGATATTGGGTCCAACAGTGCCATTGGGTCCACCGGTACCAACCTCTACAGTGTTGGGAACACATATAAAGGTTAAATTCCACTTACTACATGTTCATCCATCATATTATGGGCCTCTGAGACCAATGCCTACATTACAGGATCCCACTCTGAGTTCCACCAACAGCCTCCATCAGTTGGTTGTGGTAGGTAGGCAGTTATGCTCAACCAACCTCGAGTTACATTTAGTTAGATGTCCTTTAGTTGAGTTAGTGCCATTTTTTCATGGATGCATGGAAAAGTGGTTCCTTTTTCCACCTACCTCATCAATTTAACTGGTTTAACTAGTTTAACTGATCATCAGACTGATTTAGACATTGGGAGTTAGACTAGTGGCTCCCATGCAATGATTTAGACATTCCTAGTTAGTCAGTTAGTCATATTGAGTTAGTAGATTCAAATCTTATCCACATGATTCAAATTCCCCTTTATGTAACATCATTGTATACTGTTGGAATTAATGAAGATTAATGTTGTAATTTACTGATCAATTCTTATCAGTTTTATTTTAAATTTGTCTTGTTCAGTGTGCATTGTTCTTACTATTCCATTGCAAAATTCTACCTTTCAATTGTGCTCATTTCCTGCAGATCAATGGTTCAATAAATAAAACATGGTATCATAGCCTTGTTAGGGATAGAAATAAGTCTAGCTAATCTCCATTGTACACCAAAAGAAGCTGTGTCTCCACATAAATCCTGCAATATTTTCCTTGCTATCTCCGGATTTGTCCAGAGAAGTCTCTGCAGGTGTTACAGACCCTGAGAAAGTGTACATGCCGATGTGGAAGGCTTAAAACTGACATGATTGAAAATTAATTTTTGTTTTTGGAGTGATACTTGCAGGTACCTACCTAGCTTGTTAAAGAATTGTCTGATCAATAGAAATATTGATGGGTTCCTCAACTCTTGTACCCCGGATCCTTACACCCTTCAACTATGTTGATTGGAGGGTAGATATGCAGGTATCCTTGCACAAGCTTGGCCTATTTAGGATAAAAATGGGAAGAGATATAGAACCCCACTACCCTACTGAGAAAAATAAGTTCTTGAATCGGTTGGATGAAGCCTTTGGCTTCCTATGCACTCATATCTCCCAGGATATTCTATTTCACCTTGAGGGAGTAAAGAATCTGAAGGACGCTTGGGAAAATCTTGAATTATTGTTTAGAAAATAAGATGACCTTTGAGAGAACATCTTGGAGAATGATCTCATTGCATTGCAGTCCATCATTTTCTAAACTATCCAACAGTTTTTCACAAAATTCAATTCACTAGCACTACAATGATAAACAATGCGGTTTGGAGATGAAATATGAGCATCTGGTTCTATTGGTAATGAGAAAGATTGGCTCAGATTAATCTTTCTTTGTATCTACATTCCATTCTAGAAGATCTTTCATCCCTAATTGGAATATTCATTCTATAAATGCTTTTGCTAAGTCCGTAGTACAAGAGCAAGATAAATTGGTTCAAATGGGAGTGATTCAGTCCTCCAAGAATCAAGCGCTCTTAGTGATAGACTCAAACAATGTTCAGGAAAGAGGGAAGTACAAAGGGAGGGAGACAAAAAAATGATTCAATGCCAAAGGAGAATCATACATCTTTCGATGGAGCCTCGTGTTCTAGAAAAGAGAAGAATAAGTGTCCATATTGTATGGGAGGATTTCATACAGAAAGCCCATGCATGATGAACACCCTCGAAAAATTGACAACACTCCTTGAACATAACAATATTTCCCTTCCACAAGTTGCAGAGATGTTTGATGCTAGAGAGAAGACTGAATAATATGAGAGGTTCCTTTCTTTGAAATAAGGCCTCACTTCATCGAAGGCTTACTTGATATATTATGGAGCATTCAACCACATGGTTGCCTCCAGGGAATCCTTCACCACTCTCACTCTATCAAGTGGACCTAGCACTCCTATGGGAGATGACTTCCAAATCCCAGCTACTGGGAGGGGTTCTATTAAAATCTAGCATGATGAGTTCAAGAATGTACTCTATGTTCCCTCTCTTGTGGCAAAGCAAGTCATTCAAGATGGAGAAGAAGAAAAATCTTCAACATAGCAAGTTCGAATTGAAGAAAGTCTCTTTGGAGTGACTCCTTCTCCTACTGCTACATAATTTTATGAGACCTTCTCATATAGCTGATCCAGAAGAATACATTCGAATCTCTTTTATTGAAGAAAAAATCTATTTCCATTCTATGCAAACATTCTCTAGTGATTCTTCTATATTAAATTATGTGCATAGTTTACCAGTGATTGCTTCATAAAATAAAGAGGAACTTGGTCTCTCTCTCTCTCTCTCTCTCTCTCTCTCTCTCTCTCTCTCTAATATTGCTGGTGGTGTACATATAAGTAATAATTTGGATGTTTCAGAAGAAATATCATATTTTAGGAGTGATACATTCACTCTCACTGATCTTGAGCTTCCAGGAAATTCCTACATGATTGAATGCACCAATACCCAAAGTTTTGAAGAAGGAGAAAACACGGGGGCTTCACTTGTTTACCAATATCCTGTCACGTTAGTTCATATTGTGGGTTTTAAAATTATTAAAAATTGAACCAATATATTGCAGGTATTGGGGGGATGAGGGGTTTAAGGTGGGGGTGGGTAGGGTGGTTTATAATGATTGGGGTATAAAAATGGGTGGGGAGGAGGTTTTAAGTATTGGGAGGGGGTTTCAACAAAAAGAGTTTGGGTAAATATATATGGAAATTAAGGGTATTCTTTAATATCCCATGATCGCACGTGCTATGTGAGATGTTCACTAAGTGAAGTCCCCGTGGGAGAAAATTGTGCATCTACCATCTCGGTGGAGCACTTGGATTTGTTCCACACTCTTGGATATAATATGAACTTATTTGGATCTGATATGGCCTTATTTGGTTCAAGTTTTAAGTTTCAAGAGCCTCCAATAATACTCCAGACATAATCATTTACTTTGGAGAGGTTCACATGCACAGACTCAAGATGTTGGTGCATAGAAGAATCAAGATATTGCATTTGCTGCAAATTGCAACAAAATGTTTACAAGTTTTTAGCTTGTTTTTCCTGATTCACTGCTTATTTTGAGGGGCGGTGGTTCCCATGAGGTTTTCCCTATTTTACTTGGTTTATTAGGAAGATATTAATTCTTTTAGATTATAATGGGTCACTTTTGTCCTAGTTTCCAATGCCCAAAGTTGTCCAAGTTAGTATTAACAAGGGGGGGGGGGGTGTTACAATTATATAATCCTCCATTGTCCATTTATAGTCTATTAGATAATCTGTAACACCATGGTTTTGACCCCTTTGCATTAAATGTACATGATGGATATATTGTAATTGATCATGGTATGGAGCTAAAGGAAAAAGCCCCACCATCGATTTGGTTGTGTTATGTTTCGGCGATTAGAATCGTTGCCGATGGTATATCGTGATATACGACACATATTAGTTCTAGCATCATGTAAATAT
Organism: Pseudotsuga menziesii; assembly: GCA_001517045.1. Classification (NCBI taxonomy): domain Eukaryota; kingdom Viridiplantae; phylum Streptophyta; class Pinopsida; order Pinales; family Pinaceae; genus Pseudotsuga; species Pseudotsuga menziesii. The sequence continues at coordinate 358,418 of LPNX010269388.1, read as the reverse complement.
GCTTTTTAATTAAATAAACCCCAACCAGTTATGTCAATGCAACCATAATGAAAAGGGCATGATTTTCCTAAGGATGAGGAGGGGGAAATGTTAAACCATGAGCCTATGGGGAAAAACCATGTGTCAGCCATTAAAAGCCTTGATGTTATATGGGCAGTTATTGTTGGGAAGTGGTGGGTGGAAGGACTGTCATCCCTTTCCCATGAGCCCACTCCACCAGCGGACTCTCCATCTTCACGTGGATAGGGAAACCACTACCCCACGACTCTATTCTTGTTTTCCTCACGCACCAGTTGGGATTCTTGATGGTTTTTGGCCCATCCTCACACAGATGGTGGTACTCTCACCTTCTCACGCACAGGATTCTGCATTATTTTAACCAGGCAGCGAGCTAAGGATCCGTTTTCTCTGTCACCCTTGTTTTCTTGTGGATAATTGATTCACATTCTGTGTGTGCATGTTCTCTTTACCGATTTGTGGCCTTTGTATACTTTTTTCCTCTTGTCCATGCTGAGAATCTATTTTCTCTTCCATTTCGGGCTGTGTAATTTCCCATCCCTTCATTGTTGAGATCATGGCTATGGTTTCCCCCATGTTGTTCATTTGTTGTGGTGTCATTCATGTTTTTGAGCTGTTATAGGTTATTATTGAGTCATTTTGGCCACGATAGGGCCAAGAATGACTCAGGGATCGGCTTTCCCTGTCCAAGCTGTGAATCGCTCGTTTGTTGCGTGTATGCAGTGGATGGTCTTCGGACTATGTTAGAGTGGGATGAGGGCTTGGTTTGCTTGATAAACCTGGTGTGTTTGGGAACCACACAGACATAGATAGAGGGCTGGCTTTCTTCTCCACAACCCCTGAATAGCACTGGAAGGGAGGTCAAGGCCTGAGGGATTGTGTAGTAGAGAAGGGACTAATTTCCTTGTGTTGGCTGTGTGTGGGTGTCCTAGATGTCAAGCTAGTTTTGGTGTAGGTGTCCTTAGCTCTTCAATGGGCTCACCAGCTTAGCATTTATCTTTTCTCAGCTCCTTAGTGGCCTAATAAAACCAACTATGTTGGCTTGGTTGATTTTGTTGATGGCCTGATAAACCCAACTATGTTGGCCTGGATTTTTTGTGTATCCTTGGCTATGTGTAAGCCTGCTTATTCCTTATTCCTTGGGGAATCATGCCCAGCTTGGGGGTGGCAGCGTTGCTGATATATTAAGGAGCACGTTGGCCTATGGTTGGGTGGAACGGTGCAGCGACGTAGCTGGTTGCAGGACGAGTTCTTTATAAGATAAGTATTCTTGTCTATTTCAATTCTGCAATTACTCTAATGAATTATGATGAACATGTTGAATGCATGAATGTATGGTTTTACTTCCGCTATATGATAATCATGTATGCATGTTTTTACTTCCAAGCATTTTCTTGAGTTTATATATATGTACATGTTCATGGGGCTATTTTCCCGGATGGTTAGTGGCATGGTAGCGTCCTCTTCACCGGTCAAAGGGTCAGGGACATTGTAGAGTGGTATCAGAGCTATCGTTGTAGCATTGGTCCTGAGAGGGCCATGAGAAATCAGCTAGAAGAGGCAGGTTTCCCTTTGCCCAGCAGGAAGAAATGTGAATGACAGCAAATCTTTATAATTTTTTTTTGAAATTTTCTAAGTGCTAATCTCGTCAGATCGTCGAAGGACTTAGTTGGAAGCTCCTCTGATACATTGGATAGCATAGTAGGAAGGCCACCTGACGAGGAACAGTCAGAAAGGAATTTTGGAAAATTTTTCTAAGTGTCAGACCGTCGGCTCATCGGAAGACTCAGTCTGAGGTCCCTCCGATGCAGCAGACAATTTAGTCGAAGGGCCGTCCGACACAGACTCGGCGTCAACACGAAATAGCTGATGGGATAGCCGATGTAGAGGTGGAAGAAAGATGATGGAGGTGCCGATACGTTGACTTTGTTCAGCTGAAGAACACCGAAACGACGATGGAGATCAGCCGAAGACCGCTAAAACGCCAGCTCGTTTAGTTGAAATAACATCCGATAAATACCATCGGCTTCGGTGGGAGATAGAATATGAGAACGCCGAGATGGAGGAGAAAGAAGAATTTTTTTTTTCCAAAAATTCGCTTAAGTGTTGAAAGCGTCCAAAGAATTTAGTTGATTGGTCATCCCGATGCATCGGAATAAGTTAGTTGTTTGGACCATCGACATAGCAGAGAAAATTAGTTGATGTAGCAGTCGATGCGGCGGTAAACGTTGGCATAAAATAGTTAATGAAGTAACCGCAACGGTGGCGAAAATTAGAGGATAAGAGCACCGAGACTTTTGGCTAGGAAGGAATAAAGGCACCGCAATGGCGGCGAAAAATAGGTGTTGAAAGTGTCGATACATCGGCGAGAAAAGGGTCATGGAGCCGATGTGGCGATGGATGAAGGGAGAAATTTTTCCCAAGTATGGAAATCGTCGAAATTTGATCACCGATACAGAGCCACAATGTTGGTAGAGATCACCTGAAGGAGGTCGAAACGGCGAAAGAAATTAGTTGATGGAACTGCCGATACATTGGAAAAATTTAGATGATCGAACTGCTGACACATCGGAGAAATATAGAGGACCAGACCATCAATACGTCAGAGGAAATTAGTTGATGGAACTGCTGATACATCAGGAAATATTAGTGGATTAGATAGTCGATACGTCAGAGAATCTTAGAGGATTGGACCACCGATGAGCACTGGAAAATTGTTGTTTGGGTTGCTGGAGTGTCGGAAGCCTAGTCAACTAAGGATCCGATACGTCAGAAGATTAGATGGGAAGAGGGCCGATTTTACAAAGGAAAATTTTGCTATTTTTCAGTATATTATTCAGCAGTTTGTTAGTGGATTACATGGCTGAAAAGGAAAAAAAAATGTGTTTGGGAAAAATTGTTATTTTATGATTTTTCCAGGAGAAGGTAAGTAATTCTGATTTATATCAATGTTATGCATCTAACAGTTGTGTTACTAACACGTTTTCAAAATCATAGACACCTTCAAGGGCAATATTCTAGATGGTGCAGTTTGGTAAGTAAGTGGTGGTTCAGCCATGAGAACCCATGATGGATATGATGTTCGGGATTCCTACGAGCGTGCAAGAGATGCCATGGGAGAAAATTTCCATAATGGAAATAATGACATAGATTCTAATGGAAGGAGATTCCAAGAGACACCGTCAAATGTTGCTGCCACCATGAGAAGCTTGATTAAGGCCCAGGAAGAGCAACATCAGTTGAATTCTACTATGTTGTAGAGTTTGACAGACTTGCTGAAAAAGATAGAGACTGGACGAAATACAGCAAAACTAGAAGGCACTAAGAGTAGTACTAGGAGAAGAAGAAGGACTTCTAGTGGATCATCTGACTCTGAAGAATACAGCAAGGATTCAAGATCTTCTTCTCATAAAGGAAATAGAAGGAAACACCATAGGGATCGCTCTCGGGATGAATTTAAGAAGGATAAACCCCCTACGTTTGATGGCGAAGTAAAGACTGGACAAGAGGCTAAATCTTGGATTCTTGGGATAAAGAAGTACTTCCAGGATCAGGATTATTCAGGAAACATGAAGGCAAGGGTTGCCATATTCAATCTGAATGGGAGGGCATCCATTTGGTGGGAGCACCTCAAGCAAGTAAAGAGGTAGTGAAAGGAGACTTAAGTGGAAATAGTTCAAGAAGTATTTCAAACAGAAATACCTCTCTAACAAGTATTATGACGACAAGATTAAGGAGTTCCATGAGCTGAGATTGGGACAGCAGACCATGGAAGAGTATGCAAATAAGTTTTTGGAGATGTTGAGGTATGTCAGGTACATCAGAGATGAAAAGGTGAAGGTCCATTGTTTTCTGAGTGGATTTCCCCAGTCTTACAAAGACAGAATTGAGTTTTATGAACCTAGAACTCTTGAAGAAGCAATCAGGAAGGCTAAGTATTTCTATGAGCAAAGCAAAGGTAAACCAGATTACCATAAATCATGGAAGGACAAGAAGAATGAGAAGTTTGACCAAAGAAAGAAAGGTTTCAAACCTTCTAACTTCAAGAATCAGCAGAAGCAGCCATCCCAAGCTGTGAGTAAGCCAGTTGGAGTGATAGGATAAAATCCTAAAGATCCACAACAGAATGGTGGACCGCTCCAATGTTGGAAATGTAAAGGACCCCACATGCGCAGAGATTGTTCACTCAAGAATGAAAGTGCAAGGCCAGTTTACAACATTCAAGAAGTAGAAATAGTGGGGCAAGTAGTAAGGGCAGTCCCTAGGATCTATGCAGGACTGGAGGACTGCCAAACAGATCACCAGTCAATTGTGGTTGAAGTTGCAGGTAAGATTGTTGAGCAATCTGTTTCTATTTTGATTGACCCTGGTTCTACTCATAGTTACATTACTCCTAGATTAGTGGGGATTTGTGCTTGTAAGAAAGTAAAGCATAGGAAATCTTGGTTAGTTTAGATAGCCACTGGAACTAAGAGAAAGGTCAGTGAAGTGATAGAGAAATTTCCGTTGGTCATGAATGGGTTGGTCACTTGTGTAGATCTGAATGTTCTACCACTTGGTTCGTACGATGTTCTCATTGGAATGGATTATAATAAGAATTTTGAATGCATGGATGAAGAAGGGAAACTAGTAGTGGTAAAAGGTATTCCAAAGGTGGTTTCAGCACGACAGGTGTCGGTAATGCAGTTGAAGAATTTTTGCAGGAAAGGTTGCCAGTTGTATGCAACCCATATTTTGGAGGCATCAGAGGATGAAACTCCTAGGTTGGAGGACTATCAGGTGCTACAGGAATTTAGAGATGTGTTTCTTGATGAGATTCTAGGGCTTCCTCCAAAGAGGGACATCGATTTCACAATTGAACTTGTGCTGGGAGTAGTACCAACGTCCAAGACACCCTACAGGATGATTGCACCAGAGATGGTAGAGTTGAAGATACAACTGCAAGAGTTGTTGGAAAAGAAGTATATCCAGCCTAGTGTGTCTCCTTGGGGAGCACCAGTTTTGTTTGTAAAGAAGAAAGATGGTACACTCAGGTCGTGTATTGATTACAGACAGTTAAACAAGGTTACTATGAAGAATAAATATCCTTTGCCTAGGATTGATGACCTCTTTGATCAAATGAGAGAAGAAAAGGTATTTTCCAAGATTGACTTGAGGTCTAGTTACCATCAGGTGAGAATCAAGGATGAAGACATTCATAAGATAGTCTTTAGAACAATGTATGGACATTATGAGTTTGTAGTGGTACCATTTGGCCTCACAAATGCACCCGCTACATTCATGTGCCTTATGAACAGTGTATTTAGCAGGTATTTGGACAAGTTTGTTCTTGTTTTCCTTGATGACATTATTATTTATTATAAGAATGAGGAGGAGCATGAAGAGCATTTGAGATTGACATTGCAATTGCTCAGGGAGCATCAGTTGTATGCGAAGCTGAGCAAGTGTGACTTCTATAGAGATAGAATTCAGTATTTGGGTCACATTATCTCAGAAGAGGGTATATCTATGGACCCTAAAAATATTGAAGCCATTATGAATTGGCCTACTCCAAGAAATGTGACAGATGTAAGATCTTTTATGTGACTCATAGGATACTACAATCTACAGGAGATTCATTGAGGGATTCTCCAAAGTTGCACATGCCATCACTTCCTTGCAAAAGAAGGGGATAAATTTTGAATGGACATCGAGGTGTGAAGAAAGCTTCCAGCAGTTGAAAAATCTTCTCACTAGTGCACCAGTATTGAAAGTTGCAGACCCAGAGAAATATTTTGTGGTGTGTACCGATGCATGCGGACAAAGGCTTGGAGGAATCCTTATGCAAGACAACCACGTGATATGTTATGAGTCGAGAAAGATGAAGGAGCATGAGAAGAACTATGCCACTCAATATCTAGAGCTTGTAGCCATAGTATGTTAGTTTTCAACATTTAAGCTAGCATTATGTTAGGATCTTTTCACTGAGAGAATAACAAGCACAACAATAAAACATAAGCACTTCACAAGAGACAAGAGACACAAAGAGTTTTGATCGGGGAAAACATAAATGGAGAAAACCCCACAACTTCCTCAAAGATAGAATCACCATAAGATGTAAGACCCCAAAATAGTAAGATGCACTCCCGACAGCAGTAGTCTTCTAGTCCCAGTATATTTCCTTCTTCACTAGTGCGCCACACTTGAGAGGGTAAGTGATGTGTTGTACAAGTGATAAATAGAGAGACTCTCACTCTCTATTTATATTCTTCCGTTCACTTGAAGTGCACTTAATCATGTCGGCCCAACCAACAATTACTTACTCGAGCCTACACCTTAATTAGTGTATAATAACTCAAGTGCCCCGAAACTATGGGGACTTACACAATGACTTGACAAGACTTGTTTACATTATTAATCCTCCCCATCGGAACATCGGGGCATGACAACATGACTCAAATACATAATAGAAACATCCCAGAATAAACATCGGGTTACAATACATAAGAATACATTACGAAGTTACATATACATCAACACTCCCTCTTAACTAGGAAGGTATTCTTTCGACACGATTTCCAGCACTGGTCTTCTTCTCTGTATCAACTGGATCATCTTTGTCTTCAATTCATATTCGTCTTCAAGTCATCTTCATCACTGGATCTGGATCATCTCTCGATCTGGATCGTCATAGAACATCATCACTGGATCTGGATCATCATCACTGGACTGGATCTATATCATCACTCGATCTGGATTTGGATCTGGATCATCTCTCAATCTGGATCATCACTGCTGGATTTGGAAAATCACTCAATCTGGATCTCTCGGAGTCATCATAACTGGATATGGATCATAGCTTGATCTGGATCTCCTCTGGTCATCATCATGTGTGTACTATCTCGTCATAGGAAGTTCTATAGAGCCAGCCCTTTTTCATGTTGGTTGTAGGCCTAGCCACCATGTAGGTCTTCGCCCAGCACTTACATCTGACCTGGTCGTCAGAAAGGCATGCCCAACGCTCACATCTGATCATGTAGTAAACTACAATCACATCAGAAAGGCCCAGCACTCACATTCACCAGCATGATAGGACATCACATCACTAACATCTGTGAAATGGCTCTACACTTATATCTAACCTACTCGTCAGAATGGCACATTCATCCAGGCGGGAACACATCCTACCAAAGTGATGAATGACTCTCACCCAAGATGGAACCCTTCCTACCACAGTGATGAAATATTTCCACACATTCACCCAGGCCGAAACACATCCTACCACAATGATGAACGACTCTCACCCAGGTCGGAACCCTTCCTACCACAGTGATGAAAGATTTGTGCACCCACATCTGACCTGGTAGGAACTGAATCCTACACCCTCGTCAGAATGGCCCCCAGTCCCTGACTGAGCTACCTGGTAACGGACCAGGCACCTCCACTCTCCCTGAGAGTGGCAGTTGCCCTTACATCTGTCCTACTCGACAGAATGGCCAGCACTCACATCTGCCATGGAAGGAACTTAATCCTTTAGCCATGAACATAATGGATCAGCCCTTACATCTGACCTGCTCGTTAGAATGGCTCTCTCAGTCCCTGACTGAGTGTTCCTGGTAACTGACCAGGTGCCTCCATTCCCAGAATGGCAGTCATCACTCATATCTGACATGGAAGGAACCAAATCCTCTCACCATGACAGAATGGATCAGCCCTTACATCTGACCATGGAAGGAACCAATCCTCTCACCATGTCAGAATGGCTATGGGTCTCATCACTTTCTCTTGGAAGGAACCTCGATCTGGAGAACACCAAGTGTCTCTCTAAAGTACTTGAACTTCAGCCTAGCCAATGGCTTCGTCAATACATCAACTATCTGTTCCTCTGTCACAACATACTAGAGCTTCACTGCTCCTCTCTGTACCATATCCCTGATATAGTGATACTTGATCTTGATATGCTTCAACTTGTCATGGAACACTGGATTCTCTGACAACTTCACGCAACTCTGGTTGTCACAATGTATACAAGTAGCATCCAACTGGAGATCAAATATATCAGACAGTAGCTTTCCCAGCCATACTGCCTCACAACTAGCTGAACAAGCTGCGACATACTCTGCTTCAGCTGTAATCAGTGCCACACAGGATTGCTTCCTGCTAAACCAAGAGATCACACCTGATCCCATACTGAAGCAACATCCTGAAGTACTCTTCCTATCGATGGCACTACCTGCCCAATCTGAATCAACATAACCTTCCAGGTTAATATCTTGATTCACATCGTACTTGAGCCCATAATCAACTGTACCCTTCAGGTACCTCAGAATATGCTTTGTAGCAGTCAGGGGAACACTTCTTGGATTTGCCAGGTACTGGCTCAAGGTGTTCACAGCAAAGCAAATGTCTGGTCTCATGTTCGTCAGGTACATCAATGACCCAATCATCTGACGATACATCGTAGCATCAACTGACTCTGATGAAGCATCACTCAATAGCTTTAGGTTCGATGCCATAGGTGTAGCCAAAGCCTTGCAGTCCATCATCCCAAATCTCTTCAGGATCTCTACTGCATAATTCCCTTGTCCAAGGAAGATTCCATCTGTACTTTGCCACACCTCCATGCCTAGAAAGTAATGCATCATCCCCAAGTCCTTCATCTCGAACTCAGCAGCAAGCTTTCTCTTTGTATCAGCAATCAACCCATCTGTACCAGTTACAAATAGATCATCTACATACAGTAGGAGTATCACTAGGTTGCCATCTTCAACCTTGTAGTAAAGGTTGGAATCTGATTTACTTTTGGTAAAGCCCAAACTGGATAGAAAGCTATCAATCCTGCTGTACCAGGTCCTGGGTACCTGTTTCAAACCATACAGGGATTTCTTCAACATGCATACATGAGACTCTCTGTCATGTGTCTCAAAACCGAGTGGTTGTTCTACATATACTTCCTCTTCTACTACACCATTCAAGAAGGCAGTCTTGACATCCATCTGGTGTATCTTCCACTTCGTCACGGCAGCCAGAGCAAGTACTGATCTAATGGAAGTGTATCTGGCTACAGGTGCAAAGGTCTCTTCATAGTCTACTCCCTCTTTCTGAGAGAATCCTCGAGCTACAAATCTTGCCCTATACTTTTCAATGCTACTGTCCACAGCATGCTTGATATTGTAGATCCATCTGGAAGTGACAATTGACTTCCCTTTTGGTCTTCGGACAACATCCCAAACATCATTCTTCATGATTGATTGATATTGTTCGATCATAGCATCCTTCCATTGTTTTTGATCTGCTGCTTCTTCATAACTGGAAGGTTCTTTATCAATGAAATCACATGGTAAAGCTACATACCTAGAATTAGATATGGTCCTCTTTCTTTCTCTGTGGTTCTCTTCTGGAGCCCCATATCTTTCTGCACCTTGGATAAGTTCACGTACCCAAGTAGTTTTCCTCTTATGAGGATTCTTCTCCAGAGGTGGATCTATAGGTCTTTGTGGTTCCTCGAACTCTCGATCTTCTTCTTGAGCTTCTTTGTTCATGACTGTATCATGACTTCTGGGTACTTCCGCTTCCGCTTCTTCAGGTTCTTCAGCAGGTCTCTTTCTGGATTTGTTGTAAGCTGTGCCTTCATCAAATGTCACATCCCTGCTGATGTCAATCTTCTTGTATCCTGGGAGGTAGGACTTCGAGCTTTCAGAGTATCCCACAAATATGCCCTTCCTTCCTGAAGGATCTAATTTTGTTCTCTTCTCTTTTGGAATGTGTATGTACATAGGACAACCGAATATTCTGAGATGGCTGACTTCTGGTTTCTTGCCGGAGAAGACTTCTTCAGGAGTCTTGTTCTCAAGTACTCTATGTGGAGTACGGTTTTGTACATATACCGCTGTTCTGGCAGCTTCAGCCCAAAGATGCATAGGTAAATATTGATCATGAAGCATAGCTTTTGCAGCTTCCATGATAGTTCTGTTCTTCCGTTCTACAATCCCATTCTGTTGTGGATTATAAGGAGTGGACAACTCCCTCTTAATCCCTGATTCTTTGCATAGCTCCTTGAATTCATTTGAAGTGAATTCTCCACCATTATCTGATCTAATGGTCTTGATCTTCTTTTCAGTATGGTTCTCGATCAAAGCTTTGAATTCCTTGAACTTGCTGAATACTTCATCTTTGTTCTTCATAAAATAAATCCATGTCTTTCTAGAAAAATCATCAATAAAAAAAACATAGTATACATACCCGCTAAGTGAGTTTGATGACATAGGACCGCATACATCGGAGTGGATGATTTCTAGAAAGCTTTTGGCTTTGCTTTCGCTGCTTGGAAATGTCTTCTTTGTATTCTTTCCTTTCGCACATCCTTTGCAGACCCCATCATGTTTTGCTTGAATTTCTGGAAGACCTTCGACAGCTTTACTTGCAATAGGTAGTGCTCTATAATGCACATGTGCAAGTCTTCTATGCCAAAGCTCATTTGGCTCTACTGTGTCATGGATCAAGGCTTGTTCTAGATGACCCTTCAATTTGTACAAGCCTCCTTCTTGTTCTCCAATTACTACCGCATCATTGATAGTCTTTCCTTTTTGCCACATGATGACTTGACCATCTACGAATGCCACCCGCATTCCTTTTGCATCTAATGCTGAAATGGATAGAAGATTCTTCTTCAGTCCTGGCACAAATAACACTTCTTTCATTGTTAGAGACTTACCAGAGTCTAGCTTGTATGAAGATTCCCCACTACCTTTTATTGGATATTGATAGTCATCTCCTAGTTTCACCTTGTGAGGTGATTCATGTTCTGACAGTATTACAAAAGATTCCTTGAATCCCGTCATATGTTTGGAAGCACCACTGTCTATGAGCCAATCATCACTTCCATGAGTAATGTTACCTGTGAGAGATGATATCAGAACATATTCATCCTCGCTTGAAGAATCTTCACTTTCATATCTGGATCTCTTTCTGGATGGTTCATCATCCTCTGCAGCATGAGCATGATGTCTTATTTTGTTGCTCTTCTTTACAATCTTCTGTTTGTGAGGACAACCTTTTGCAAAGTGTCCTGCTTCATCACAAGTATAGCATATGACCCTAGACATATCTCTTCTAGGATTATCTTTGTAAGAAGGCTTACCTCTGGAATGATGAGTTTTCTTTCTTGATGACTTGGAGTTAGACTTGGAGCGTACTATAAGAGCTTGGTCTTCACTTCCCATCTTCTCTTCCCGAGCTGCTATCCAAGCTTCTTCTTGAGATCATTCTTCCCATAGTCTGTTGAATTTGACTAACTTCTTTCTGGCACAGATTCCTTGAATGAAAGCATCACATGACCTAGGGAGGCCATTCAAAGTAGTCATGACAATATCTGCATTTTCCACTTCTTCATCAACAGCTTCTAATTGTTCCTTAATTTGCGAAACCCTTGTGAAGTATGACTGGATAGTTTCTGCATTCTGAATATTCACATTCTTCAACTGGTTCCTCAGGGTCATCTTCCGATTGATGCTCTTTCCTTCAAACAATTTGGTTAGGGCATCAAACATAGCTTTAGGTGTCTTGAGAGAGGACACCTATGGGATAAGATGATCCTTGATAGAGTTAGCAATGATCCTCTTTTCCATAACCATCTTCTTCTTATGTAAGGCCTTTGCCTCATCTCCCTCTAGAATAGGAACCTCCTCATGAATGTAGGAGTCTAACTCATTCTCTTCCAGGACCAGAGAGATCCTATACTTCCAGGCTCGGAAGTTATCATCCCCCTCAAGATTTTCATCAAGCTTGGTATGATGAGACATATTTAAATAAGAACCTCAAATGGAAATACAAAAGATTTTAGATCTTACCAGGTTCAAGATGTCAGATCTAAAACTTGAGCTGAAATCCCGCAGAGTTGGTTCAGGAGCAAACTAGGGTTTTGCTTTTCCGGAGTTATGTCCACCCAAATGCCTTCAAATTTGTCCCTAACTTTGATTTTGGGGAGGAGATCAATTCAGGCCTGGGCTTACTGAAAAATTCATCTTTTGTAAAAAGCCCTAATTTCCGACCCCAGTGACAGGTCCAAAACTGAAAAATCTCAGAATTGAATTCTGTTTCGATAGAAAGATGTGCCCTAGGGAGGAGAGTAATTCCACCTTACTTTTGCTGAAAATATGTGGAGGAAGATCCACAAACTAGGAAGCCCTAGTTCCCGCAGTTGCACAATGTCTTCTTCTCAGGTTAGTTCTGATACCATGTTAGTTTTTCAACATTTAAGCTAGCATTATGTTAGGATCTTTTCACTGAGAGAATAACAAGCACAACAATAAAACATAAGCACTTCACAAGAGATAAGAGACACAAAGAGTTTTGATCAGGGAAACCATAAATGGAGAAAACCCTGCAACTTCCTCAAAGATAGAATCACCACAAGATGTAAGACCCCAAAACAATAAGATGCACTCCCGACAGCAGTAGTCTTCTAGTCCCAGTATATTTCCTTCTTCACTAGTGCGCCACACTTGAGAGGGTAAGTGATGTGTTGTACAAGTGATAAATAGAGAGACTCTCACTCTCTATTTATATTCTTCCGTTCACTTGAAGTGCACTTAATCATGTCGGCCCAACCAACAATTACTTACTCGAGCCTACACCTTAATTAGTGTATAATAAATCAAGTGCCCTGAAACTGTGGGGACTTACACAATGACTTGACAAGACTTGTTTACATTATTAATCCTCCCGATCGGAACATCGGGGCATGACAACATGACTCAAATACATAATAGAAACATCCCAGAATAAACATCGGGTTACAATACATAAGAATACATTCCGAAGTTACATATACATCAACATAGTACATGCCCTCAATATGTGGAGGCATTACTTGATGGGTAGAAGATTTGAACTAAGAACAAACCATTGTGGTCTGAAGTATCTATTTGATCAGCCTACTTTGAATGCTAGGCAAGTGAGATGGCTGGAGTTTTTATGTGAGTTTGATTTTGAAATCAAGCACATAAAGGGGAAAGAGA
>LPNX010269388.1:326996-345345 GCA_001517045.1 Pseudotsuga menziesii | reverse complement strand
TATTGAAATTCTATTGGTTCTTGAATTCCAACTCACAAAAACTTATTTTGGCACGTTTTCTTATAAGACCCATTTTAGACCCCAAATTTCCTCTAATGAAGGTAGTTGATGCACTCAGTAAGAAGGTATAGGAAATGCATGTGGCATCTCTTAGTATTTTCCAATCAGATTTGAGGCAGCAGATTGCTAATCGTACTGCTAGAGATGAATTGTATGAGATAGTAAAAGAAAAGCTGTAGTAGCAAGGTCTTGAGAAGAGGTATGAGGGATATAAATTTGAAGAAGATGGACTTCTTATGTATAAAGGTAGAATTTATATTCTAAATGTAGCAGATTTTAGGAGAGTTGTTATGGATGAAATCATCAAACTCCGTATTCTGGTCACCCAAGATACCAGAAGACAATTGCTACAGCCAGAAAACAATACTTTTGGCTAAGAATGAAAAAGGACATGGTTGAATACATTTCAAGGTCCATGAAATGTCAGCAGGTAAAGGTTGAACAACAACATCTAGCAGGTTTGTTGTAGCCTTTTCTAGTTCCAGAATGGAAATGGGAAGTTATTTCCATGGATTTCATTACAGGATTGCCGATGACTTGGAGACAACATGATTCCATCATGGTTATGGTGGACAAGTTGACAAAGGTAGTGCATTTTATACCGGTAAAGTCTACGCATAAGACTGATGACATTGCAAAGATCTTCATGAAGGAGATTTTCAAATTGCATGGATTGCCTAAGGCGATAGTCTTTGACCGAGATGTCAAGTTCACTTCCAATTTTTGGAAGGGGTTGTTTGCATATTTGGGTACAAAGCTAAACTTAAGCACTGCATACCATCCTTAGACAGATGGGCAGATAGAGAGAGTTAATCGGGTGCTCGAAGATATGCTTCACATGTACGTGATGGACAAACCAACCAAGTAGGAAGATTACCTACACTTGGTAGAGTTTGCTTATAACAATGGAAAACACGCATCCTTGGGGATGAGTCCATATGAAGCTTTGTATGGAAGAAGGTGTAGATAATCCAGTGAATAGGGTTGTGATTGGTCCATAACTGCTCAAGGAAATGGAGCAGGAGGTTGTAAAGATCAGGCAGAATCTGAAAGCAGCACATGACAGACAGAAAAGCTATGCAGATAAGCATAGGGTGAACAGGGAGTTTAGTGTTGGGGATCATGTTTACCTCTGAGTGAGGGAAAGGAAGAGTTCCTTGAATCTTGGGAGTTGTGCCAATATGTCACCAAGATATTGTGGGTCATTTTAAGTGCTTGAAAGAATAGGACCAGTTGCATATAGACTTGCATTGCCTGCTAGCACTAGAGCTCATAATGTTTTTCATGTTTCTTTGCTTAAGAGATATGTACATGATCCTAACCATGTGATAAATTGGGATGTGATTTAGGTGGAACCTGAGGGAGAGTTCCAAATCGAGCCAATGCGCATCCTCAACAGGAAGGTCACAATGCTCCGGAATCGGGCCATAGGGCAGGTAAAGGTACAATGGGAGCACTACGGACCTAAAGAGGCTACGTGGGAGTTGGAGGATTCCATGCAATTGGCACATCCATTTTTTTTCAATTCTACGGAACACTGAGGCGATACCAGTGTAGCATTTTGTTCAATTTTGTAAAGCACTGAGGATAGTGCTATTGAAGGGGGAGGGGAATGTAACACCCTGGTTTTGACCATGTTGCATTAAATGTACATGATGGATATAATAAGATCCATACATGCAAGCTGGGTAAGGGCACATTCTATAAATAAAACAAAACATAAGATTAAAGTATATTTGATAAGATTTTTTTGGAAAGAACACTGCTTATATTACACAAAATATATGCAAAAGGAGGACAATATGTAAAAGAGCAGGGACAAATAAATTAAAGCCAAATATGTAAAAGAGCAGGGGCTTAAAATGATTATGTACTTCTTATATTAGACTTTGCTTATATTGAACTCTATATTAGAGATCTAGCTGTTGAGAGTGTTGTGCGGGGCACAAGGGTTGAATGTTTAGATATCACTGGGGTTTCAGAGTTGAGGGACGAGTCACATATATCCAAATACATTCTCAGATCAAAAGGCGGTTCTCAGGATTGTCTGCTTTGGTGTCTTCCAGGAGTGCCTGATACATGGAATGAACTCCTCTTTGCTCAGCTGTTGTTTCCACAACCAAAGAAGCCAGTAGCACAAACATGATGTGGCGACACTGTGTTACTTTTTATTGCCCATTGCACAGGACTCCACTGATGGTTTATGGAAGGCAGTTAATAACTAGTTCCAACATGAACAGATCATGAATTGGAGGTTAATTGTAATAGAGCATAGTAAGTAAATTCACATTTCTTTGTGTCCTATTGTCTATTTGGCTATATCCTATCATTCTTTCATTCCCAGAAGAAAGCATGACAAGGACTAGCAGCAGATATCTTGTTGCAGTTGCCATGCTTTTCAAAGATTTTCCACCAAAACAGTTGGAAAATGCATCCTTGTAAGTTTCCTACTAGAAGAAAAGGCAAGTTATTCATCGTGGCATATTGAGTCACTATTTTGTTTAATTATCATTGTTGATCCTGCTAAAAAGTTGGTTCCAGAGTCATTTTTCCTAGTTTTTATTTTTAATGTGATTCAGTATGCTGCCACAGGCAGGCCTGTACTTTTTTCCTGCAAAATTGGATTCATGTACTTTTTCCCAGTCCCATTGGCCATTTTCTGTCAGTGGATATCTAAATATTAAATTTAAATAAAAATCAATGGATTTCAAATCGTCTTTTATGATTGAAATTAACATTGCAGAAATAGTGCAAGCTATGTTTCAAGAAATAAATGGATCTTCAGATACAAGGATCATTATATCTTGTCTACTATCACCACCATAAACTTCTATGTGAATAGAGAAAGTTATTTATAAATGCCTTTTTGTTTTGTTTTGTTTTGGATATCTTGGTGTTGAATTCTCATCCTAGCTTGCGACTATAAAGTGGGTATGCTGTCTCCCATTATAGTGCCCTGATTTAGACTGATTGTGTGCTAGTAGGTTATTTTGAATCTTGGCAAATGCTTCATTTTATCATGTTCCTTTCATTTACTGGTCTTTGATTGCAAATAGGTCATTTGCCAATTTAATTGTGTGTTGTGCACATAGGTCCTATTGAAGACCTTTATGCATGATTTTCCTATTTTGGATAGGTCGGTATTGAACACTGCTACTGTCAATAGAAATAAGTAAACTTGCTTCCCCACAAAAAAACTAAATTCTCAGTATCATTATAGATCTGGTGGTTGCTAACTCAAAGTGTTAAATTCCCACTGAAATTGGCTGCTAACTCAACACTACCTGAAGTTTTAAGTGCTCAGAACCTAAAACTAGAACTTAAACTCAACTTCTGCATGGTTTGTTTAAAGATGGGTAAAAGACAAGGTTTATGTTTTGACTGCACTCCTTTTGCATGCTACACTAGCCAATGTGCCCCCTTCTTTTGCAATATACTCTAGAGTCTATCCATATATAAGAAGTGTTCTTCACATGTTGTTTATGAACACCATAACAAGTGCTTCTATCCTTTGCATGTACATCAACCTTGAAACCCTGTGCACCTTTGCTGCTATGACTCAGGCCCAGGCAAGGAATATATTCACAGAAATTAACTTAATGCAACATGCCTTCTCTCTCGCAATATTGACAACAAATTCCTCAGTGCTGCTCACCTATATTCACAGCTTCAAAACACAGGAAGAAACACTAGTTTCAGCTGGTTTGTTCACTAAAATTTTGATTGCATATTCTTCATAGGACAGAGCATTACAGCCCATCCGTTGAGTGTTACTGTTTCTCCTTGAAAAAGTAACAATGCCATTATTTACTGACACAAAGTATGTTAGATTCCCTATGATTTGGATCTCCTACTCATTGTAGCTAAGAAGTGCATTTCTGTGCTTGAAAAACATTTTTCTACTGTGACAAGTTTGTCAATCTCTGAAAATAGCTGGAATCTGCTCAGTGCTAGTAGAGATAAGGTACTGTCTAATGGTAATTCTGGCAGGTTATAAGGTTTTTATTTAGTTTATATGCAAAATAATAAATCAATTGGCCATTTCAATTTCATTAGTTATTGGTGAGATAGGCATGCAGAGTGGTTTTGGGTTGTCTGTGATGTCTATATGCAAAGTTGCTATATTTATTTATAGAGATTTCTTCATTTTACAAAGTACCATGCATTGCATACAAAAATATAGCATTCGACTATGGCTTGGACATGATATTTTAGAAAAAAAAAATTGTATAATGGTACAGTGGTTAATAGGCACTTCAAACTTGTCCTTATCCTTGAACTGGTGATTTGAAGGGTGTTTTGCTGAGATTGCATTCTTGATCAAAATGTTTTGTTGAGATTTTTTTTGTTTTCAATTGAAAATGTCTATAATTTGGTTGATTGTACTAGCCATAAACATAAGCTATGCTGGTGTGTTGTCTGGATTGCTCCTTGTTAAATGCCAGCATGCTGATATGCCTGTCTTTTTAGTTCATCTTATATTTTAACAATTTTGTATTGACTTTTGTCATTGTATACATATTTTAGGTTGTAAATATATGGGACCTGCATGATTATCACTTCCGGGCAACAATACCAATGTATGAACCACTAGAAGCTGTGTGTGTTCTCCTAAGTGGTTCTAGGCTGGTGTCTGTTACGAAGCAAAGACAAACATTGTCTGAGAATTAGCAGAAAAGTGGTGCAGCCCCAGTGTATTTTTTGACTGTAGGGGAACGTGGCATTTTTCGTATATGGTATTCAGAAGGGTAAGCTGGTTAGCCACATCTACCAATTTTAGTTACTGACTGCAGTATGATTTTATGGAAGTGAAAATTTGAGATCATTGTTTATGCTATTCTGTCTTGAAGAATGGTATTTTGAGTTTAACATCATCTCCAAAGCATTTGCTTATACATGTAACTGGTCTCAATTTTCCTTGCATTGTTTGCAGCGCTCTGTGCTTATATGAACAGAAGTCCTCGGATGCAATCATTAGCTCTGACAAAGATGACATGAAGGGAGGCTTTGTATCTGCTGTCCTACTACCCCTTGCTCAAGGAGTGTTGTGTGTTACTGCTGATTAGCGCTTTCTCTTTTATGACCTGGGTGAGAATGATGAAGGAAAATATGATTTAAAGATTAGCAAGAGGCTTATAGGTTACAATGAGGAGATCGTGTATTTAAAATTTCTTGGGGAAGAGGAGAAATTTCTTGCAGTTGCAACAAATCTGGAGCAGGTGTGACTTTTTAATAAAAGAGTTCTGAATACATAGCAAGAGAAGCACTGCAATTGCTTAGAAGTGGCTGTGATTCTTTACAGTATTACAAGTTTATTCATATATTAAAAATACATTCTTTGTTTTTGTATATCAAGTTTAACTATGTAAGAGATCTATTTACCATGTGCCTTGTTTAAGTGTTGCAGGTGGCTAAGCTTCAGAGAGCATGTCTAAGTAATCCTGCAAAGGTGAACCCTTCTCCTTTATTTGAAATGTAATTAATATAGTTTTGAGTTATTAATAGTCGAGTATGTTTTGTTCAAATACATGAAAAAGATAGGAGCTTTAGTGTGGTAGTTTTAAAATGCTCTATGCAATGTTTGAAGTTGACCTCATTGTTTAAGACAGAGATGATATGCACATCTATTAAGGTCGCCTAATGTCAATTATTTTTTATCGTGCTGTGTCAAGGTATATGTTCCACTTTATCTATTAAACTGCAACTACGATTATTTTCCTTGATGTATGTGTTGTCATCTAATATGTAACGACCTAAATTCCATGAGGTTTTTTACTCATATTTTATTTGATGGATGTCTTCAGGTTGAGGTTTCTTCAAAGTACTCGATTGTGGATACATGGAAACAACAATATCTTTTTGTTCTTGCAAAGCATAAGGTTCACCTATTCTCCTTTTTGTATTTCAGGCAGTGTTTTTCGCTGCCAATTTGCATGATTTTTGTGTATACTTTTCCCTAGTATTTCTCCTTGTTTCCCTATTGTGCCTTCTGTTTGATGCTTCAGTTGACTCGTAGGTTATGACCCGATTTCAAGCTGCACATTTCACATGCTTAAAATTTAATTGAAATTCTATACCTATTACAAAGTTATTTAAACTTTTGTTCATTGATTGAAGGAAAATCTGGGTGTTTCTTGTCATGAGTATCTATTATTTTTTACCTTGTATTTATTAAAGAGGACCGTTATCTTGTGTTTCTTTTAAATGAGATGTATGGAAGTACTACAATGGTTTTCACTCGCACATGTGAATCTACAAGGTGCCTTGCTTTGATTCTTCGAAATCTTGGACTTGATGCCATTCCTATAAGTGGCCAAATGAGTGAGGTTATGCTAGGTTTTTCAGTCAAAATAGCTTTTTACTACTCGAGTTGTAGCATAGTTCTACATTTTCTTAGTGATATTGTATTTTAGCAGCTGTAGTTCACCCACTAACAGTTTGTATTAATTTCTAATTGCAACAAAAAAGGATAGGATCTCTCAACAAGTTCAAGGCCAGAGAGCGTAACATCCTTATCTGCATTGATGTTGCTAGCAAAGGGCTAGATATTCCTTCTGTATATTTATAATGGTCGGCCATCCATAGAGAAGGCTGGGTTGTTTGAGAGTGGAGAAAATACCACCATAGTTGGCCTCTGCCACTCTGGCACCAAAAAGATAAGTCCCTTCCATTTCTACAATAGAGAACCCTCTAGAGGAGCTTAAGCAGGGGACTGGAAGGTTGGGGCCTGCAATAACAGATTCAGAACCAACCAATGGTGGCCAGGGGCCCACCCCTTGAGGACACCAATGACCCCTAACTAAATCATGTCTCATCCCATTGGCTGTGTGAGTTAACGTCTTTGCCCAGACAAAGCGAACAGGTTAAATTGCCTTGTTCCCACTCCACCTAAGTACAACGCTCCCATTCCATGGCCCAGAAGCCGCGACGAGGTTTGTTGTAACTTGTATCCTCTTTTTTGTTTGAATTAGTAAATGCAAGATAAGATGAGATTATATAATTTAATTCATACCCTACAAATTTCAGAGATGTATTGTCATTTGGCCTATTGGTGAGGCATCCAAACTTATTATCTGGACACTAAATCTCCAATTGAGTGAATCTATCATAATGTTTAGATATGTAAGACATAAAAAACTTATTTTCTGGATCCTAATGTTCAATTGAGCGAATCAATCATCATTTTTAGAGCTTGCGGGGTATTTGTCATATGTTTGGAAAAAACAGTTGTGGGTATGAGATTCTAAATTGGTTGGAAGTATTCATTTTTCTTTGTCTCTTGATCTTTTTCATTTTTGAAATTCATGAAACAATTGGATGATTTTGCACATAGTCATAAGATCAAGCCAGAATGTGTGTATGGTCTAGATGGCAGATGCTAGTAAGTATAGTTCTCATGAAATCACTATACAATCCTACCGTGACTAGGTTTGTTTGTCCCCTCTTTCCTTTGAAGTATTAGAATTCTGAGATGTCATCTCATTTGCTATGTTGGAAAAGCTCCAAAAACTTATCGGTTGGATCCTAATCTCCAATTGAGTCGACCCATCACAATGCTCAGAGCTCATGGGCATCTGTCATATCCTTGATAAAACAATCGAGATCTGTGATTATGAATTGGATGTAAGTACTAAGGACACATCTTTCTTTCTGTCATTTGATCTTTTGCTTTGCATAAAATACATCTGACAATTTGATGTGTTTTCACAATAGACACCTGTCAAATAGAATATTTGCCCACTGCATATGTGACAGATCCTTATCAATGTAGCGCAAGAGAACACCAGCACACAGAGAACTACGGGAGAGATATATAGTTGAAAACCACTTTGTCCTTTAATCCCCAAGAAGCCTGATACTGTGACAAATCAGATAGACCTTTGTGGGAATTGAGTGTCCAGTTTAGAATTTGAATATGTACCAAGGCTGGGCCATCTTTGGTCATCCTATATTATTAAAATAATAAGGAAATCAGCCTAGGCTTTGTAGGTAGGAGTTGAAGATACAATCTCTTAATGTCTAGATGCTAATGGCGTAATTGACATGGAATAGCTATACAATATCCCATTGTGAAGAAGTTGTGTTTTTTTTAGAAGTGTAATTATTTCCCATATGTTCAAAATATGATGCCTTTTCACTACAAGGCTCTGCTCAGTAATGGCATCCAGCTGCCAAGGGCCTGATTCTGTACTGTGGTGGTTTTGGCACATTTTTATATTTTTGGGCACCCAGATACACAAATACAAGTGTCTTTCAGAGGGTGCTCAAAATGGTATCTGCAGCAAATAAGATAAGTTTTGTGGCCTGAAATTGAATATGTATGCTCCCACAGTTGTTCTATAGTTTGATTGATCTATTACTATTGGTTCATGTGATTTTTTAAAAACTAACTGAAGTGACAAGGGCCCTAAAACGGGCCTCCCAGTTTCCTTCATCAGAAGTATTCTGCAATCCTAAGCAAGGTTTCCGTGCTTTCCACAGTAGACGCATGCATCCTTCTTGTCTTCGATCTACTGCTTGAACCACAGTTCATTCCTTCTTACCTACAAATAATGTTGGAGTGTCATTTGAACTACATGTCCAATTTTCCTCGTCAAGGAGAGCTGCTATATAGCCCTGTTTGATAATTTCTGCACACTTTACCAGCTGGTAGAATTCAAAGTAATGATGCTATATTTGCTTTGTAGCAATGCTTTGTTCTGTTAGCCAAGTATTCTATAACAGTATATCAGCATTACTACAACTATGTGTGAGTTTATTATAATGTCACAGAGGATGTTAATTAATCTGGTCAAAATACATGACAAAAACATTACCTAGACTTCAAAATGCTATTGAATCATGTATGCAGAGTAGGTAGTGCCTTCTAAATGCTATTGAATCATGTATGCAGAGTAGGTAGTGCCTTCTATGAGGTAACCAGACCTTCAATGTCTAATAATTTTTTCTCAAATACCCTGCCCAATTCAACATGGAATTCTCTAATATAAATCCTTGAAAGGTGCGCTGAAGTGATGATCAACCTTCTACTGTTGGGTATGGCAAACAAAATTAGTCGAGGTTGACAAAGGACATGTACCTCTATCAATTGGGTCTAGTTCAGATGGTTTGGAAAAGAAATGTTATTGTCTCTACCTGTGCTCAAATCCCATTTGTGACATGTTTTGTTCTCTGTGCAATTAATATTGAGGCCATGAGCCATTTCCCCCTTATACATGGGTGACATGTTTTGTTCTCTGTGAGCCAATTAATATTGAGGTCGTGAGCCATTTCCCCCTTATACATGGGTTCCTCCTTTTTTTAAGGGGTTGTTGATCCACTCTCTAGGGCATGGGATTTGGAAATTGTCTAGGAAATTTGCATGGGATTTGGAAATTACCTAGGAAGTTTCAACTGGAGTTTAGGAAGATCCTCACAACACTGTATCATGGTCATCGTGACTTGGAGCATACTCCAAATCGAACTTTGGAAAGGATCTATTATGATTTACCCATTGACTATTGTCTATTATCTATTGGAAGCAAAAATTACTAACTGCAACTTTTGTTTAACTAAGACTACACTAAACTTCCTAAAGAAACAGGGAAACCCTTATTCTTCAGGGCTATTTAAGGATAATCATAGTTTGGCTGCCTCAGTAGCCTTTGTTAAAACAGATCCATATGACAAAAGAAATCAAACCCTTGAGAAAAGGCGCTAAAGCATGTCTCTGCAACTTAAATTTAAAGCAAAGGGAAAGTCAAGAGGCTCAAACAGCTGATGCAGATGGCCAAGTCCATGTTGAATGTCATTCATTAAAATGCCACCCAAAGAATAAATATAAAATCAACCTAGTTTCTTGAAGAGTGAATTTTATTAACATTATAATATTTTATTATTTATTGTATGAAACACTTGTGCAAAACATATGAATGACAGTCAAGGTGTGCTGAAAGCCAATTCCAAAGAAATATTCTTTACTTGATAGCCTAGGTATCTTTTTGACAATTCAGATCCCATGACTAGATGTTCTTTAAGAAGTTGTGAAATAAACTGGAGCTACATCCCTGCAAACAATACAAGGAAACATTCAACCACAAAGGAAACTCCCCATAAGGCATAATCTTTCCTTCAGAGAGCAGTTACCATGATGAGCCTCGTTGTGGGAGCAAACTGCCACAAAGTTGCTTGTCACAACTTGATTGTGGTTAGTTGATGCTGCATAATATGCATGAGGATAAGTGCACGAATATAAGCACATAAAGATTAGCTATATATTTTTAGCTTGAAGGTAGTATAACATCTCTTAAATACAATATCAATTATGTGTAATGATAGGCTATAGCCTGCAGGTATAATTTAGACAAGGACAATATGTTAAGGATAATAATAATTATCTATACATACTGATGTAGTTAGATAAAGTGTCCTATTTAATGGGGTTGAGATGTAATCTTTTGGATCAGAACAGAGATGTAAGGAAGCATTGAAGGTTGTAGTAGTAAAAGAAGAGAACAGAGTGTTTTGGTAGTTACTGGTAAAAGGGTTTTTTTTTAATCATTTTAAAAAATATGGATACAAAATGTTTTAATTCTAGATAGGATTAGATTTAAATCTTGTTGGCTCCTAGAAGATGGTTTTGCAATTGATATAGTTGTTGCTAGTGGTTGCTGCTGGAATTCAAAGTTGCTCGATCATTAGTGTATTGGTGATGGAACTACTTATGGATCTATAGGATCCCATTTTGTATAAAAATACTACTGTTAGATTTCATATTTGAAATAAATTCTATCTTCATTGAAGTCCATAATGGGTTGAAAACATATCACAACTTTTGTAACAAAATCACGAGAACTGCTTTTAACTACGTTATGCCAAAATCAATCACCCATATCTCTGAGGGTCATTTCAACGTGGTAAAGAAATTTGAGAATCCATACTTTTCTGGAACTTTGGATAGAGATATGTTGAAAATTCTGTTCCATTTGATAAATGCCAACTTAGAATTCCTCTTTCCCCTATTGATCAAAGCATGGTGCAAGGCACTTTCAACAATTTGACATTACACATTGCGATTTTGTGTATATAGATATATTTTTTCCTATAGAGTGGTCTAAATTACTTACTATTTTCACCTGAATTAAAATTTATAGTAAAAAAAGTATATCTTTAAAGCAAATCATCGCCAACTTTTGGATTTTTGCAATAGTTGCAATTTCCACCTATAAGCCTGTTTTATAAAGCCTTGGTTTAGTTGGGAGGGCCATGTATAGAATAAACTAGGCAAAGAGGCTGGTATTTAAGGAAACCCCCGCATCCCAGATTGCTTACACTTGCCCTGTTTGAATGGGTATGTAGGGGGAGGCTATTTTGATGCAAAGAATAATTGATACACTTCTTCACACTTATGCCCATCCTCCCTCTATATCATTAGACTGAGTACATAAATGGCGTTGGAGGGTTTGTGTGGGGAGAGTATGGTGGGGTTCAACTTAGGTCCTCAAGGGGCAATCCTGAAGATGATGATCTAGGGTTTGGTAGAGGAAACAAGTGTTGGCAAGGTTGATGTCCAGAATTTCCCACTATCTTTGAAGTCTGTTGTTTGGTTCTTTAAAGTTGAATCGTTAGAGAAAGGATTGCAATTTTTTGGAGTACTTTCAATCTTTGTTTTATTCTTCATAGATCTCTTTGGCTGTAGATGTGAAATAGACACGGACTTGTCTGAAGAGCTTACAGGTTCAGTACCCTTGGGACCTCCTCATCTCAAGGACCTTGCTAATTTTATTGTTTTCTATTATTTTGGACTGCAGTAACATGGAAAATTCATTGGTAACTAGGGACACGCTTCGAGTCGTGAAATATCTCTGAAACCATTATCTGACTCAAACCTCTTCCCCAAATTCCAAATAATAACTAAAGAGGCTTAAAATTGTGAAATTGCTTTGTCTGCGCAAATTGAGTCACAATACATTTGCAAAGTTCTCTTGAGGGAGAAGTATAATTGAAACCTGATATTTTTGACATAGCTTGTCTTACACAGGAAAACCTTGCAGCTTTGCTAATCTAGCCCAGCAATGCATAGTCCTGCAATTGAATGGAGATATTGATTAGAACATTGGATTTCTGTTGTGCCAATGGTTGGTTAGAGTATAGAAGAGATTTGAATTCCAGAATTTTTTCTTCTTATCCTGGGATCCCATCTAACAATTTTTTTTGTGGACCATGCAGAAGCACAAGTGTATCCAATTAGAAGAGCTTGCTGCATAATTCAAACTCCGCACTCAGGTTCTTATATGTTTATAACTTTATCTATTATACATTTATATGGACATGCACATGAATGGATAGAGGCACTTTTTCAAAGTTAGTGATGTGTTTTGTATTTCTTGCTCTCATGAGCTAGTTGGGATTCATGCATAAATGTTATTAGCCGTGGAATTTTTTGTTTGTACTAAAATTTCAGATGTCTTATAAGTGAAGTATATCTTACGATATTTAAATAGAATTAGTTTTCTACAGAATTGGAGACATGTATTCCATCTTAGTTTGTTGTGGCATTCCTTACCTTACAAGCATTTGAATTTACTGTCACTCTCTGAATTCAGAAACTGCATTTTGAGAGGCATGGGATTCAATAGAGATTTTAATTTTGTGACGGGAATGACTTTGTTTTGTTTTAGTTATGATTGTGGATAATGTTGTATAATCCATAATGATTAGGGTGGTGGTACAGGAGTGGTTGTCAGTGGTTTTGAAAAGCATGTTTGGGCATGATGTAAGGCTGCTCTTCAGCTCCTTGATCCTAATTGGGGAGAGAAAGGGTTTGACTATGGCGGTTGGTTTACATTGTCCAATTTCAGAAAGGGGATGAATAGGGTTCAATTCAGGTGCGGTTGGACAAGGTGTATAGTCCTTGGGAGGACATCTCTTTTTTGGATCCTGGAAGCCTGTTGATGTGCTAATTGAGGCTATTGGATTATGTTAACACTTGAAACTATGAGGTTCTAAGGTAACTAGAAACAGTGCATTGTCACCTTGCACTATTTCTCTGCACTTTGGGTTAGTATTTTCAAACCATAGAGGAGAATCCTTTTGTGATTTTAGGGGTCAACTAACAATTAAAATTTAAAAATAATCAGTAACACTTAAATTGAAATACAAGCTTGCTGCCCTGATTACTTCTGTTAATAAATGTGAAAAACCAGCAAGCAAAACATGACCTAATAACTGAAAAACTGAATGGAAAATGATCCAAAACTTGATCCAAGTGTTGGGCACTCAACCCAACATAATTATAAACTAACAAAAGCTAAATATTCTCTCTATTTCTGCAATTAAGATCAAAATTCAACAAAATTAAACAATTATGTTTATCTCCAAGTATTATTTTTGTTTGCGTAATCCTTTATGAGCATTTGTGATTCTCTAGGATATTAGCATGATTCTCTACTAGCATGTTCACATATATGTGAATCGTTTTTGACCTTGACATGCTTTGCATCATGTTTGTATGCAGCTGTCTCCATTGGAATGATTTGTTCTGAACTGAGATTTTAAACTTTTGTGAATATAATTGATATCTTCCTGTTATCATATCTTAGAGTATCCATTTCATTGCACTAGTTTCAGCTTGCAAATTAATCAACCATTTCAAATAACCTGTATTTTTATTTTTATGTCATGGGAGGACACAACTGAAGGCCAAAGGTATCTCCTACATGGTCCTTTCATAAAGATTCCAACCTTGGCATTCTCATGAAAACATATATGTGGCTCTGGAAAAGCTGTAGACTATTGTATCTATTTTTCACTTCAAAGAATTTGTTCATGGTCATTATTGAGGTGAGATTGATTCCCGGTTTCTGACCATTCAAGAGTGTATCAGGAAATTGGAGGAATAGAACTATATATGTCTCTGACCGTTAATCCTAAGGCTTTCAGGTCCCTTGCGACTGAATTCAAAAAGGATATGGCACGGGAGCTAGAAGTTGTTGTTTATCAGGTGAAACAGAAACCCTGCCAATGAAGTGAAAAGATTGTTAAATGATTGTTTTCAGCAGTCAAAAAATCCTTAATACTTGTTGACAGTTTCAAAATTTTACTGTTTAGAAGGAAGCCATAGATTATTCATTTCATGTTTTCAAGAGTGACAATTTATGGATATATATTTTTGCAAACATGAAGCAAACACAGGTTAACATTTTGAATGTCAACGACAGAGGAGATACCTTACAAATTGGATGGGCCGTATTGCCAGCTGACTCTAGTAATTATATGACAAATAGTACTGCTGAGGTTAAATAACTGAAATCTTTCCTTTTCCAATTAAATGTTTGAGGAATGAGGACGACTGAACAGTACTCTATGATTATTCATGTATATCGAAAAGTATAGTTATATGAATTAATTAAATATGTTGTTCTTTATCTTGTTTTTGCCAACCTTTTTCCATTTGTTCAACTGTTATCAATTTTCATCTCTACAGAGAATCATCTCCCTTTTAAGTGGGCATCAAGTTCACCTTCGTGATGCCTTCAGAACTTACCATATGTTAAGCTGGAAGATTTTGCCACCTTCAAAAAGGTATAGTAGTTCTGTTTGTAAATAATCCAAAATATATTGAGGCTAGTTGTTTGCTATGGTTTTACTTGAGTTGTAACTGAGTTTCATGCTTAACCATCAGATAAATCAAGAACAGTGGACACAAACATGTAGTTTCAATCTATAAAATTTGCATAAACAGGGCAATTTATAGATGATCTATGCATATCTGAAATCAAGATCTGATTGAAAGTAAAATTTAAATGAAAACATTCAACTTGCAAATAAGAGACAAATTGATAAAACACAGCTGGCATTATTCAGTTACCTCCATATATAATTGATGTTTTTCAGGAATGGTGACTAGCAATTAAATATCTGTTGCTGGTAATCTGTATACGAGCTTGGTAGTTGATGCTACAAAAGAAAAAGCATTCTAGTTTGGTGACCCCAAGTGACTATCTTAATAAAACCAAATGGGAATTTTGTAGAGATAAAAGTGAACAGTTTTGGGAGTGGATCCACTCAAAGATATAAGTTTGGAACGATTGTTAAAAAATTTAATCTAGAAATGTTAAAAAATTTAATCTAGAAATAGTGTGCACACAACTTTTATAAATAAGAGAAAAAAATCATAAATATCATACAACGAACGAAGGAATCATCTTGAGGCTCTTAGTCCAACTCGTGTGTTGCAGTCTGTGTCTGTAAATCTGCACACATGGATAACAGAGATGGAGGTATGGCACACAGTATACAATGAGAATGCCTCAACTTGCAATGATAGCTCAATTCAATATGAGGGATGCTTTATACATAGAGATCGAAGTAGCAGATGGTTGGGGATCATGACCATTCATCTAATGATCCAAGTTACTTATTAACTAGGACTATCTAATGACGACTTCATAACCCCTTCATAAACTTGCCACCCACTTCATAAAGTTTATCACATATTAATAATGAGACTTTCAAGGTTCACATGTTTAAGTCAGTGAAAGAAAATAGACCACAAGCTAGATATGATTGAGTGTTCTTGCTTAAGTGTTGGGCATCATAATCTTCCATTGGTGATGTTTTCATCTTTGTCACTGAAGCTGATTTTCAAACCATAATTCCACTGGAGCTCATTGACAAATTCTTCTGCATCTCATAATTAGAACTGATTCTCTTCCTTCGAAGTCTCATGCATTCAACATTCATCAATCCTTGATTGTTTTCCTTGAATGGTTATTACTAGACTTCAACCTATTGGAAAGAAACACTTCTTTATTGGGGGTCACCGACCTCACATTTGTACTCAATTTTTTGTAATGCTCAATGTCTGAAAAATCACTGTAGCATTACCAATGTTCTGCAAGCCATCTTTGTGGTCACTACAACTTAAGTGTTTCACACAAATGTCTGGGTTATTATCACAAGTACGTTTTGCTCAAGACATTCCTGGATCCTCATTTATCTTAATCTTAACCAACAGATGATTGGAACACAATTTCACTATAATCCTTTTTTCTTCGTCATTTGGAAATAATGAATTTGAATTATATTGACACATTACTTGATTGCCTTTTACTGCTCAGTTTTTACATGCTCACACTGACTTCTGAAAAATCATTGCCATTGTAAATATCATCTTGGAAACTATTTTCCATGTCTATTTGCCATGTTTTGCTGCATATTGTATAATTTCATATGGGTTTGAAAGTTCTCTCATTTATCAGCCCTCTCGGTTTCAATGTCAAAATTTTTAGTGTTTAATGCCCAACCTAGTTTTCATATAGGCTGGAAATTGCACAATATTTTCAGACAAATAAAACACTACTGAAACTCCATTTGATTAAGCATTACTCTGTGTCGTTGCAGTTAGCAAGAATAAACAAGTACAAAGGTGCAATTGACAACAATCAAGGGTTACAATCTTGATCATACTCACTTTTCTTATCATTGCCACAGATAAATCATAATTCGTTTTTAGTGTATTATGAATTTATTTTTTGGTTGCATCAGTATTTTAATGTAGTGTTTTATGTGGTTTTGCTTCTTACCATTATTCAGAACACTAAACATATTTGAATAATATGATAATTGATATCTGAACAGTTCAACAAAATGAACAATCTTCTCACAAGGTATTTCACCAATTATGTGGATCTCAAACGTGCAGCCTTGAAGGAGGACCTTGAGGCTGGTTTAGGGTTTAGGAGGAATTTTTAATAGTCAATGGTTTGTAAGGAGTTTTATCAGATGGCATTTCTTGTGAATTTTTGCATGATATGTTTGTGAGGAAGTCAGATTGTCCTTGATTTTGAGTTCCTTCAAATCATTTTTATGGGGTTGGCTTTTGAATCCTTCTTTGAATATTGAATTTGACACAAGGTATCTACTTGGTTTAATTTCAATGTACTATCAGTTGTTTCCTTTTGACAAGGAAAAATACGAAGTCCTTGTTGCTTTTGATAAGGTAGAATTGCTAAGTCTAAAGATCTTCTCAAGACCTATTATTTATGGCTATTACAGATTCTCAGATAACCCAAAGCTACCATTTTCAGCCATCGGAACATCTCTCAGCATATTTGTAATTGTCGTTCTTGTGGGACATATTTTGTTTGCAGCTGTAAATCATATTAAAAAAGTTGAAGAGGATTGTAGGGAAATGGAAGAACTTAAGGGACGTGCTAAATTTGTTGATGTTGCAAAGTCACAGGTACTCTGTTTTTTCAATGAATAGTTAAGTTTGCAAATCTTGTCGACAAATCATATTGTATTGTATTATCCTCGTTTCATTGTTCATTTTCCTGTTTTGTGGTTAGTTGTTTTTAGTTTTATGGGTGTGTTCTTTATTTTATTCATTTGGTAAGAAAGGTCCTAAATTCAGAGGAGAGCCCAAGATTGCCTTGAAGTTTTATTATTTTTCTGACATGTCAACTCATTTACTGTCGTATTGATCATGCTATAGATGGTTTATACAAGTTGATAAAAGAAAACTAATTTTCTATTATCACTAGGTTTTGTGTCTAGTGATAGTTTCATAGATTCTATCCAGACTCTAATTATACTTAGTGTTGCACTACTTTGTTCATAGTTTAAAAGCTTTAACCCTTGATGCAGTTATACATGCACCAACACCCAACCTGTGCAACACAGGGTATAGTGTTGCTTTCATTTCATATTTGACAAAGATGTAGTCAAGAATTAACCCAATTCAGGATTTTATTTGTTAATCGATTCATGTTAGATCAAAATTAATTTTCTTGGTACTTTAAGCAAATAAGTAAATGTGATAAAACTTGCAGTCATTAATTGATATAAATTAATTAATTACAAAGGAAAAGGTAATTTAATTTGTTTTCAGTAATATTGACGCATTCCTTACAGTGTGGCCGACACCCTTCTCCTATAGTAAGGGAACATGAGCTAAAGGTGATATGTAGCTTATTTAACATTAAAAGTTAAATTGAAAAAAATCAAATTATAAGAAAATTCGGTGTCAAAATAAATCATAGATCCATCTAACTCCATGCTAAGTAATGATGATTCAGGGTTAAGATAGATATATGGAGATTTAATTAAGTTCAAATTATCTACATGAATTTTACAGTAGCACCCTGCCTACATCCTCAATGAACTCTAGGATCAGTGTGACCCCCAAGTTTGAACTCTTTGCCTATTTGTGGATTTTTTATTATCAGATAGCAAATATTGGGGGCTCAGACATACATACCTATATGCTTGTTATGCACCCATTTCTTCACTAAGGCATAGGAGGTCT
>LPNX010269388.1:292861-326185 GCA_001517045.1 Pseudotsuga menziesii | reverse complement strand
TTTACTATAATTAATCAACAACACCCAAAACTCACTGGCCCTTTCGGCAACAGACCGCGAAGCGATCTGAAGTCTCACCCGAAGTGAATCTCATGGGTTGGCAAAGACTCAAGTGTCTTGGACCAGGTTCTGCGCACCCTACTTCTTTCCTCTTACTCCTGCGCGCTATTAGATCCACTAGTTCTGCGCATCGCACGTCCCCTTCTACTCGCAGCACTTCTATCTGTGCGATGCTTAACCCTGCGCAAGTCGCATGATCTCCTCCCGCGTCTCACAACTCCCACTTACTCGCCATATTCCCAACCTTACCGCATCTCTGCGCACCGCGAGACACCCATCCTCTCCTCGACGCTAAGCCCTCAGCTCGTAGTATCGCACATCGCAGCTCCTCTGCCGATGCGATACCGCCTCTCTGCGATATCTTACCACTACGACTTTGCGCTCTTAACGTTGATTGTGCCGATGTGCGAAACTCTACTTCTCAGAGACCTATTGTGAGTAACTGGTAATTAGTGACAGACGTGAAAGAGACCTTAAACAGCCTACTGCAATAATTCAACTTATCTTTTATCCTCTTGCATTATCATGAGCGACTAATACATACATTCATCTACTGCTACTATCATTACATGCATAATAACCAGTGACAATAAACAAATACAATCACATCCATTCAACACATAACATGTAGATTTAACGTGGTTCACCCCCGGGATGGGAGCTACGTCCACCAAACTGTGCTTCTATTATATCTCTTGAGGGAAGTTAGCACAGTTTGTTGCACTACGAATGCAGCGCAAGGTCTCTCCTAGATTTCTGCTCTTATCCATGTATTGCCTTTCTCTCTATATCCCTTCCCTCTCTGTTCTCTCTATGAATAATTACATACAGACTCAAATGACTCACAGACGACTATGTGTCTGGATCGTTACAACGCAGTCTGTCTGACTGATTCCTGAATCTACAAAACTATCAAATGACCAACTATCTACTGATTGATTGTCTAACCACCCAACCAACCCTTTACAATACAAAAATGAAAGCTTTTATAGGCAGCCCGAAGGTCGTGCCATTACAACACTGTGGGCCTGTCCCAACAGTAAACCCATACCCTTAATAGTGACAGTCGGTCCTCTCTGTCCTTGAGGTAGCCGCTTCCCGTCACACCGCAGCTCTCTGCAGTCTTCCATGCTTCCCGGCACTGACCATGGGTACTATGCACCGCTTCTCTTTCTTTCCTTCGCCTTCAATGCTTGAGCCTCGTTGCTCCTTCTTCTTTATGAGGGTCGCTGATCCCTCCTGTCTTCCGCCGCTGCCTTCAATGCAGTGGTTGAGCTTTATTCTCTCGGCCGCTCAGGTACCGTTGCCTCCTTGACTTTTCTATCCCAAAAGTCATGGTTTCTGGCTCTGCTCTCCAGCTGGAAACGTGCTACACCGTCGTAGCTCTGCCCTGTCCTTTTTCCTCCAAAACTTCTCTCTTTCCGCCAAAATTAGCATCTTCTTCTGTAGCTGCGGGATCCTGCTCCAACATTAATGATCAACCGACAAGCTATAAATGACCAAAATAAAAATGACCAATTTTGGTCATGTAATAAAAGACCGCAAATTAGCCACCAACGATCGCCAAACCAAAAGTGGTCATTGATATGCGGATTTTGGTAATTTTTTTGGTCACTAATCTCTCATTTTCCACTAGTGTCGATGTTGTTCATTTGTTGTGGTCTCATTCACGTTTTTGAGCTGTTGTAGGTTATTATTGAGTCATTTTGGCCATAATAGGGCCAAGAATGACTCAAGGATCGACTTACCCTGTCCAAGCCGTGAATCGCTTGTTTGCTGCATGTATGCAGTGGATGGTCTTTGGAGTGTGTTGGAGTGGGATGAGGGCTTGGTTTGATTAATAAACCTAGTGTGTTTGGGGACCACACAGACAATGCTAGAGGGCTGGCTTTCTTCTCCACAACCCTTGAATAGCACTGGAAGGGAGGTCGGGGCCTGAGGGACTATGTAGCGGAGAAGGGACTGATTTCCTTGTGTTGGGTGTGTGTGGGCATCCTAGAAGTCAGGCTAGTTTTGGTGTAGGTGTCCTTAGCTCTTCAATGGGATCACTAGCTTAGCATTTATCTTTTCCTAGCTCCTTAGTGGCCTGATAAAACCAACTGTGTTGGATTGGTTGATTTTGTTGATGGCTTGATAAACCCAACTGTGTTGGCTTAACTATTTTGTGTATCCTTGGCTATGTGTAAGCCTGCTTGTTCCTTATTCCTTAGGGAATCATGCCCAGCTCGGGGGTGGCAGCATTGCTGAGAGATTAAGGAGCACGTTGGCCTATGGTTGGGTGGAACATTGTAGCGATGTAGCTGGTTGCGGGATGAGTTCTTTATAAGATAAGTATTCTTGTCTATTTCACTTTTGCAATCATATTTACTGTAATGAATTATGATGAACATGTTGAATGCGTGAATGTATGGTTTTGCTTCTGCTTTATGATAATCATGTATGCATGTTTTTACTTCCAAGCATTTTTCTTTAGTTTATATGTATGTGCATGTTCATGGGGCAAGTTTCCCAGATGGTTAGCGGCATGGTAGCATCTTCTTCTCCAGTCAAAGGGTCGGGGACATTACATAATCATTCCTAAATTATGAGTCATTTACTTAATTTTGGTTCCATTGGGTCCACCAGTGACATTCGGTCCACCTATGACATTTGGTCCACCATTTCCATTGGATCCATCGGTACCAAGCACTAGAGTGTGGTGAACACATATAGAGGTTAAATGCCACTTACTGTATGTTCATCCATTAGTTTATGGGCCTCTGAGACCAATCTATACATTCTAGGATCCCACTCTGAGTGCCACCAGTAGCCTACATTAGTTGTTTGTGGTAGGTAGGAAGTTATGATGAGTCAACCTCCAGTTACATTCAGTTAGATGTCCTTTAGTTATGTTAGCACCAGTTTTTTATGGATGCATGGGGAAGTGGCATCTTTTTCCAACTGCGTCATCTGTTTAAATAGTTTAACTGATTGTCAGACTGATTTATACATGAGGAGTTAGACTAGTGGCTCCCATGCAATGATTTAGAGACTCCTAGTTATCCAGTTAGTTAGATCAAGTTGGTAGATTTGAATCCTATCCACATTATTCGAATTATACTTTATGTAACACCATTGTATACTTTTGTAATTACTTAATATTATTGTTGTAATTTACTAATAAATTCTTATCAGTTTTATCTGAAATTTGTTTTGTTCAGTGTACATTGTTCTTACTATTCCACTGCAAAATTATACCTTTCAATTGCACTCATTTCTTGTAGATCAATGGTTCAATAAATTAAACATAAGCAAGGGAATTTCATCCCATCAGGATGGTTTCCCTGATCATTGGAAAATGTCATAACTGAGACAATAGCCAAGCACATTTGAATGGAGTGTAGGACACCACAATCCTTCCTATAAAATTTTGCACGTCATTACTTTACCTGCATTGTGATGACCTTCCACTCTAGCATGAACCTCAACTAACACAATTGGTCACTCATGTTCCAAAATGCAATGACGTAGTATCTCATTTGGTCCCATCTTATATAAGTGTCCAACTATAACCAGGAAATTTGATGCCTTCACAACCAATTGTTTTTTCTGCATTGTATTAAATTATTCTAATTCCCTTCGTATAGTCAATAAATGCACAATGTATTCAAATTATCTGTCAACCATTTTGACTGAAAATAGTTGTGTGTCAAGAATACTATCATCTTTACTAGTCAGTTCTTCTCTATTTTCTAGCCTTGAGAGATAGTCGAGACTTGCATTCAACCCTCCTAATTTTACATTGTTTTCAAATTCAAACTCTTGGAAGAGAATAAGCCATCGACATATCTCCCCCCCAAACAATGTCTTATTGAGCAGGTATTTTAAAGCAGAATGATCTGTAAAAATATTAAAATGAACACCCAATAAATAATGTTGAAATTTTTGGAGTGCATATGCCAAGTCCCTCCCGCTAATTTTCGTATAATTTATTTCTACAGTCGACAACTTTCTACGAGAAAATTGAATGAGGTGACCAATCAATCCCTCACTTGGTTGTGCAAGTACCGCTCCTAATGTCACAAGCGATGCATTGACATCAAGACGGAATTATTTTTGCTAGTCAGGACATACCATAATAAGTGTTGAAAACAGTTTCTCTTTAATCAAATCAAGAATCTTTTTGCATTCTTCATTCCATTGGAATTTAGCATGTTTGTTTAATAACTTTTCCATCTGAGTTGTAATCTTCACATAAACTCTAATAAACTTATAATAGTACCAAGTATGACCCAATGTGGTCCTTAATTGTTTAACTGATAAAGGTGGTGGTTGATCTACAATGAGTGGAATATTCACAAGATCCATGAACATTCCTTCTTTGCATACTACGTGACCCAAAAAATACCAAAAGGAGCACAAAAGATGCACTTCTTCAAATTTAAATAAATTTGAAATTATTTGCAACGTTCAAGAATCATCCAAAAACTATTAATATGGTCCTTAATTAACCCATATATTTTCCAATCATCAAATTACATTTCTAGTAATTTATGAAGAAAATATTTAAAATCAACTAATACTATCCTAGAAAAAATAGCATGCACATTCTTAAGTCCAAATGTATATATTGTGTATTGGAAACAACCCCACTCTGTCGTGAAGGTGGTCTTATGTCAATCCTGCTTTGAAACCTTGATATAATGATACCCAAAGAATCCATCAGTAAATGAGTACACTTCTGTCCCACTACACTTTCCAATACCACATCAGGAAAGCATTGTTTAATTTCCTCAAGTAGACCAGGGATAATTTTAGGGGCGAATTTTAGCCCAGTGGGCTATTTTTCGATGTTTTTCTCCCAAAAAAGATTCGCCATTTTTCATTTTTTGAAGCCCTGTTTCACCCAATTTTGATGGGGTAAAATATTTTCACCCTAAAAATCGCCAAATTATTATATAAACGATA
Source organism: Pseudotsuga menziesii (assembly GCA_001517045.1). NCBI lineage: Eukaryota > Viridiplantae > Streptophyta > Pinopsida > Pinales > Pinaceae > Pseudotsuga > Pseudotsuga menziesii. The sequence goes on along the minus strand of LPNX010269388.1, from coordinate 321,178 downwards.
TAAAATCCTTGGAAATTAAAATATTTTTTGAAAAATATCGCCAATCATTTTATAGTTGGCGTTTTAAGAATTGGTAATATTCGCCAACATTTATACACTTTTAAATAAGTATGGTTCCTTAAAAACATCCCTGAAGTAGACACAAATACAAACTTCACTAGTTTTCTTATCATGTACAACCATTGGGATACTCCACTCTAATTCTTTAGCAGGTTTAATAATCCCTACATCCAACATTATTTCTAGTTATGTATTAAATTTCTCTTTGTATATGGGGTTCTATCTATAAGGTCATTGTTTGACAGGATTTGCATCTTCCTTTAAGGGAATTTTCATCTCTCTCGGATCCCCAAAGATGCCTTTCATTTCTGTGAACTTGATCAGAAGAATGTCTTGAAATTCATGTAATAAATTGATGGCTTTCCGAACAATATCATCATCCCAATAATATTTAATACTTGCAAAATTCAGATTCTCAAGAAATCCAATGTTCACTTTCTTTATTTTCTTGGGATTAAAAAAAAATTTAGATGATAGACCTGGTTCCTTCAATGCTTGACTACCTTCAGATTCAGGGATGTGAATGTCTCGTGGATCATCATATGTTCCCTAGATATATTGAAACATTCCATTAGGTTCTGAACTATCACATTCCATTGTGGTAGACTGAATACTGGAATAGAAACATCCTAAACAATATCAGCTTTAATAAATTGTAAGCCAGCATCAATTGAGGGACTTTCATCCGAAAAGAGAAAAGTAGGTTTCAAGCTATTAGAAAACTCATCCTAATCTACAGTTCCTGATCACATTTCAATCGATGTATACAAATTTCTTGGTATCGTATACATAATATGTATGAACAAATGTACTAAATCCTTCCTCGGAACTAATATCCATATCACACAAGAGTTATCAAGATGGTTGATGGAACTCGTCGACCTAGTATACTTATTACCAACATAAGAAATATTCTCACCAAATTGAATTTCTAAGATCCTTCAACACCAAGGCCATTCCGAGATGGAATTTTTATGAGCATCCTGCCATCTTGCTGGCATAGTTTTCCGGGCCACCTCAAGAGCTAGTAATCGTTGGGGGTCCAATATGTATGAAGATCACATACCTCGATACTCACCCATCGCAAGGATTTTATGATTCTTGCTCAGTTTCTTATCGATTCTTCATGCAACCAGATGTGTCAATTTTCCAATGCTTCCCCTAAATTTGATGAGCATAAAACAATACTCTTCCAACTTAATTTAGCATCATCTATAGGATTTATATAATCATCCATTGTAGATGATATATTGTAAACAATATCCATATTCCCTTCATGATACTCACCTCTTACTGGTTCAACAGAGCACTAGAATTCCAATGGGTCGATTAGAATGACTATCCACATATCTAAGTATTCAAATAATAATATCCTCTTTTTAAAATCAATGATACTCTGGTTATCAATAGCCCATTAAACCTCTATGAGTGCTGGACAATGGTTCATATTGTCAATAATATCTATAACCTCAAAATATGCATAGGTCTGAATCCCTTCCACCTCATCAAGAACCTATGGTAATCGACTAAGAAGAAGAACCTTCAACTTGTTACCTAATCTCAATGGAATACGTTACAATGCTAACTTGGGATTCCTCATGCTTTTCCATGTCTGCTTTGTCAAAATGTTGACATCTTACCCCAAGTCAAGAATTATAAAATCCATATCATAATCTCCTATTTGCACACTCGTGTATTTCTCAAACAATATTCTGTCTTATATGAATATGATTGACATTTTTTTTCTTATCAAATACCTATCTCAGGTTCTTCCATTAGAACCGATAAGTCTGCCAAAGCATATTCATTTTTAACAAGTGCTAGACAACTTTTTGAAAAAATTATTCAAAATGATTTTACTTGTTTTGTCAACTTCATTGGAATTGATCAATCAAACCTCGATGACATATCGATGACTGGACCTTCATCGAATACCAGAAGAAAAACAAATGTTGAAGCATGGTTCATATCTGTAAACCCATTTTGTGCATCGAAGACACTAATACAAAATGAGAGATAAGTGACCAAGAGACCAAAACATTTGGTCACCATAGTTTTTTCAAGGGATAAATGAAAAATTTTGAGAAATTTTAAGTGAGCTAACTAAAAATGACCAAGATAAATGACCAATTTGGTCATGGGATAAGAACTAAACTAAAAATTACCAATTGGTTATGGGATACAAACTAAACTAAAATTGACCACATAAAAGTTGGTCATTTATTTGGTCAATTTAAGTGGTGTCCTCTGACAATGAAAAATTACAATTTTGTCAATTAATTTGTACAATTTATTAAATTTTAACACTGTATATGGATTCAGATACCCCCTACCCATTCTAGGGGGTCTCTGAATCCATATGCAATGTTAAATTTTAGTAAATTATAACATTGTGAATGGATTCAGAGACACGAGCTAGTGTCGAAACATGACACCATAGGCAAACCTGCAAAAAAATTTTGCAAGATCATTTCATTCATATTGTCGCATCCAATTCGATGTGCTTCTCATGTCGATATCTTACTTCTCTATTTTTTCTTTCATATTTTCCCTTTGACAGATCTGCCAAGTTGCAACATGTGCATCATCATAGAGTGGTTGAGTCAAGTCTTGGATATTTGTTGTCTTTCCCTCTCAGTATTTTCATGTCGTGAAGTTAGGGTCATTTTTTTTGCTCGTCATTTTGTTCATGTTCATATTTTTTTTAAACAAAACCATCATCATTTGACCTTCTCGACAATCTATTAAACTTTCGACAAGTTCATGTATTTTGTGTGATCATGTTAGCTAAAAATTGTAAATTTTACAACCTCCATTAATTCTCCATATGGATCTATTCATCATAGTTATCCTTGGGTATCAGTTTGGAAATTTATAAAGTTCCCCATGGGTATCTCCCGTACAAAAGATCGCCAATATCCTCTATTTTGAAAAGAAGAAAAACAAATCCCCCCCTTTTGAAAATTTCTTTAAAAAAATAAGAGTTATCGTGATTCTAATATTTCCTCATGTTTAAATTGAATACATAAATTGTTAATGATGTAAAATAAAAATCTAAATGAGAAAATGGATACACAACATTATATCACAGAATTAAAAAAACCATTTAAGTAGAAAATATTCCTCCTGCCCACCCACTTATTTTCAATTAGAAACAATTCCTCTAGCTTGTTTACCTTTTTTGAAGGTCACATGTCCCTAGCTCCCACAACACATGCATGTCAAATAACATAGTTTATATATATGTGCTTCAAGGATAGTCAAGGGGCATGGATTGGATGGGGTCTACAAAAACAACGAATTTTAGAGCAGTGGAAAATGTAATCCAATGGTTGTTACCTATGACTTGAGTACCCCTTGCAATAGAAATGGATGACTAGTGTTGAACAAGAAGTGTTGACCCAAGACATGAAGATAAATGCACATTGTCCATGACCACACCTAATTCTGGGGTATGTTTTCCATCATGAGCCATGTTATCAGCTTCTTCCCAGTGAGATTTGCACCCTGCAACAGCTGCAGAATAATTTGAAATTTTCCAACATAAATGGAGCTCAAGGATCCTCCTATGCTAAGGAGAACATGGAAGTAAGGGAAGGTGAAGAATGCACCTAAAATTGTTCAAAAGATCCATTAAACCTTCGGTGTAATGATCGAGGATGTAATTAAGCCATTTGAGATGGCAGGTCATGTCACTCTACAACTTGAAGGGAGGGATTAATTGTTCACAACATTGACATCCTCTTCACCACTTCCTTTCCAGTTGACTCATCCCATCGGTTAACCCCCATCCCATCAACATTAATGCATATGTTGTTACTTCTTGATAATGTTTGTTTTAAAAGAGTGAATGGATGTGATTGGCTTAATGTATCAAAAGGTGAATTTTCATTTCAAGATTCATTTCATTGCATAACCAAATTTGTTTTCCTTTTTTATCAAAAGAAATAATATTAATAATAAAATATGGGTGTTGTCATTTTCAATGGTTTCTATAAGACTTTCCTACTAAAATTGGATGTTGTGGTTCCTTTAATATGATTCAATACATAATCATTTAAGTTCTATAGAATCCCAAAAGGGATCTAGTTTGTAAGAATCTCACTTAAAATTCTTTATTTACAACTTGATCTTCCAGTTACATCATTTTGGTATACCTATTTATTGCATGGAAGAAGTGAATTCTACAAACCAATACACGATATATGTGTAACTCCTTCTGTGCTCATCCTAGATATGACAGGTGTCTTTTTTTTAAAAATATTATTAAAAAGGACATGTCATCTCAAATTAAACTTAAATTATTTAGAACTCCATACATAAAAACCTACAAAAGTTAGATAAATTAAACCCATAAGCATTGCATTACACATTTTTCTCAACATTTTTCACTCTAAAAATGGGTTTTCACATGGAAAGATTGGATCCTTCTCCGATCTTGGTAGATCCCACTTAGATGGATCTATGCTAGTGGTACACCCATTCAACAATTTACAAGTTTGAACTCCTCTATCACCATCGTGAAAGGTATCACGTGTGCTCTTAATTCACTATTTCGATGGAAGATTCTGATAATTTTACAGTGGTTTTATTCTCATTCATGAAGCCATGGAGAATACATCAATCGGCCTTGATTCCACCGTAGTTGATCGGCTTGGTATTCATCCAAAGATATTTGAATTTGTAGGATTGGGTGCATTCCATCGATTTTGGTATTTAGATAAATTATTGTTTCCTTTCCAATAATAATTTGCATGCTTGCTAATAATTGTGTGCTCTTTATGTTAGCGTTAGGGAAAGGGAAGGAAAGGTGCTTTCAATGAATATTGATTGATTTTATTAATGCAAAGTGTAGACTGTCATAATGCAGGTCGTTGTAAGGAACGATGATCAGCTTCGCCCTCTTTCGAAAAGTAATGCCCTTCTCATATTTTGGTATGCATTCGTTGTTCAGGGAGCTTCACTTGGTAAGATTTTTTTTATTTAAAAGGGGAAGTCTTTGGTCACATGAATATTGTAAATTATCCATTTATATGATCCATTTATGAATTTTTCATTTTCACTTTTGAGGGTTTAAATCCAAATACTGTTATAAACCTAGAACTCCTATGGGAGATGACTTCTAAATCCTAGCTACTGGGAGAGGTTCTATTAAAATCCAGCATGATGAGTTCAAGAATGTATTCTATGTTCCCTCTCTTGCAGCAAAGCAAGTTGTTCAAGATGAAGAAGAAGCAAAATCTTCAACATAGCAAGTTCAAATTGAAGAAAGTCTCCTTGGAGTGACTCCTTCTCCTGCTGCTACAGAATTTTATGAGACCTTCTCATATAGCTGATCCAAAAGAATACATTCAAATCTCTGTTATTGAATAAAAAATCTAGTTCCATTCTATGCAAACATTCTCCAGTGATTCTTCTATTTTAAATTATGTGCATAGTTTACCAGTGATTGCTTCATAAAATAAAGAGGAATTTGGTCTCTCTCTCTCTCTCTCACATATTGTTGGTGGTGTATAGATAAGTAATAATTTGGATGTTTCAGAAGAAATATCATATTTTGGGAGTGATGCATTCACTCTCATTGATCTTGAGCTTCCAGGAAATTCCTACATGATTGAATGCACCAATACCCAAAGTTTTGAAGAAGGAGAAAATTGTGCATCTACCATCTTGGTGGAGCACTTGGATTTGTTCCACACTCTTGGATATAATATGAAATTATTTGGATCTGATATTACCTTATTTGGTTCAAGTTTTAAGTTTCAATATCCTCCAGTAATACTTGTAGCCGTTCTCATCAATTTTGATGTGAAAAATCAAGTACCAAAATTCTCTTTCAAAATTGTTGTTGGGGATTTGATGTCAGTTTTCTCTCATGCATTTGTTGATATTATATTTTGTGAATCATTGGTTATTTTTGAAGCTATATCATATTATGGAGCTCAATCATTCTCTCTCCATATTCCCAGGGCTTCTCTACCTTCCTATTTGATCACATGCTCATCTCCTCGTAGTACTAGTAAAGATGGAGACATTTTGCATTCGCCTCAACACTTGCTCCTAACACTTGGAGCTTATTTTACCTCACATGGTCTGATGTTCAAGGCTGCAATATATCATTTTCTTGGGTTTTCCTCACATGGTTTGAATTATCAAGCAATTTTTCTCTCTCATAAGTTGACCTGAGTTTCTCTACATGGGTCTAGTCTTCATCTTCCAATTGTCTATGTTTCTAATTCAACTGAGAATATTCTTCTTCTTCCAAAGAGGAAAATTACTCCAGACATAATCATTTACTTTGGAGAGGTTGACATGCACAGTATTAGGATGTTGCTGCACNGGGGGGGGGGTTGTTATGATTATATAATCCTCCATTGTCCATTTATAGTCTATTAGATAAGCATTCATAAATTATGAGTCATTTACTTAGGTTTGGTTCCATTGGGTCCACTAGTGACATTCAGTCCACCCGTGACATTGGGTCTGCTAGTGCCATTGGGTCCATTGGTACCAACCACTAGAGTGTGGTGAACACATATAGAGGTTAAATGCCACTTACTGTATGTTCATCCATCGGTTTATGCGCCTTTGAGATCAATCGATACATTCTAGGATCCCATTCTGAGTACCACCAGTAGCCTACATCAGTCAACCTCCAGTTACATTCAGTTAGATGTCTTTCAATTATGTTAGCGCCAGTTTTTTATGGATGCATGGGGAAGTGACATCTTTTTCCACCTACATCATCAGTTTAACTAGTTTAACTGATTGTTGGACTAATTTATACATGAGGAGTTAGACTAGTGGCTCCCATGCAATGATTTAGAGACTCTTAGTCATCTAGTCATTTAGATTGAGTTGGTAGATTTGAATCCTATCCACATTATTTGAATTATACTTTATGTAACACCATTGTATACTTTTGGAATTACTGAATATTATTGTTGTAATTTACTGATAAATTCTTATCGGTTTTATCTGAAATTTGTCTTGTTCAGTGTACATTGTTCTTACTATTCCACTGCAAAATTATACCTTTCAATTGCACTCATTTCCTGTAGATCAATGGTTCAATAAATTAAACAGAAACAAGGGAATTTCATCCCATCAGGATGGTTTCCCTGATCATTGGAAAATGTCATAACTGAGACAATAGTCAAGCACATTTGAATGGAGTGTAGGACACCATAATCCTTCCTATAAAATTTTGCATGTTGTTACTTTTCCTGCAATGTGACGATCTTCCACTCTAGCATGAACCTCAACTTACACAATTGGTCACTCATGTTCCAAAATGCAACGATGTAGTATCTCATTTGGTCCCATCTTATATAAGTGTCCAACTATAACCAAGAAATTTGATGCTTTTACAACCAATTTTTTTTTTGGCATTGTATTAAATTATTCTAATGCCCTTCCTATAGTCAATAAATGCACAATGTATTCAAAGTATCTGTTAACCATTTTTACTGAAAATAGTTGTGTGCCAAGAATACTATCATCTAAACTAGTCGGTTCTTCTCTATTTTATAGCCTTGAGAGATAGTTAGGACTTGCATTCAACCCTCCTAGTTTTACAATGTTTTCAAAGTCAAACTCTTGGAAGAGAATAAGCCATCGACATATCTCCCCCGCAAACAATGTCTTATTGAGCAGGTATTTCAAAGCAGAATGATCTGTAAACATATTAAAATGAACACACAATAAATAATGTTGAAATTTTTGGAGTGCATATGCCATAACAAGTCCCTCCCACTCATTTTCATATAATTTATTTCTACAGTCGACAACTTTCTACTAGAAAATTGAATGAGGTGACCAATCAATCCCTCACTTGGTTGTGCAAGTACTGCTCCTAATGCAACAAGCGATGCATTGACATCCAGACAAAATTAGTTTTTCTAGTCACGACATACCATAATAAGTGTTGAAACCATTTTCTCTTTGATCACATCAAGAATCATTTTCATTAGAGGAAATTTGGTGTCTAAAATGGGCCTTATAATAAAACATGCCAATAACAAATTTTGTGAGTTAGAATTCAAGAACAAATAGAATTTAAATAAAATAAGTCAACCATAATGGTTGAATTGACATATTTGTCATAAAAGAAAACTACGTTTTTTGTTCGTATTTTCGACATATCTCTCTGTGTTTTTACTCAAATATCAGGTGGGAGAGCTTGTTGGATGTGGAATTTAATTCCACATCCAACGAGTACCGACACTGCATACTTTTGACGGACCCCTCTACCCCAAAAATAAGAAATACCTGAAAAAACATGATGATGATGTCATCATCACATTTTTCAGGCATTTCTTTTTTTTGGGGTAGCGGGATGCATCAAAAGTATGCACTGTGGGTACTCATTGTATGTGGAATTAAATTCCACATCCAATGAGCTCTCCCACTCAGAATTTGAGTAAAAACATAGGGAGATATGTCTAAAATACGAACAAAAAAAATAGTTTTTTCATTCTTCCTAAAAAATTAATAACTATTATTTTATTATTTTAACTATTATTTTATCATTTTCCTTAGGAGGCCCATTTTAGACCTCAAATTTCCTCTAATGGAATTCCTCATTCCATTGGAATTTAGCATATTTCTTCAATAACTTCTCCATCTGAGTTGTAATCTCCACATAAACTCTAATAAACTTATAACAGTACCAAGTATGACCCAATGTGGTCCTTAATTGTTTAACTAATAAAGGTGGTGGTTGATCGACAATGGGTGGAATCTTCACAGGATCCATCAACATTCCTTCTCTACATACTACGTGGCCCAAAAAATACCAAAAGGAGCACAAAAAGTGCACTTTTTCAAATTTAAATAAATTTGAAATTATTTGCAACGTTCAAGAATCATCCAAAAACTCTCAATATGGTCCTTAATTAACCCATATATTTTCCAGTCATCAAATTACACTTCTAGTAATTTATGAACAAAATCTTTAAAATCAACTAACACTATCCTAGAAAAAATAGCATGCACATTCTTAAGTCCAAATGTATATATTGTGTATTGGAAACAACCCCACTCTGTCGCGAAGGTGGTCTTATGTCAATCCTGCTTTGAAACCTTGATCTAATGATACCCAAATAATCCATCAGTAAATGAGTACACTTCTGTCCCACTACACTTTCTAATACCTCATTAGGAAAGCATCGTTTAATTTCCTTAAGTAGACATAAATACAAACTTCACTAGTTTTTTTATCATGTACAACCATTGGGATACTCCACTCTAATTCTTTAGAAGGTTTAATAATCCCTACATCCAACATGATTTATAGTTATGTATTAAATTTCTCTTTGGATATGGGGTTCTATCTATAAGGTCATTGTTTGATAGGATTTGCATCTTCCTTTAAGGGAATTTTCATCTCGCTCAGATCCCCAACAATTCCTTTCATTTCTGTCAACTTGATCAGAAGAATGTCTTGAAATTCATGTAATAAATCGATGGTTTTCCCAACAATATCATCATCCCAATAATATTTAATACTTGCAAAATTCATATTCTCAAGAGAGCCAATGTTCACTTTCTTTATTTTCATGGGATTAAAAAAAATTCAGATGATAGACCCAGTTCCTTCAATGGTCGACTACCTTCAAATTTAGGGATGTGAATGTCTCGTGGATCATCATATGTTTCCTAGATATATTGCAACATTCCATCAGGTTCTGAACTATCACATTCCATTGTGGTATACTGGATACTGGAATAGAAATGTCCTAAAAAATATCAGCTTTAATAAATTGCAAGCCAACATCAATTGAGGGACTTTCATCCGAACAGAGAAAAGTAGGTTTGAAGCTATTAGAAAACTCATCCTAATCTACAGTTCCTCATTGCAGTCCAATCGATGTATACAAATTTCTTGGTATCGTATATATAGTATGTATGAACAAATGTACTAAATCCTTCCTAGGAACTGATCTCCATATCAGACAAGAGTTATCAAGATGGTTGATGGAACTTGTCAACCTAGTATACTTATTACAAACATAAGAAATATTCTCACCAAATCGAATTTCTAATATCCTTCAACACTGAGGCCATTCTGAGATGGAACTTTTTATGAGCATCTCACCATCTTGCTAGCATAGCTTTCGAGGCCACCTCAAGAGCTAGCAATCATTGGGGGTCCAATACCTTATTTTAAAATTTTAACAAAAATGTGCCGCAAGTTATGTAATCCTTCATATGTAGGAAGATCACATACCTCGATACTCACCCATCGCAAGGATTTTGTGATTCTTGCCCATTTTCTCATCGATTCTTCATTCAACCAGATGTGTCAATTTTCCAATGCTCCCCCTAAATTTGATGAGCATAAAACAACACTCTTCCAACTTAATTTACCATCATCTATAGGATTTATATAATCATCCACTGTCGATGATATATTGTAAACAATATCCAGATTCCCTTCATGATACTCACCTCTTACTGGTTCGACATAGCACTAGAATTCCAATGGGTCGATTAGAATGACTACCCACATATCTAAGTATTCAAATAATAATATCCTCTTTTTAAAATCAATGATATTCTGGTTGTCAATAGCCCATTAAACCCCTATGAGTGCTGGACATGGTTCATATTGTCAATAATATCTATAACCTCAAAATATGCATAGGTTCGAATCCCTTCCACCTCATCAAGAACCTATGGTAATCGACCAAGAAGAAGAACCTTCAACTTGTTATCTAATCTCAATAGAATAGGTGACCATACTAACTTGGGATTCCCCATGATTTTCCATGTCTGGTTTGTCAAAATGTTGACATCTTACCCCAAGTCGAGAATAATAAAATCCATATCATAATCTCCTATTTGCGCGTTCAAGTGTATTTCTCGAATAGTATTTTGTCTTATATGAATATGATTGATATTTTTTTCTTATCAAATACCTATCTCAGGTTATTCCATTAGAATCGATAAGTCTGCCAAAGCATATTCATTTTTAACAAGTGCTAGACAACTTTTCAAAAAATTATTCAAAATGCTTTTACTTGTTTTGTCAACTTCATTGGAATTGATCGATTAAAGCTCGATGACATATCGATGACTGGACCTTCATCAAATAATGGAAGAAAAACAAATGTTGAAGCATGGTTCATATCCGTAAACCCATTTTGTGCATCGAAGACACTAGTACAAAATGAGAGATAAGTGACCAAGAGACCAAAACATTTGGTCACCATAGTTTTTTCAAGGCTTAAATGAAAAAAATTGATAAATTTTAAGTGAGCTCACTAAAAATGACCAAGATAAATGACCAATTTGGTCGTGGGATAAGAACTAAACTAAAAATTACCAATTTGGTTATGGGATACGAACTAAACTAACATTGGCCACACAGAAGTTGGTCATTTATTTGGTCAATTTAAGTGGTGTCACTCTGACAATGAAAAATTACAATTTTGACAATTAATTTGTACAATTTATTAAATTTTAACACTGCAGATGGATTCAGATACCCCCTACCCATTCTAGGGGGTCTCTGAATCCATATGCAATGTTAAATTTTAGTAAATTATAACATTGTGAATGGATTCAGAGACACGAGCTAGTGTCAAAACATGACACCATAGCCAAACCTGCAAAAAAAAATTCAAGATCATTTCATTCATATTGTCGCATCCAATTCGATGTGCTTCTCATGTCGATATCTTACTTCTCCTTTTTTTTCTTTCATATTTTCCCTTTGACAGATCTGCCAAGTTGCAACATGTGCATCATCATAGAGTGGTTGAGTCAAGTCTTGGATATTTGTTGTCTTTCCCTCTCGGTATCTTCATGTCGTGAAGTTAGGGTCTTTTTTTTTGCTCGTCATATTGTTCATGTTCATATTTTTTTTAAACAAAATTATCATCATTTGACCTTCTCAACAATATGTTAAAATTTAGACAAGTTCATGTATTTTGCATGATCATATTAGCTAAAAATTGTAAATTTTACAACCTCCATTAATTCTCCATATGGATCTATTCATCATAGTTTTCCTTGGGTATGAGTTTGGAAATTTATAAAGTTCCCCATGGGTCTCACCCCTACAAAAAATTGCCAATATCCTCTATTTTGAAAATAAGAAAAACAAATCCCCCCTTTTTGTAAATTTCTTTAAAAAAAGAAGAGTTACCATGATTCTAATATTTCCTCACATTTAAATTAAATACATAAATTGTTAATGATGTAAGATAAAAATGTAAACGAGAAAATGGATACACAACATTATATCACTGAATAAAAAAACCATTTAAGTAGAAAATATTCCTCCTGCCCATCCACTTATTTTCAATTAGAAACAGTTCCTCTAGCTTGTTTACCTTTTTTCAGGGTCACATGTCCGTAGCTCCCACAACACATCCTTTTCAAATAACACAGTTTATATATATGTGCTTCAACGATATTCAAGGTCCATGGATTGGATGGAGTCTAGAAAAACAACGAATTTTTGAGCAGTGGAAAATGTAATCCAATGGTTGTTACCTCTGACTTGAGTACCCCTTGCAATAGAAATGGATGACTTGTGTTGAACAAGAAGCGTTGACCCAAGCCATGAAGATAAATGCATGTTGTCCACGACTAATTCTTGGGGCATGTTTTCCATCATGAGCCATGTTATCAGCTTCTTCCCAATGAGATTTGCACCCTGCAATAGCTGCAGAATAATTTGAAATTTTCCAACATAAATGGAGCTCAAGGATCCTCCTACGCCAAGGAGAGCATGGAAGTAAGGGAAGGTGAAGAATGTGCCTAAAATTGTTCAAAAGATCCATAAAACCTTCGGTGTAAGGATCGAGGATGTAATTAAGCCATTTGAGATGGCAGGTCATGTCACTCTACAACTCAAAGGGAGGGATTAATTGTTCACACCATTGACGTCCTCTTCACCATTTCCTTTCCAACCGATTCATCCCATCGGTTAACCCCCATCGCATTGACATTAATGCATATGTTGTTACTTCTTGATAATGTTTGTTTTAGATCTTGAGTGAATGGATGTGATTGGGTTAATGTATCAAAAGGTGAATTTTCATTTCAAGATTCATTTCATTGCATAACCAAATTTGTTTTCTTTTTTTATCAAAAGAAATAATATTAATAATAAAATATGGGTGTTGTCATTTTCAAGGGTTTCTATAAGACTTTCCTGCTAAAATTGGATGTTGTGGTTCCTTTCATATGATTCAATACATAATCATTTCAGTTCTATAGAATCCCAGAAGGGATCTAGTTTGTAAGAATCTCACTGAAAAATCCATATTTACAACTTGATTTTCCAGTTACATCATTTTGGTATACCTGTTTATTGCATGGAAGAAGCGAATTCTACAAACCAATACGCGATATATGTGTAACCCCTTCTGTGCTCATCCTAGAGATGACATATGTCTTTTTTTTTAAATAAAAGAAATATTATTAAAAAGGACATGTCATCTCAAATTAAACTTAAATTATTTATAAATCCATACATAAAAACCTACAAAAATTATATAAATTAAACCCATAAGCATTGCATTACACATTTTTCTCAACATTTTTCACTTTAAAAATGGGTTTTCACATGGAAAGATTGGATCCTTCTCCAATCTTGGTAGATCCCACTTATATGGATCTATGCTAGTGGTACACCCATTCAACGATTTGCAGGTTTGAACTCCTCTATTACCATCGCGGAAGGTATCACGTGTGCTCTTAATTCACTATTTTGATGGAAGATTCTGATAATTTTACAGTGGTTTTCTTCTCATTCATGAAGCCATGGAGAATACATCAATCAGCCTTGATGCCACCATATTTTATCGGCTTGGTATTCATCCAAAGATATTTGGATTTGTTGGATTGGATGCATTCCATCGATTTTGGTATTTAGATAAATTATTGTTTCCTTACCAATAATAATTGGCATGCTTGCTAATAATTGTGTGCTCTTTATGTTAGCGTTAGGGAAAGGGAAGGAGAGGTGCTTTCAGTGGATATTGATTGATTTTATTAATGCAAAGTGTAGACCGTCATAATGTAGGTCGTTGTAAGGAAGGACGATCAGCTTTGCCCTCTTTCGAAAAGTAATGCCCTTCTCATATTGTGGTATGCATTCGTTGTTTAGGGAGCTTCACCTGGTAATATTTTTTTTCTTTAAAAGGGGAAGTCTTAGGTCACATGAATATTGTAAATTATCCATTTATATGATCCATTTATGAATTTTTAATTTTCACTTTTGTGGGTTTAAATCCAAAGTTGCTATATGCTTTTGTACCGCATGGATTATTTCTTTCTCAAGAATAGAAGTTCGATCATACGTGGTCTGCATCATCGCTGAATGATAAGGGATTTTGGCACCTTATTCACAAAGGAACCAGAGTTAGATCATCTATCAAGTTTTTCCTCTAACCACACTAGCTTATAACCATAGAGGGTCTATTGAGGTTAAACATATATTCCATATGTGTTGATGGTTAAGTAGTGAAGACCAAGAATGGAAATGACAGTTGGATTTTCTTTGTAGTTGAAGCAATTTCAGTGATCACAGAGATATTGAAGACATAAATACCATAACTAATGATCAATCTTGTTATTCACTGTTTCAGTGGTATATTGAAATGGTCAAGCGAGGAGGGATGACTCGCTTGACCAGCAGGAGAGAAATGAGGGTGAGGAAGGAATATTAAAGTTAAGTAGGGATTGAATGACTGGATATACCGAGGAAACATTATTACAATGTTACATATCATCTTGGATAATGAGCATGTGCAGAATAATGAAAACCCCTATCATACTCTTTATGTTGAAGTGTGTGTCCATTGCTATGGATGGTATCGTATTGTGTCATGCATCCATAATATATTAGGAAAGATGTGGAACCCTAAGAAGAGAGTGAAGTAATGGAAAATTGGACGCATCATATGGCAATATGAAAAAGCATTCTGGAAAGCATACTGAAGAATGTACATAGTAAATAGAACCTCTGCGTGGTCAGCGCTAGGGATGAGCTGAAGGAAAGATGAGTATTTGAACAACATGAAGCTCGTTTTTATGTTCGGGAGACTACGAGACAACTCTTAAGTTCTAATGTGCTTATATTTGGCATTGGATGACTTGGTGCTGAAGTGGGCATGTATGTATGATGATAATTTTATGCTTATGTAGATAGAATAGCACATGCCTATCGAAACTTGGGTCTGAAATGCCTCAAAATTGTGAAGCTTTAGGTTGCCTATCTTGAATTCCAATATTTGATTTTCCAGCTTTTTGTGCAAATTCGAGACATGAAACATTGAGCTTTGAAACTTTAAAGAGCATATCAAACCTGGTCTTATATGGTTCTATGACCGTTTCCATATTGAATTGAAAGTGGCAAAACAATATTAGAATATCTCAGGGTAGGAAAGATATGATGCATATAACTATTTCTATTTTAAGGTCTTACCCAAATCTGTTCCTCATTAGTAATGAGCAGCATGAATATCGTTACTATAAGGATTTTATGTTCTGTGGAATGAATTATAGAGTAGCATTTATTGTTACTCTTGTAACCTATTTTGTCAGCCAAATACTTAAGTTAAACATCTTCTCTGCAAAGAAATTTTTTTCAGTATCAATGAAGAAATCTTATATTGGATGTTGGACGATTAACTTAATGTAGATATGACATGATTTTTTATTGCAACAAAGAACCTTATATTGGCTGGTGTAAAGTTTGTCAAGTTACATGATCAGAGGACTATTGAAATGTGGTACTTTTCTAGCAATTTCTTATTTACGGAAGATGACATTGGAAATAACATAGCACTTGGTTCCCTTGGAAAATTGCAAAACTTAAACTCTTATGTTGCGGTTTCTACATGGACTACTAAGATATCTAAAGAAAAGTTGTCTCAATTCTAGGTATGCAATGTTTGAGTTGACATATAATATTGCTAGTTTTATGTTACCTTCCTGAAAAAAATATCACTGAAATAAGAGGATCACTAAAAGTGGTTGTAGTGTTAATGATGGATATTTACCTATCATTCAACTGATTTGATTTTAAATTATGTTCCATATGGAGATATTCGTGCTGCTTGTTTTTTAACTGGTTTCAGATGTTGTGCTTTTGAATGGGTAGGAAAATGTATATTCGTTTATTTTGTAAAAAAATTGCATGTCAAAGTTAAGAGTACACAAATAAAATATGCAGGTGCATCAACATGCATGGGATGCACTGATAGTTTTATGGAAGCGTAGGATTGATAGTTTTATGCACTAATTTTCTTTTTATGTGCATGTATGAATATTATAAATTGATTAAGACCATTTAATACTATGCACACCATCCACATACATTCAGTTTGTCTCACAAAACTCTAAATCCACATTATGTTCTCAACCTAGTACTGCCAAAAATGATACTGCACCTCAATGTATCTAGTCCTTGCATGAACCCAAATATTCTTGTTCAAAGAAATGCAACTCTGGCTATTTCATCTCAATTCCATCATAATAGATCGATCTAGTGGCCCAACACTAGCAATCAGTTTCTGCAACACACTAAATCTTTTGTGGCATAACAGTCTACCACACTGGAAAGAGAAATGATAGTTTATTTCTTCCTTGCATGTCAAATAATTCCTCCAACCATTATGAAATAGTAACCTGATGTGTACCTTCTCTCATCTACATCCCCTGCTCAATCTGCGTTAAAAAAACCAACAAACTATGACACAATTATGACACAATTGGCAAACCCCCACTAGAAATGATACCAAAATTTACTGTATCTCTGAGGTGCCCAAATATATGCTTCATTTCTGTCCAATTTAGTACTTTGTAACCTGAAACGTTTATGATTTCCTTTTATTTATTATTTGGTTTTGATAGTTTCTGTCTTTTTGTATCATTAATAATGCATGAAGTAGTGTTCACAGGACTAAGTCTTGAAAAAGTGATTGACTTTGATGACTATTGTCATGATCACAAACCGCCAATAGCTTTCGTTAAGTCAGACGTTCATGTACTATTTGGAAATGTGTTTTGTGACTTTGGAGCCGGGTTCACTGTATACGATGTGAATGATGAAGAGCCTCACACTAGTATAGTTTCATCTATTAGCAATGATAATCGTGCTCTTGTATCCTGTGTTGAGGATGTGAGGACGGAGTTCTAAGATGGGGACCTTATTATTTTTACTGAAGTTTAAGGTATGACTGAGCTGAATGATGGAAATACAAGAAGGATAAAAAGTGAAAAATATTATGGATTTGTTCTTGAGGAAGATACCACTAACTTTGGCACATATGAAAAAGGTTGAATTATCTCAGAGATGAAGCAACCAAAATGTTGCAATTTAAGTCACTGAAGGAGGCTCTTAAAGATCTTGGTGAATTTCTTTTTAGTGATACTTTGAATTTTGATCTCCCTCCATTGTTACACTTGGGATTTCATGCTCTAGATAAATTTGTGTGTGAATTTGGGCGTTTTCCTGTAGCTTCATCAAAGGAAGATGCTACCAAATTAGTGTATTTGGAAATATCTATAAATGAAACATCAGGTGACAAAAAATTAGACATTATTGATGAACATGTGTTAAGACATTTTTCAAGTGGTTCTCGTGTAGTGTTAAATCCCATGACATCAGTGTTTGGTGGAATTATTTCCCAAAGCGTCATGAAAGCTTGTACAAGAAAGTTTCATCCAATTTTTCAAGTATTTGTCTTGTTGTTCAGTTCAAGAACACCGCTTGATTTTGTACACATAAAGAGCAGTAAGTTGATTGTTCATGGGTAGTATTGTCTTAATGGATTAGATGATAATTTCCAGTTTTCTATTGTACATGTTCCCATGTTATGGTAGATAATGCATGTTTTAGCCTTTAGGTTGTATATGGTCTCTTTCCTTCTTTGCAAGGGTTGAAACACATTTGACCTATTTCTGTAATGTTGATTCATCTTTTTAAATGTGCTCAGTGACTAGTGTTTTTCATGTTGGCACGCTTTTTTCTTTCAATCTTCATTACTCCCACAAACTATTTTTCTTGCCTGTAAATAAGCTTAAAGGTGCCAAGCATGTGATATCCTATTACATAGTGGAAACATTGTTATTTTAACAATGAAAATGCCCTTAAAAAGTGTAATCCCATTAATGGTTATACGTGGCTTTGCATAGCATGTTTTGGATGCTCAATGGAATAAAATTGGGAGGTTCAATTACAAACAAAAGACCCAAATATTCCTTTTTCATATTGTTTAGAGACCTTTGGTAAAGCTAAAGAAGTGTTCCTTTCTTGGTTCATAATTCTCAGGGTATTGGTTCTTTGATATCAATTGGTTCACCTCGACATATCTCAACCCAAATTTTGTCTATGAGGTTTGTTTTGGAATGATAGCGTAATATTCACATACGACCATGTCCGACCTCACTTTGTAATCATTATTCTTGTATATTTTTTTTTTTTAGGGTTGGCATTAAATCCTTCTTAGTAAACACTAATTCATTATATTTCTACAGCCACCTATGACCTATGCACTCTCTCTCCATACCACTCATTCTCTTATTCATTTTCCACCCTTAGGTCACCAGTTCATAGACTAGAAGTATGCTCATTCATGAGCAACGTTTCTCTTGCAACAACATGCTTTCCTTCTTATAGGACAACCTGATGGTATAATTGATTATGGTATGAATTCCCAATTTCAATGAGCGGGATGAGGAATTAGAGCTGACATTACTTTTAACAAGGAGAAACATAGTAATCTTACATTGTCCTTAACCCACTCTTCATAACTAGATAAGATATTTCACCACCCTCCTGTTGATTCTTGGAAAAATACCAGGTACCGGACAGTAGGGATTCTCCATGGTAAACAATCCCAATTAGATATCCACCGTTTGGTGTGGGAAATCTGTCTGGTTTACGGTTCTGGCTATCATAGATTAAGTTCTTTAAATATTTTAATAGTTACGGCCCATTCCACTGTTTATATGATTTTTGTTTAAAGAATGAAATGCAGATGCCTAAGCTAAATGCAGGTCTAATATAGATCTAAAACTAAACTATTCTATACCCTTTCATGGAGAAAATTTAGAGTTTAGAGTAATATACTATAAATTCTCATAAAATTATAACAGATAGTTGTACCAACACAACAATCACATTCATAGCAGAAAGAATACCAAAGATAGCTCGGATATAGTTAAACCATTTATTACCCTGTCAACACAGACATTTATACAGACAACAAACCATTCATGACCAAGGAAATAGTTCCAGGAGGTTAGAACAATCTCACTGTATAATGTACAAAAGAAAGAAGAAATAGTTCTATGGTATGCATTCCACACATTCCGATTAAATCTTTGCGCAGGCCTTTGTTCTAGAAAATTGATCCTTCTTATTAGAAAAGAGTTTTCTCTTTTACAAAATAGTCCACCATTCTTTTCACCAGACAAAAGTCCTTTCTATGGTGCTCTGCACCCCTATTTATACTATCTTTATCAGTCACCCAAGAGATTCCCAAGTTTCTTATTCACCCACCTGGATGAAAACAAACGGTTTCATAAAATAAATAAAAATTTATACGGGCCTTGCCCTATTGGAAATACACACGGTCTATGCATTAGCTTCTCATGTGCTTGTGTTGTATTTCGTTGGCTCAAGAACCAGTCACGCTGCTGCGCCTCCACATGTGTTGTTTCATGCTTCTTTATTTCCCTGCATCTTTGAATATCAGATAAAATCTCCATCATTGATCTAAAACTTTCCCAAATATCAATCGTCCATCCGCCTGGTGAACAATAATACCTTGGATTAGTAGAATCATTGTGAGCCACAGATCTTGATCTACGAGAAATCTTAACCGTCCAATGATGCAACCTTTAGCCGATTTCACAATCCACCAACTTGATAAACTTCTTGCTTATTCTCATTGCAAAATTAATGTGATCCATAGATCAAAAAGTTGCCTAGATCCCTGCTGTTCAAAAGTGCGGGGTCTACTGGATTTTACAGCCTCGAAATGTTTTATCTTTCATGCATGTTTTGGCTGTAAAATTCACACCCACTGTAGATACGAGATCAAGGATGATCTGGGCAATTGAAACTTGCACCTTGTACCAAATTCAATGGATTACAAAAGTTCATTTGCGCATGCTTGTTGAATCAGTGAAATTTTTCTCTGCCATAGATCTAATTCTGATTAGATCTCCTCCGTTGAAAAATGTAGCCCTTTAACCAATTCCACAGATTTCAAAATTTACTTTCCACGAGCTTGTTGAATCAGTAGAATTCATACCTACCATAGATCTGATTCCACCTTTGATCTTGGCCATTGAAAAATACGGGTCCTACACCCTTCCGCTGATTTGAGAAATTTATTTCTCCTTGCATGTTAAAACAACGAAATTCTTTAGGACTGTAGATCTTGATTTGCCATGAATCTAAACCACCCAAAGATGCAACCTTTACCCAATCTCGCAATCGCCCATCCTCATTTGGCAAACAATAATACATGTGATATACAAAGAAAAAATCATGAGAGATATATCTAATCTGGAAACAACCATAATTCTTAGTATTTCAATTTAATGATATACATTGATTATTAAACAGAAAAATAGATAATGACCAGCATCTTGTTATGTAAGCAATTTTATTTTGTTTAAGCTTTGATAGGAAAATCTCTCAGTTTCCCCAATGGTTCACAGTAAAAAACAAATAGAGCTTGGACAACTCAGATCATCTCAAATATGGATCGGGTTTGATTTGAACCGTTAGATCATGCAACCTTGACAGCTCCTTTTCTCTTCCTCCCTTCTGGAAAGTGGAAATTGGGTTCTCCAATTTTATCAAGTTAAAATTCTATCTTTCCACTTTTGGCTTTTTTCTTTCGCCCTTCTAGAAAGTGGAAATCGAAAAGCAGAAATTCAATCTTTTCCAAAATTAAACTGTCTTTTCCACCTCCTCCTTTCTGCTTGTGCCCTTCCAGAAGGCGGAAATCATAAAGTGGAAAGTCAATATTTTCTAAAATTAAACTTTTTCTTTTCCTCCTCTGCCTTTCCGCTTCTGTCCTTCCGGAAGAAGAAAATCAGAAAGCGAAAAGTCAATCTTTTTTGAAATTAAACTTTGGCTTTTTGGCCTCCACCTTTCTGTTTCCTCCCTTTAGGAAGGCGAAAATCGGAAATCGGATTTTTAACCTTTCACAAAGTTCAAACATTAACTTTCCACTTCCGCCCTTTCGGAATGAAGAAATCGGAAAGCGAACTTTCAATCTTTCACAAAGTTTCAATTTAATCTATCCACTTCCACTTTTCTGCTTCCTCTTTTTTCGCTTCCACTATTTCCTGGACCGTTGATCTATGTTCGATAGAATATCAGCCATTTATTTGAAATTGAAAGTGGACCTTTTATGCAAGGCATGTTTCCAAGGTCGCGCCTAAGGACTTTTCACCAAAAATGACACTTTAGACTTAGGAAAAACCTTATTCTCAAGCTTCTAGGAAAGACTAGGTATGCAGGGGGGATTATCTAAGTTGGGAAACAAGTGTAAGCATACTTTTTAAAATAAAAAATGGAAGGAGGGGCCCTAAAATGTAATTTTTTTGGGGGAAGCAGTTGCAATAGCAACAATTGCTGACTAGCTAGTGAACACAGATCTCTGAAAAACCTTCTTTGAACAAAAAGAATGCCATATGGTACTGCACTATGAATGTTCAATGATTACTTAAATGTATTTCTCGAGACTTCTTTAAGCCATATTTATTCAGGGATGCAAATTTCAAGCATCACATTTAATACCATTTCTTTGGGAGTAAGGTAACCAAGAGTTCAATGCCTTAATAACTCTACTAGGGCCAGAGTATGATGTTCATTTTATCCCCTGTCTTTACGTTTCCACCAGATAATAATCCACAATATCGTAACAGAGTAAGATAGATGTATTCATTTGTTCCTCATTCCCATGTTATTAACATTCTTCTAATGCTTTCTTTTTTAACTGAAAAATTCTTCTGAGTCTTCCTTGATTGCTTCTTTTACTTTGAGAGTTTGGTATGGGTTCTTCCATCCACAATGTCCTTTTGTGTGAGTGACAAATTTGTTTTCTCATCATGCTAATGGAAGGGAAAGAAACATGCTGATATTCATTGTTTTGACATCCCTTTTAGTCTGATGATTTATTTCTTCAACACCATTTCTTTAATTGAAGACTGAATATTTTAGAAAATTGACTTTTCAATCTAATCCTTTTGAAGTTTTTAATTTGTAGCAATGGGATCATTTTGAATACCATACATCCGTCATACCTACTTCCTTTCCATGGGTCTATCATGATATTCTTCCTGAGATAGGTATTAATGTGAGAATGGATGAAACTCCAATATAGTACTCTAGAACTCATGAGTTTTTGGTTATTTCATACGAGTTATAATTGTTCAAATGTGGGCTTGAAGACTAGATTCCCTTTACATCGTTGTTTCTCAAGACATTACACCTTTATAACCTAGGGTATGGGGTTACCAACTTCCTATTAGACTTGCAGACAATCATCTTTTATAGAAACTGGAATGAGAATAGGAATATATATTGGCTTACTTGGTTTATGACAGTTGATCCAAGCTTGGTATTATCTCATTCCATTCCTTTCCAAAGCTTCTAGGGATGCTTCTCTTCACCTGCAAAGAGCCAATTCTTCAAGCAATATCTCACATATATATAAATAAGAGGTTAGATGAAAACCATATTGATAACATCATTGAACATATTCATTAAACCAATATACATGAGACCAATACAATACAAGATTGGAAGAAGAATTCTCTTTATTAACAAAAGGTGAATAAGTAAGAATACAACCCATGTTTTGACATAAGGACTCCTCTGCAACCAAGGAATCTAAAATCTGCTACTCCAAGACTCTAAAGGTATACCACCAGCATAACTTTGCTCTTCCAAAATTGATTGATTATCCCCATCCCAAGGCCTCTATTTATACTTTATAAATAGATAGGTTTCGGAGATTAGGATGGTTGAGATGGTTGTGATAGTTATGGATTAGGGCCCAAATAATATCATCTAATCATGATTTATATTTTTTAAGATTGAATTAAGGTATACGCAAGTATTAATATAGGAAACTCACGTATGATACACGTGTTTCTCAAATGTAACTCGCGTATGCAAGGTATATGCGGGTTGCAATGCATATACTCGCATATGATATGTGAGTTGCAATGCACATAGTCGCGTATGCAACCCAAAACTTAGAATAAAACATATAAGGTTGGTTTGAGGATAATGTATGAAAGGTCATGCACATCTATAGTGTTTTGGCCACTTCAATCCAAATTGTCCTTTTGTGTACCAACATGATGAATGTCAGTACTCGGACAGATAAGTGCCATTTTAGCTGATAACAGATGCCCCCTAATGTGTGAGGTCAGAGGGAAGCGATGGACGAAATACATTACAATATTAGTTTTGGAGAACTTAGAAGTCCAAGAAAGTAGAAGAAGTACCTGAAACAAATACATATCATTGTCATATCCAAAATCATATCTAAGGATGCCATGTTCAATATACTAGAACATTATATCCTTTACAATATTTGATTACATCATAATATGATATGGGTACAAGACCACGTATATTAGAAAGGTGGATCGAAGCCACAATATACAATGATGATTCTCTAAAATTTGGAAGCTATGTAAGGTGAAACACAACACATTCTTGCGCAACTTAGGTTGTAGATGTGAACCTAAGGTCTTCATCAAAATCCAAAGGAACAAGTACAATCTAGGCCATGTGAATAGATGTGTTGAATTCAAACATGGAAAGGATTCAATAGATTGTCAATCAATAGGTGAAAATTGACAACTAAAGCAAAGGAGTTTACCAATGATGAAAGTGAATCCTAAGGTACCATCGTCAAAACTTTAGGTCTTCGTCTTCAGGAAGTACCGATGAGAAACCATACTGTGATGAGGAAGGCAATAGATCCTCCAACGGATCACAAAAGTGACTAGGAACTGGATAGGAGAAGGTAGACACAAGCGAATCAGATAGGATACTGATGGAATCAGGATAATAATCATATGCAGGGATAAATCCTTGAACAGTGAGCATGACATAAAGGTGACCCAAGGTATCTTTTAACTTTGAAGATAGGACAAATAGCCTTATCTGTACATGATCAGATTCCCCATGTATAAAGGACAAGTGGAGGAGTAAAAGAACTTGAAGTGATAGCTGAAACTGAAAATGTACACTGAGACATGAGTATCAGAAATTTCAAAGAGTGTTATGTTCAATGAGGACATGCTGCCACCATTTGTAAACCAAAAAGAAAACTTCTTCCTTATCTTTCATGTTAAATTTTAACAAGTTCAAGAAATTCAACTCAGGTCTCTCTTCATTTTTTACAAGCTTGAAGAGGGGAGAGAATAATGCTTGATAATGTCACTGATTTATGGATTTTACGAGCCTGAACTAGTACATGCTTGCTGGTGTTTTCATGTTTAGAGAGTCTGAAAACTATGAAGAAGACTCCATAGGGTTCCTTTTTCGTCCAATTTAGTCTCCTAAGGCCGAAAAAGTATAAAACATACCAAAGAAAAACTCTCTTAAATTCCGAAGAACAAAAGGCGAACCTTTTCGTACTTAGTCAGGGAGGTCCGAAAAAGGTTAAATTACCACCTACCCAACGCTCCTTCAAGAGAATCTTTATAGCTTGAGTTTTACGAGTGTGAAGGAAAGCAAGATCACTCAGAAAGATCCATTTGGTGACAAGGAATGGGGATTACAACAATAAACTCGATGCTTTGTTCTTTAGTGTTTAACGAGCATGACAAAGACATAAAGTACACTCATAATATCTTTTATGTTTACGTCCAGAAAACAAAAAAGAGAAAACTAAGTTGATATCGGGCACTCCTTTTCCATAATTTTAGTCCCTTAGGCTCGAAAAAGTAATAAACCTATTCCTGAGAATACTCTTCTCAATTTCGTAGAAAAGAGAGTGAGCATGACATAGAGATGACCCAAGGTATCTTTTAACTTTGAAGATAGTCTATACATGATTAGATTCCCCATGTATAAAGGACAAGTGGAGGAGTAAAAGAACTCGAAGTGATAGCCGAAACTGAAAATGTACACTGAGACATGAGTATCAGAAATTTCAAAGAGTGTTATGTTCAATAAGGACATGCTACCACCATTTGTAAACCAAAAAGAAAGCTTCTTCCTTATCTTTCATGTTAAATTTTAACGAGTCCAAGAAATTCAACTCAGGTCTCTCTTCATTTTTTACAAGCTTGAAGAGGGGAGAGAATAATGCTTGATAATGTCACTGATTTATGGATTTTACGAGCCTGAACTAGTACATGCTCACTGGTGTTTTCATGTTTAGAGAGTTTGAAAACTCTGAAGAAGACTCCATAGGGTTCCTTTTTCGTCCAATTTAGTCTCCTAAGGCCGAAAAAGTATAAAACATACCAAAGAAGAACTCTCTTAACTTCCGAAGAATAAAAGGCGCACCTTTTTTCGTACTTAGTCAGGAAGGTCCGAAAAAGGTTAAATTACCACCTACCCAACGCTCCTTCAAGAGAATATTTATAGCTTGAGTTTCACGAGTGTGAAGGAAAACAAGATCACTCGGAAAGGTCCATTTGGTGACGAGGAATGGGGTTACAACAATAAACTCGATGCTTTGTTCTTTAGTGTTTAACGAGCATGACAAAGACATAAAGTACACTCATAATATTTTTCATGTTTAGGTCCAGAGCACGAAAAAGAGAAAACTAAGCTGATACCAGGCACTCCTTTTCCGTAATTTTAGTCCCTTAGGCCCGGAAAAGTAATAAACCTATTCCTGAGAATAATCTTCTCAATTCCGTAGAAAAGAGAGTGATCCTTTCTCATATTATTCCACATGGTCCAAGAAAGTGATAAACTACCACCAATGTGGATTCCCATTCACATATTCTTAACGAGGCTAAATGGACAAGTTTACTCAGCAGTCAAGTCTATTTTGAGGAGTTAGACCTGGGCCTAAAGAAACTCCATAAGGGCGGGGAGCCTTATAAAGGGGATAGCTTGTAAAAAGAGACCAAAATGAGGCTCAATTTGGTGTGAAAAATAGCTAAGAAGGCTCCCTTAAACCTATGACAAATGCGGCATGAGTACCGAAAGACAATAATGTGTTCTAAACTAGGGTACTCATGGAAGGAAAGCCCTATCCACAAAAGAACAATGGTATAGACAAGGTAATAATGGTTAAACACCATAGTCCATGGTCAAAGTAGTGATCCTAGGGTTAAGTCGGATTAAGTATAAATGAAAAATTGCATACAAATGACCAAAATCCTAACCTATATGAGTGATTAACAACTTTTAAGTGACCTTTAACCTATTGCATTAGGAAAACATGACATGATATTAGTTTGATTTTTGATAGAAACTAAAACTATAGGCTAAAAAACCCACATTTTGAAATTATTTCTATAAATAGTTCAAAAATAGAAATCAAAATCACCATTTCATATTTTTACCCAATATAGGAAATTTTTACCTATGACTTCAATCGCTCGGTGTGGACAAACCAGTGGACGAATTTCAAATTTGCAAGTTCCAAGTAATTCAACTCTTTGTGCTCTTCCATTTCATCCATTCAAATTTCCAATTTTATGCAAATTTTAATGTTTTAAGCCAATTTTAGGAAGGTCTCGCTGTATACACAGGTATGCGACTTACACAATCGTGTACATGTGTTTTATATGCAGCTTGCCCAAAGGAACCCCGCATATGATACGTGACATGTCCAAAGGACAATCATGTATACTATGTGACATATAAAAAGCATACCTAGTGCCAAAATCAAAGTTTTTTAATGAATTTTAATGTTTGATGGTGGCTTTATGGACAGGATAAAACATGGTGTTCGAGTGGAGGGCGAGGGAACATGAAACTATGGATCAAGATGCACTTTGAAGTGCCCCCATGGTGCACGCATTGCAGAAAAGTGGGTTTCTAAAGATATTTTGTACTTCACCTATGTGATCCAATGTCCATTTGGTGGAGTTTTTTATTAACTACTGGGATCATGATCTAGGTGCATTTGACCTACAAGGTGAGATTCTAGAAATTGCACTGGAAGACATCTATTTCAATGTGGGTTCGTCATGATGGGTAGCACTTGTCAACTTGGAAGGTACCAGCAAAGGCGGTGACCATCTAAGTGTTTGGGACTATATCAACACTTACTGCACGCCCGGTACTCAAAAAAGGGGCACTTGCATCCCTATTGCACATATTCGTAGCTTGCCATTACAAGTGTTGGTAAGCACAGTAGTGAGGGTTGTAGGATCATCATCCTCCATCTTCCTACTCAGAACCAGATGAGGATTGTTGTGGAGTGCCTACAGGGAGCTGTATTTGACTGGTGCTCTGGAGTAATCCCGATAGTGAAGAAGAAAATCTATG
Organism: Pseudotsuga menziesii; assembly: GCA_001517045.1. Taxonomy (NCBI): domain Eukaryota; kingdom Viridiplantae; phylum Streptophyta; class Pinopsida; order Pinales; family Pinaceae; genus Pseudotsuga; species Pseudotsuga menziesii. The sequence goes on along the minus strand of LPNX010269388.1, from coordinate 293,649 downwards.
ATTGCAAGAGAGGCCGACAGAAGAACTTTGTCTATTCTAGTATATTGGTGGCATTTTTCTTTAAGAGAGTGCCCACTCTTAGCCCTGTAGTACATCTACCATCTTTCTCTCCCCATCATCCTAGACTGAGTAGGTGGGGAGAAGTTTTCCTTCTCCAGGGAGATGGTGGCTCGGTTCAGAGTGTTTATGATGATGATTTATACCTATGGTGGGAACGATAGCTACCAGCACTGGAGCAGTTTCCATATGTTGGGATGGGATTTTAGGGTGACTATGACCTTGTCCTCCCCCTTGGAGGAGCATGGGGAGCATCAAGTATTTTGGTTTTTCAAGTTTTTAATTTTTTATGAATTTTTAATCATAACATATATATACATATGTATAAAATTTTTAATCCTTTTCATGTTTAAAATATAGATATTGGACCAGTCCTCCTTGATGGGAATCCTCGTATGTATGTATGACCAGTGGAAGGAGAGGATCAGGGTTTGATCAGGGTTCTTGAGGGGAAGATGGCTAGGCTTACCAAAAGAGTCCCTACTTAATGTATTGAGCAGATCCCTGCCATTATGTAGGAACTAGTTTTTGGTATTCCACCCACCTGGATACGCCTTTTGAGGGGGGTAGCTAGGGCAGTACTTGTCTACATAGATGCCGCTGAGGCTGATGTACCTAAGGAATATGAAGAGGCCCGAGAACAAGATGACCAGGATGACCAGGGTGACCAGGGTGGTCAGGGTTACCAGGGTGGTCAAGATTAGACCTACTAGCATTTTATGGATTACGAT
>LPNX010269388.1:173589-292605 GCA_001517045.1 Pseudotsuga menziesii | reverse complement strand
GGTTTATTTACATGTGTTTTATAATGTATTTGTTGTCTATTTTTATTAAATATGTGTTAAGTGCCAATCCAAGATATAATTCACATATGCATCAGTTAATGAATTTTTATTTCTTGGAATATGATTAAATGTGATAAAATCAAAATTTCTTTCCAATAGCTTAACTTGCATGAAATGACGTAATAAAATAGGGTTTCGCACCTCATAAGCTCGACTAAGATGGGAAACCACCAGTTGAGAGTCAAGTCTGACTTCCAGCTGGGTGATACCATGTGACAAAGCATCCCATAAAAGCTCAATGACCACCCTGTATTCGGCCACATTATTGGTAGAAGGACCCAGGAAAGCACCTCCAAAGGCAACTAGCTGTCCTGAGGGTGAGTAAATAACCCATGCAGATGAATCCATGTTGGAAGTGTGACGACTAGCACCATCTGCCAAACCTACGAACCACTCGGAAGACATCTGTAACAACCAACATATGGTATAAGAACATAAACCTATGAGCTATTGTACATAAATTTACATACAAGAAAATTACAAGAAAAAGTACTAAGCCTAAGCATAGTACTTCTTCAGATAGATCTCATTTCTTGCCTCAGGCAGCTTATTCCCCTCGAAATCAGTTAATTCATATGCACCTTTCTTCAAAAATTTTGACACAACATAGGGTCCTAACCACATAGACCTAAATTTCCCTGTCCCTAGGGGTTCTTTTTCTTGGTCCTACAGAAAGACCAGCTACTCTTCAGAAAAAATCCTAGGTTTGACTAACTTATCATATTGATTTTTTACCCTATTTTTATGAGCCTCGTTTGCATTCAACACATATCTACGTTGCTCATATAGATGTTCTAAGTGTAACAAAATTTCCTCTAGCTCAGTCATATTAGGCAACACATGAATGACAATTTTTAAAGACGGGATTTCGCGTTCAACCGGGGTCACTGATTCCACCCCGTGAATGAGTTAGAAAGGATAGAACCCCATGGAATTTTTTACATTGGTTCGATAAGCCCAAAGTACAGGCTATAGTATGATGTGCCAATTTGACTGGGCTGCATTAATAGTACACTTGAGAATAGTATTCAAGGTCTTATTTACTACCTCGACTTGACCATTCGCTTGCGGGTAGAAAGAAGACGAATGTTCTTGTTTAAACCCTAGCATAGTGGTCAATTCGGTTATCATGTTGTTTTGAAAGGGACTGCCATGGTTAGTGATAATCTCTTTAGGAATACTGAAACGTGTGATAATTTGGTTGAAAACAAAAAAAGATGCAGTTTCCCCGGCATCCTTATAGGTGGGAATAGCCTCTACCCACTTTGTGAAGTAATCCACAATGACAATGATGTATTTGTGCCCCCCAAATGAAATTGGTTTGCACGTCACATAATATATCCCCCACTCGGTGAAGGGGCCCACTGAAATGATGGGAAATAATGGAGCAGGACGCGACCACATCTTTCTGGTGTAAAGCTGACAAGGACGATAGCGCTTCACGGCTTCCACACAATCTTTAAAGATTGTGGGCCAGAAATAACCGGCACGTAAGATCTTTTGGGCCATTGCTAACCTAGATAAAGGACCCCCACATGCTCCACTATGGGAATCATTTAGGACAATCTCAGCCTCTTCGTGGGTGAGGCACTGATGCAAAAAAAAATCTACCCCTCTACGATATAAATTATCTCCAATAATGAGGTAGTTTTTTGCATGTAAGTGTAATTTGTGTTGTTCTTCCCGCGAAAAGGTTGCATGACACTTCAGAGTCTAGAGATAGAAAATTATATCTCCATACCAAGGGTGAGAGGTGGAAATCAAGAAAACGTGCTCATCTAGGAATGAATCTTCTTCAATGGCTACATCTTCTTTAACAGGAAATTTTGCAATAAGATCTGCAAAAACTAAGGATTTGGAAGATTGAAAATCCAAGTCAAACTCCTAGAGAATGATTATCCATTTGTTGAATTTTCCTCCAACTATACGTCGAGACAATACATATTGGAAAGGATTAACATCTGCCACTACTATCGTAGTCCTTAGTAAGATGTAGTGACGTAAACTCTAAACAACATACACAGCTGCTAACGCAAACTTTTCGATGTGGGAGTACCTAACTTCAGGACCAGCTAAAGCATGGTTAATATAGTAGACGACATGCTCTTGGAGCTCATCATCTTCCTGGACTAGAACTACCCCTATGGTTGACTTGGATGCAACCATATACAATATAAAATCACAAGAGTAATATGGCGGATGCAATAAAGGTGCCGACAACAAAGATTTCTTTAATTCCTCGAATGCAAGTTGTGTGGTTTCATCCCATACAAATGGGGTCTCTTGCTTCAACAGGCGCATGAAACCTTTAGTGATCTTGGCATAACTCACGATAAAACTTCGAAGAAAGTTATAATTCCCTTGCAGGCTCTGAAGTTGCTTGATGGAATGAGGAGGAGGCAAATTTACAATGGTCTTAACTTTCAAAGGATCCACCTGAATGCCTTTGTTAGAAACAATGAACCCGAACATCCTACCTGACTCAACACAGAAAACACACTTGTGGGGATTCAAGTGTATTTTGTAATGCATGCATCATTCAAAAATTAAACACAAGTGATCTGGGTGATCGATCCTCTTACGAGAATGTGTTGGAAGATCATCTAGGTAAGGTTTGACAATAGACTTGATGTCATGAAAGGAAAAATCCATTGCCCGTTGAAAGGTAGCCCCAACATTTTTCAATCCAAAAGGAATTTTCTTATACGCAAATGTATGTTGATGTAATTGTAACTTCGGAATGTATTCACTTGTATTTCTTATGTATTGTACCCCGATGTTTATTCCGGGATGTGTCTGCAATGTAATTGAGTCATGTCATGCCTCGATGTTCTGATGAGGAGTTTCTATAATGTAATAAAGTCATGTCAAGTCAATGTGGGTAACCCTCCTATTGTTCAAGGGTTAAAGTGCCCGCAATTCCGGGGCACTAGGGTTGTTAGAATCACCTAGTGAAGTCGGCCCTAGTAGGGTTTAGTCAAGTCAGGAATTAGTATAAATAGAGAGCTAGCCTCTCTATTTATCACACAGTCACTCACACTCAGTTGTAGCGCATAGCTAAGGAAGAAGAAGACACTGGGGCTAGGAATAAATAAGGTTACTACTGTCGAGAGATCATCTTAGTGTTTTGGGTTTTACTTTTGGTGTTGATTCTATATCTGAGGAAGTTGCAAGGTTTTCTCCATTTATGGTTTCCTCAAGGAAAAACACTGTGTTCATTGTCATGGGCAGACCCGGGTTTTCTATAATCAACCAACAACACCCCTAGCTCACTGGCCCTTTCGACGACAGACCGCGAAGCAGCCTAAAGTCTCACATGAAGTGATTCTAATGGGTTGGCCAAGGACTCAAGTGTCTTGGACCAGGTTCTGTGGCATCTTTTCTTACAACTCGTAGCTCTTCTGGCTGCGAGATCTCTTTCTCTGCGCGTCGCGTGACTCCTCTACTTGCATCGCGCGATCTCCTCGTCTCGCAGCTCTTCTAGCCGCGAGATATCCCTTTTACTATCGTGCGGTCCCTTTCCACGTCACGCACTTTCACTGACTCGCGATAACTCCAGCCTTATCGCATCGCCATTCACCAGGTGACACGTAACTTCCTCCCAACGCTAAGCCCTTAACCTACGGTATCGCGCACCGCAGCTCCTTTGTCGGTGCGGTATTGCCTTCTTGCGATAACCTACCCCCGTGGCTCAGCGCACTTAGCGTTGGTCGTGTCGACTTGCAAGACTCAACATGACAGGCTGTTTAACACTGCAACTAGTGACTGTTCAAGCAAAGCATAAATGAACCCACATACAACATGCCAAAGACTTCAACTTATGTTTATCCTTCTATATTGCTGTAAACTGATTAACACATTCATTCATTGAACTGTAAACAAAGTTCATGAAATAACTGATAAATGCACAAGTAACATAACACATAATCCAATCACATAACACGCGATTTTAACATGGTTCACCTCCAGGATGGAAGTTACGTCCATAGAACTGTGTTTTCATTATAGCTCAGGGGAAGGTAAAACACAGTTCTGCTGCACCGCCTATGCAGCTCAAGATCTTCTCTCTTAGATCTTCTTTATATCTCTATATTGTCTCTCTTACAATATACTCTTCCCTCTCTGTCAATCCCTGCGGATTGTTACAATACAAAATAACAGTAAGATAACAGACTACTGATGATCTGATTAGCTGGATGGCCTAAAATGCCCAAAATGCCAACCTTTTACAATACAAAATACATCCCTTTATAGGCAGTCCGAAGGTCTTGCCATTACAACACTGTGGGCCTGTCCCAACAGTAACCCAAAACCCTAACTAGTGACAGTCGGCCATATCTGTACTTGAGGTAGCCGCTTTCCGTCACACCACAGCTCTCTGCAGTCTTCCATGCTTCCCGGTGTTGATCATGGGTACTGTGCACCGCTTCGCTTTTCTATCCTTCATCTTCAATGCTTCAGCCTCGTTGCTCCTTTTCCTTTATGAGGGTTGCTAAGCCCTCCTGTCTTCGTCGCTGCCTTCAATGCAGTGGGTGAGCTCTCTCTTCTCGGCCGCTCACATACAGTCGTCTTCCTTGACTTCTCCATCTTCTTCTTCATGATTTTCGGCTCTGCTCTGTAGCTGGAAACGTGCTACGATGTCGTAGCTCTATCTTATCTTTTCTCTGCCAAAACTTATCTATCCGCTAAACTAGCAGCTTCTTCTATAGCTGCGGGACCCTACTCCAACACTATGCAGCTGCAGGAACTAGGGCTTCCTACTTTATGGATCTCTCTCCACATATTTTCAGAAAAAGAAGGTTGGAATAAATCTCCTCCCTAGGGCGCATATTTCTGTCGAAGTAGAATCCAATTCTGAGGTTTTTCAGTTTTGGACCCGACACTACTGCCAGAAATTAGGGATTTTCACAAAAGTGGAATTTTTCAGTGATCTCAGGTCTAGATTGATCTCCTCCTCAAAATCAAAGTTTAGAGATCAAGATCAAAGCATTTGGTTGGACAAAACTTCGAAAAAGCAAAACCCTAATCTGCTCCTGAACCAGCACTACAGAATTTCAGCTCCAAATCCATATCCGACATCTTGACCTGGTAAGATCTAAATATTTTGTATTTCCATTTGAGGTTCCCAGTTAAGATGTCTCATCATACCAAGCTTGATGAAAAGCTTGAGGGGGCTGATAAATTCTGATCCTGGAAGCATAGGATCTCCCTGGTTCTGGAAGAAAATGAGTTGGACTCCTACATCCATGAGGAGGTTCCAGTTCCAGAGGGAGATGAGGCTAAGGCCTTACATAAGAATAAGTTGGTTATGGAAAAGAGGATTATTGTTGATTCAATCAAGGATCACCTCATACCATAGGTGTCCTTCCTCAAGACACCTAAAACTATGTTTGATGCCCTAACCAAACTGTTTGAAGGGAAGAACACCAACCGAAAGATGACTCTAAGGAACCAGTTGAAGAATGTAAAGATCCAGAATGAGGAGACCATCTAGTCATACTCCACAAGGGTCTCCTAGATCAAAGAACAATTGAAAGCAGTAGATGAAGAAGTGGAGAATGTAGAAATTGTGATGACAACCTTGAATGGTCTCCCTAGGTCATGGGATTCTTTCATCCAAGGAATCTGTGCTAGGAAGAAATTAGTCAAGTTCAGTAGACTGTGGGAAGAATTTTCTCAAGAAGAAGCTCGAATAGTAGCTCGAGAAGAAAAGATGGGAAGTGAAGATCAAGCTCTCACAGTACACTCCAAGAAAGGAAGAAGGGAAAATCATCATCACCAAGGTAAGCATTCTCATCAGAAAAATCCATCCAAACTCAGATGTTATACATGCGATGAAATAGGACACTTTGCTAGAAATTGTCCCATGAATAAGAATGGATCCAAGCAGAAGAAGAAATCCAAAATAAGACATCATGCTCACACTATTGAGGATGATGATCCTCCCAGGAAGAAAGTAAAACAATAAAGTGAAGACTCTTCAAGTGAAGAAGAATATGTTCTGATCTCCACTCTCATGGGAACTTTCACTCATGGAAGCAAATATTGGCTTATTGACAGTGGGGCTTCCAAACACATGACAGGTTTCAAGGAATATTTTGAGAAACTATCCGAACATAATTCACCCCATAAGGTGAAACTTGTCGATGACTACCAATATCCCATAAAAGGTAGTGGTGAATCCTCCTACAAGATAGACTCTGGAAAGTCTATAAAAATGAAGGATGTCTTGTTTGTACCGGGACTAAAGAAGAATCTTCTCTCCATATCGGCACTGGATGCAAAAGGCATGAGGGTTGCATTTGTAGATGACCAAGTCCTCATGTGGTTAAGAGGAAATACTATTGATGATGCAATAGTAATTGGATATCAAGAAGGAGGATTATGCAAATTGAAGGGCTATCCAGAACAAGCTTTGGTCCATGACACAATAGAGCGAAATGAACTTTGGCACAAAAGGCTTGCACATGTGCACTACAGAGCAGTACCACTTACAAGAAAAGTTGTTGAAGGTCTTCCAGAAATTCAAGCAAAACATGATGGAGTCTGCAAAGGATGTGCGAAAGGAAAGAATACAAAGAAGACATTTCCAAGTAGCAAGAGCAAGGCCAAAAGGAATCTTGGAAATCATCCACTCCAATGTATGTAGACCAATGTCATCAAGTTCACTAAGTGAGTATGTATACTATGTTTCTTTTATTGATGACTTTTCTAGGAAGACATGGATTTACTTCATGAAGAACAAAAATGAAGTTTTCACATTAGAGGAAATTTGAGGCCTAAAATGGGCCTCTTAAGGAAAATAATAAAATAATAGTTTTTTTTTTTTTAGGAAGAATGAAAAAAACTACTTTTTTTGTTCGTATTTTCGACGTATCTCCTTGTGTTTTAACTCAAATTCCGAGCAGGAGAGCTCATTGGATGCAAAATTTAATTCCACATCCAACGAGTACCCACACTGTATACTTTTGATGGACTCCGCTACCCCAAAAATAAGAAATACCTGAAAAAACATGATGATGATGTCATCATCACATTTTTTCAGGTATTTCTTATTTTTGGGGTAGCAAGGTCCAACAAAAGTATGCAGTATGGGTACTCGTTGGATGCAGAATTAAATTTTGCATCCAACGAGTGCTCTTGCTCAGAATTTGAGTAAAAACACAGGGAGATATGTTGAAAATATGAACAAAAAAAAGTAGCTTTCTTTTATGACAAATATGTTAATTCAACCATTATGGTTGACTCTTTTAATTGAAATTCTATTGGTTCCTGAATTCCAACTCACAAAATTTATTGTTGGTGCATATTCTTATAAGGCCCATTTTAGACCCCAAAATTCCTCTAATGGCAAGTTCAAGGAATTGAAAGCCTTGATTGAGAACCACACAGAAAAGAAGATCAAGACCTTTCAATCGGATAATGGCGGAGAATTCACATCAAATGAATTCAAAGACTTATGCAAAGAATTAGGGATTAAGAGCGATTTATCCACTCCATATAATCCACAATAGAATGGGGTTGCAGAGAGGAAGAATAGAACTATCATGGAAGCTGCAAGAGAAATGCTTCATGATCAAGATATTCCCATGCATCTATGGGCAGAGGCTGCCGGAACAACAATGTATGTACAGAACCATACTCCACACAGAGTATTCAAGAACAAGACACCTGAAGAAGTCTTTTCTAGCAAGAAACCAAAAATCAGTCATCTCAGAATATTCAGTTGTCTAGTGTACATACACATTCCGAAAGAAAAGAGGAGAAAGTTAGATCCTTCAGGAAAGAAGAGTATATTTGTGGGATACTCTGAAATCTCGAAGGCTTATAGAATATAATTCCCAGGATTCAAGAAGATCGACATCAGTAGGGATTTAACATTTGACGAAGACTCAACTTACAACAAATCCAGAAAGAGATTTGCTGAAGATCCTAAAGAAGCAGAAGCACCCAGAATTCATGATACAACCATGAATGAGGAAACTCAAGAAGAAGATCGAGAATTTGAAGAACCTCAAGAACCTGTAGATCCACCTCAAGAGAAGAATCCTCACAAGAGGAAACCTGCTTGGGTATAGGAGGCTATCCAAGGTGCGAAAAGATATGGGGCTCCAGAAGAGAATCACAAAGAAAGAAGGAGAACCAGATCCTGCTCTGGGTATGTAGCTTTACTATGTGACTTTATCAATAAAGAACCTTCCAATTATGAAGAAGCAGCAGAATGGAAAGAATGGAAAGATGCTATGATCGAAGAGTATCAATCGATCATGAAGAACGATGTTTGGGATGTTGTCCCAAGACCAGAAGGGAAGTTGGTTGTAACTTCCAAATGGATCTACAAGATCAAGCATGCTGCATATGGTAGCATAGAGAAATATAAATCAAGATTCGTGGCTCGTGGTTTCTCACAGAAAGAAGGAATAGATTATGAAGAAACCTTTGCACCTGTAGCCAGATACACTTCCATCAGATCAGTACTTGCTCTGGTTGCAGTAATGAAATGGAAGATACACCAAATGGATTTCAAGACTGCTTTCTTGAATGGTGTAGTGGAAGAGGAAGTGTATGTAGAGCAGCCACTCGGTTTTGAGACACATGATAGGGAGTCTCAAGTGTGTAGACTGAAGAAAGCCTTGTATGGTTTGAAACAGGCACCCAAGACATGGTATGACATAATTGACAGCTTTCTATCCATTTTAAAGCAGATTCCAACCTTTACTACAAGGTTGAAGATGGCAACCCAGTGATGCTCCTAGTGTATGTAGATGATCTGTTTGTAACAGGTATGGATGGGTTGATTACTGATACGAAGAGAAAGCTTGCTGCCGAGTTCGAAATGAAGGAATTGGGTATGATGCAATATTTTCTAGGCATGGAGGTGTGGTAGAATGCAGATGGAATCTCCCTCGGACAATGGAAGTATGCAGTAGAGATTCTGAAGAGGTTCGTGATGATGGACTGCAAGGCCATGACCACACCTATGGCATCGAACCTGAAGCTATTGAGTGATGCTTCATTAGAAGCGGTTGATGCTATGATGTATCGTCAGATGATTGCATCCTTGATGTACCTAACGAACACGAGACCATATATTTGCTTTGTTGTGAACACCTTGAGCCAATTTTTGATAGATCTGAGACACGTTCACTTGATTGCTGTAAAGCATATTCTGAGGTACCTAAGGGGTAAAATTGACTATGGGCTCAAGTATGAGGCGAATCAGAAGATTAACCTGGAAGGTTATGTTGATCTAGATTGGGCAGGAAGTGCCATCGATAGGAAGAGCACTTCAGGATGTTTATTCAGTATGGGATCGGGTGTGATCTCTTGGTTTAGCAGGAAGCAATCATGTGTGGCACTGAGTACAGCTGAAGGAGAGTATGTCGTAGCTTGTTCAGCTAGTTGTGAGCTAGTATGGCTGAGGAAGCTACTGTATGATTTATTTGATCTCCAGATGGATGCTACTTGTATACATTGTGATAACCAGAGTTGCATGAAGTTGTCGGAGAACCCAATGTTCCATGACAAGTCGAAGCATATCAAGATCAAGTATCACCATATTAGGGATATGGTGCAGAGGGGAGCAGTGAAGGTCCAGTATGTTGCGACGGATGAACAGATAGCTGATGTGTTGACAAAGCCATTTGCTAGGGTGAAGTTTGAGTACTTCAGGGAGAAGCTTGGTGTTCTCCAGATCGAGGTTCCCTCCAAAGGGAAGTGATGAGTCCATGAGCCATTCTGACATGGTGAGAGAATTGGTCCCTTCCATGGTCAGATGTAAGGGATCAACCATTCTTTCATGGTCAGAGGATTGGTTCCTTCCATGTCAGATATGAGTGTTGAGACATTCTGATGTGACTGTAGGATTGGTTCCTACATGATTAGATATAAATGTTGAATTCCATTCTCTGAATGGAGGCACCTCGTCAGTTAGCAGGAATCCTTAGCCTGGGGCTGAGAGCCCTTATGACATGTATACTAGATTGGTTCCTCGCATGGGAAGATGTAAGTGCAGAGCCCTTTCGACATGTAGGTTGGATTGGTTCCTCACATGGTCGAATGTAAGTGCATAGCCCTTTCAACATGTATGTTGGATTGGTTCCTCCCATAGTCGAATGTAAGTGTAGATCCTTTTTGACATGTATGTTGGATTGGTTCCTCACATGGTCAAATGTGAGTGTTGGGCATTTCTGACAGGGTTGTGGGATGTGTTCCCACATGGTCAGATATGAGTGCTGTGCGTGCCTTTCTGCTATGATTATAGGATTGGTTCCTACATGATCAGATATAAGTGTTGGGTAGGCTATTCTGACTTAGTGTCAGATATAAGTGTTGGAAGAAGACCTACATGGAGGCTAGGCCTAAAACCAACATGAAAAAGGGTTGGATCTGTAGAACTTCCTGTGACGAGAAGAATCATGAGATAGCACCCGTGATGATCCAGTGATGATGATCCAACAATGATGATCCAGATCGAGTGATGATCCAGATCCATCGATCGTGTTCCAGTGATGATGATCCAGATTGAGTGATGATCCAGATCCAATGATGATGATCTAGATCCAGATGAAGATGACTTGAATATGAAGATGACTTGAAGATAGAGATGACTTGAAGGTGAAGATGACAAGGACTCGATGACGATCCAGATGATACAGAGAAGAAGAATTGTGCTGATAAATTGTGTCGAGAGAATACCTTCCTAGTTAAGAGGGAGTGTTGATGTAATTGTAACTTCGGAATGTATTCACTTGTATTTATTTTGTATTGTACCCCGATGTTTATTCCAGGATGTGTCTGTAATATAATTGAGTCATGTCATGCCTTAATGTTTTGATCGGGAGTTTCTATAATGTAATCAAGTCATGTCAATTCAATGTGGGTAACCCTCCTATTCTTCAAGGGTTAAATTCCCCGCAGTTCCGGGGCACTAGGGTTATTAGACTCACCTAGTGAAGTTGGCCCTAGTAGGGTTTAGTCAAGTTGGGAATTAGTATAAATAGAGAGCTAGCCTCTCTATTTATCACACACTCACTCACACTCAGTTGTAGTGCATAGCTGAGGAAGAAGAAGACACTGGGGCTAGGAATAAAGAAGGTTACTACTGTCAAGAGATCATCTTACTGTTTTGGGTTTTACTTTTGGCTTTGATTCTATCTCTGAGGAAGTTGCGGGGTTTTCTCCATTTATGGTTTCCCCAAGGAAAAAAATTGTGTTCATTGTCTGTTGTGTTTGATTGTTGTGCTTGTTATTCTCTCAGTTAAAGATCCTAATATAATGCTAGCTTAATGTTAAAAATCTAACAATGTACCCCAAGGAAAAATGAAACCCGTTTTATGTTGGTCTTTTGGCTTAATTTGAATCTGATTATACCCGAAGAAACCATCCATAAATGAAAATAATTCACTCCCCTCACAAGCATCAATGATTTGATCTATGAATGGTGTGGAGTAATTATCCTTAGGGAAATATTTCTTTGAATCATGAAAGTCTGTACAGGCACATATCGTCCCTTGATTTTTATCAATAGGAACAAGATTGGATACCCATTCTGTTAAAGCTATCAGGTAAATAAAACCATCTTTCAACATCTTTTCAACTTCAGCCTTAACGTCTGTCGCTTTACGCTGATTGAAAGGTCTAAGTTTTTGTCGAACTGGTTTGGCATCAGAATAGGTTTGGATTTCATGTTCGACTATGGATGGATCTATGCCTGGCATCTCCTCATATGACCAAGACAACACATTGCAGAACTCCTTAAAAAAGTTTGTATAGATAGAAATCTCCTCCAGAGAGCAGTTTGCGCCAATATATACATTTTCAACAACGTTGGGGTTTACAGAGATGTTGATAGGAATAGTAACAATTTTTTTTTCCATATTCCCCTCGGCAAAGATTCCCTCCCTTGGTAAGGAACTGATTGGTATATTAGCATCACCTTCCAGTCTCATATGAAACTCTTGATTTTCAATCCTACTTATCTCTGGAAGGAAATAGGATATATGACGAAGATATTCGTAGACCTTATATCGTCTGCTCATAGCTTCCAAAATGGATTCATTAGAAGGAAAAACCATGTGTAAGCAATCTTCAATATGCAAAGAGTTCTCTACCCATGCATGCATATAGGATTCTTCCAGCTCATCCGATACTGTAGGAGGAACCGAAACATGATCAACAGTAGTGTTAACGATAGCTTAATAAGCTACTTCCACTATTCATAAGGGCACTTCAGGCTCATGATGGGAAGGAAGGACCCAAGGATCCATTCTATTGCAATAGACTTCCCTACACTAGTAGAACCTAAATAGTTAATCGGGGATGGGATATCGAATGTGCCCATTAATGATGAATACATTCCACCACCTAATATCTCTGAAATAGGTTTGACCTGATAAACCAATGGAACGGTGGACTCATTAGTTTCCATGCGGCATTTCCGAGTGAAACTGAGTTGGTTAACTGTAACCAACTTCCCTTCATGTGGAAACACTACCACCCAGAGAATGGCTAATGCAATAACATACATGGCATAATTCCAACTTCTCCCTAGAAGCAAGTTGTAATCCAATGATGCATCTATTATCTCTACTTCAACAAACACTACCTTCCCTACCAACTTTATCTTGAAACATGGTAGGATATTATGTGGACGAAATGACCTTCCATCAAAGGTAGTAAGTAGGGTGTTCAATGGAACCAGATCTGGAGATCCAGGAGCCTTCCAGCAAGACAAGGACATGACACATGTGAAAGCACCCTCGTCGACAACTGACCTTCCAATGGTTTTTACACCATGGATGACATCTATCGATAAGGCCACATGATACGGTAGGTGAATTTTGACATCAGATAAATTAAACTTCGCCATGATGCTTAATGAATCCATACTACCTAAGGTAGCTAAGAGTGCATCTCACTAGGAGGGACAACTCTATAACACCTCCAAAGCTGACATCGCATAAGGGGTTTGGGATAAATATTCAACTACAGAGTAATTGGTTGCATCCCTAGCATTAGGATTGTGCAATGCCTTTTTGAAGACACCTTTTGGTATCTTAGGCATAGTTTCAATAGGTTTTTCAATTATGAGGGGGTTAGAAGTTTCACTTATAGACTTACCCTTGTCAGGAGCCTTTGTCTCATAGTTCTTGTTTCTAGTCTGGAGTAATGTCTGGGATCGGACCATGTTGATATAATTTTGGTCAGGGGCATTAGCAGTCCCCCCTACTACATTAGAAGATGAAGCTGAATTCTGTCCTTGGGGAAAAGGATCCTTCATGACAGCTGGTTATTGATCTTTTAGAAACTTCTAAGCTTGATCTATAAGGGGACATTGATGGTTCAGGTGATCTTCATGGCACAACTTATAGGGAATTTTCACCTTATTCTCTTTTTTGTCCCCATGAGAATTATTTGTGGGTTTTGGCTTGTTTTGGTTTCCCTCACCTTCTTTCACTTTTTTCTTTTTCCCACTGGGATGCTAATTGGCCTTTTGGGAGGATTGAGCAAAAATGTTTACACTTTGGGATGAGGAGGCAGCCTTTTCTACCTCCATTGTAGACTGTTTAAGAAAACAACTCATGGAGTTGTTTTTCCAAATATTCTACAGTGGGAAATTTAACTGAACCAACCACACCATCGGCATGGGGTCTAGGTTTAGGTTTCTCGACACTATGTGTTGGCCTCAGTGCATCAGAATGATTTCATATATAATCCCAAACTAAGAGTATATCATATCCAGTTGCTAGGCCCTAAGGATAGCCTCTTCCTCATTAGTTACTCCCGAAGTGGATACATCCTTAGATATATACACAATAAGGACTTAAGGAACCATTCTAATAAAAAATCAGGATGGATAGTGGCCTTAATGAGCCTCTTCCACCTTCCCCACTCTTGGATGTGATCTTAAATGTGAGTGGCTTTGTCTTGCCAAAAGGTGGACAATAATCCTATGCCAACATCATACCGGACATGAATTTGGAAACGATTAAGGAATGCATTAGCTAAGTCCCAAAAACTACCAAATGCAGCAGAGGGAAGTTCAATGTACCACTTTGCTGTGGCACTAGTCATGGTTCTTTGGAACAATATCAACTGAACAGTGTCATCGTTCAGTGAGTTGGAAGAGCACCATAAGTGAAAAGTGGTGATATGATCCCCTGGGTATTCACCAACTTTTCCTTCAAATTTTGGAATATCCAAGGGTAACTTGGTAGGGATAGGTGGCAAGGTGGAATCATGTCTCACCGGGTCATTCATTAAATTGGACAAATCTAACAAATTCAAAGTTTCCATGAAAGGAATCTTGGGTCTAACCGGAGCTTCAAAAGTACCAACTTGGGAAGTGGAAGGACTTACCCCCTGGTTGCCAAATGTAGAGGCAGGGTTGACCCCAGCTACCAGTTGCAAAGTAGTCGGACTAATTTGAAAAGGGTTCCACCCATAAGCCAGTGGCTTATTCATATGTGGTGTAGTGTACGTGGTTTGAGCTGCTCCAGTTGAAACTGGAGTTTGGAAAACAGGAGCAAGTATCCCTCCACTAAAAAGAGAGAAAGGAGAGCTCGTAAAAGGAGCCAAAACTGCCGTTTGAAAACCTTAACCATAAGGGTTAGTGTTTCCAAACTGCACCCATACATAAGCATGTGTGGGGCCTACATATGGAGTGGATGGGGGAATGTGCCCCCCATTCCAAGGAAAACTCTAGACAAGTGAAGAGGATCCAACAGGACCACCCTGAGCAGTGTGTGCAAAAGAAGGTGAAGCATAAGGTACATTGGGAATCCCAGTAACCACCCTGCCAGAAGTTCCTACTACATTTGTGGAAGCTGGTGGTTGAACCACTCAACTAGCTGGAGTTAAGGGAGTATCATGTGTACTTGTTCTAGGAGTACCAACCGAGGGAGTTGGCACTCCTTCATCCAGAATAGTTGATATGGGTGTAGAAGGACTTTCTCTTGCACTAGAAATTAGTCTACTCATAGGAACACCAATCACAAGTGAATTGAAAGGACAAACCTGGATCATCATAGGATCATTTAGGTCAATAAGAGGTGAATTAAAGTTTCTTACAAACTCGTCAGACTGCAAGTCTTCTATCTCTACTGTGGTTGTATCAACCTAGTTTGTCCTAAGTTCTGGTTCACTTGGAACTTCACTAATTCCAACTGGTTCAAAGGAATCGTCTGTGTCTAATCTCTGCCTTTGGGGGGACGGTGGAGGCTCCACTATAGTAAATGGAGGAAGGTTTTACAACCTTGACCTTCTGATAGGTTGGTACTCCATGATTGAAATTTTGACTCAATAAATCACACACCCTAAGGTCAGCTAAACACAAACAAACCACACATCAATCACTACAAAATTTCCTAAAGTCATAGCAGACACAAGGGGTAAAGATATGGTTTCCAAAAGAAAGCTGAGAGACAGTTACTTGGAGTCCTTGTAGATGTTCGTAGGCACAAGCGAAGGAATCACCTACCTCCCTCCCACACCTTCTACTAGGGTTACCTTCCAAACCCATCCAAGGTCAACCAGAAATAGCCTTTCGATGTACCTAGGTATGAACCCTAGATGTTAAAGAGACTAAAGGCTACCTCAACTATATTGACAATCTGGGGGGGTAGTCGCAAGTCTAGTTCGTATGCATGGGCAAGGTAGCAAAGCCCAAAACCCTTTCAACACTAGGCACCACATGGCGTCGGGAGGGTGGTGTTGACAGAAGTCCCTAGATGCGTAAAAACCTTGGTCTATGCTTTTATAAGGAATCAGAGGGTTATCTCCTCAGTCTAAGCCTCCACTCAACCTCATGCTTAACTCCTGTTTGAGAGGAGCTTCCTAGATATAATCAACATAGAAGATGGTTTACCTATCAATTGGCCAAAGTACGCCTGAATTTAAACACTTGTGGAGAGCTTAAAATCCCTATTCCAAAATTCTAGCCTAAGCTAGTTGGTGTATGAGCCTATAAAATAAAACTTACTAATAATTTTTAAATTATATCGTTCATTTTAAGGGGTGTTCTTAGTCAGAAGGTAGATGGCATGAAAGACTATGATATTATAGACTCAATAAGAAAAAGTAAAATGATGTATAAAGTAAATTCCAAAGCAAATTGCAACTACTTAAACCAAATTTATTTTCTTTTTGCAAATATAAGCTAATGAAATTGAAAACTAAGAGCGAGAAACTAAGACTTCTTGTTATCATTTTTTAAAATTTCATTTGAAAAATACTGAAAAGAAAACTACTAAATGCAAGAGTATAAAATGTTTTTTCTTCACTTTTTCAAATTCTTCAAAAACTACAATGCAACTAAATGCAAATTCTTTGAACAAGTTTGAAAAATTAGAGCATATAATAAGTAAAATGAAGTATAAAGGACCCAAAATAACCAACTTCAACCAATCAAGAAGAAGACTTGGAAAAAAACTAACTTGGAGAAACTATTGAACTCAAAAAGTCCACTAGATTGACAAAAGAACAAATGCCAAACTGCCACTATAAAATGTAGTATAGAGTATAAAGTATCCAAAGCCCTTATCACTAACCTAGACACTAAGCACTGAACTTATCAACCAAGCAGGAGGACCAACTTCAAATTACTAGATGAAAGAAAATTCAAACAAAGAAAGTTCAAAGGCTTGAAAACAAGAAAAAAGTGTGACATGCAAGACTTTAGACTCACAGAGTCATGCCAACAATAGAAGACCCCCAAGAAAACAAAAAATAAAACAAGATAGGGACAATAAAATCCTACCCAAATTTTATGTTGCTACAGGATATACGCGACTGTGTATGCAGGAATCCTGTGTACCATATGCGACTGTCTTATAAAGCAGCCTGTGTATACAAGGTGCTATATGTGACTGTGTATAACAACAACCTGCATATACAACTAATTTTTTTTCAAAAAAGGAAAAAAATAAATATTAAAGGCTTCTAGGCACACTACACTGTAAATAAAAAATCCAGATAAAAAGACCACACTCAGAATCAGAACAAATACTGGTAAAGAACCTACAGAAGAAACCCACAGCAGGTTGGGCTCCCTGGCGGAGTCATTAGTTCTATTGTTCAGTATATTACACATTTATAATGTAGGGTCTAGGGTTACCAATGTACTATTAGACTTGCAGACAATCAACTTTTATAGAAACTCGAATGAGAATAGGAAGATATCTTGGCTTACCCGGTTTATGACGGTTGATCCAAGATTGGTCTTCTCTCGCTCCAATCCTTTCCAAAGATTCTAGGGATGCTTCTCTTCACCTGCAAAGAGCCAATTCTTCAAGCAATATCTCACATATATATAAATAAGAGGTTATATGAAAAGCATATTAATAATTTCATTGAACATATTCATTAAACCAATATACATGATACAAGTACAATACAAGATTGGAAGAAGAATTCTCTTTATTAACAAAAAGTGAATAAGTAAGAATACAACCCAACTTCTAACACAAGGAATCATCTGCAACCGAGGAGTCTGAGTTCTACTGCTCCAAGACTCTAAAGGTATACCACCAGCATAACTTTGCTCTTCCAAAATTGATTGATTAGCCCCATCCCAAGGCCTCTATTTATACTTTGGAAATAGAGAGGTTTCGAAGGTTAGGATGGTTGAGATGGTTGGGATAGTTATGGATTAGGGCCCAACTAATCTCATCTAATCATGATTTATATGTTTAAGGTCTAATTAAGGTATATGCAGGTATTAATATAGACAACTCGCGTATGATACGCTTGTTGCTCAAAGGGAACTCACATATGCAAGGTATACGCGGGTTGTTATGCATATACTTGCGTATGATACCTAAGTTGCAATGCACATAGTCATGTATGCAACCCAAAACTCAGAATAAAAATATATAAGGCTAGTTTGAGGATAATGTATCAAAGGTCATGCACATCTATAGTGTTTTGGCCACTTCAATCCAAATTGTCCTTTTGTGTACCGACATGATGAATGTCAGTACTCAGATGGAGAAGCGTCATTTTGGCTGATAACAATCATCCGTCAACAGCCAATCTCATTATGATTGAACTTTACCATTTTCTCTTTCCCATAAGCAATTCCTGACATCCAAATATTTTGAGTTTAATCATATCCATATACTTCCAAGCACCAAAAAATGAGCTAGTTTATTAAAACCAAACAAACTAAGGCATCTAGCTAGTTTATTAAAAGCAAACAAACTAAGGATATTAAATAAGGTGAAACAAACAGGAAAATAAACAAACTAGAAACAAAATCAATAAAAGCAAGTTTATTTATGTACAAAGGGTTTCTAGATCCTAGGTAAAGTACTACTTGAGAAAAGAACCAAGCTTCCTCAGTTCCATTTGGATCAAAGGCTCTAGTTTAGGGTGTGTTTCTCTGAGTTGTTGCTGAACAGGATTTTCTCCAGATCTACCAAAAAAATTCAGATCTTTTACATTTAACTCAATATCCCTTTTTAGACCTAGATCTTCATACCCAACATTGTTATTCATGCATTCTACAAAAAAATATAAAATCCAAAACTATATCTTCTAAATCTACAGAGTTAGTAGAATCTCCTACATCAGTAACTAATTCTAATATATTACAATCAATATCATCAGCCCATGAGAACTGAAGAAGATCGGACTACCTTTCTTATTCCTGACTGACTTGTTTGGCTTGAGAGTTTCCTGGTTCAAGCTCGAAAAAGTGATTTCCCAAAACTGAAGATGAGAAGTTCACAGGTTCATTATTCCCTTCTAACTGAGTTATATTATACTTCATATGTGGTTCCCTTGGTATTTTAATTTGGTTCTGACTATTGTTGTATGGCAGCCACATGTGAGACCAGTCGGTTGCAAAGTAACCATTTTGTTTCATTGACCAGTCCCTACTTAAAATTAATCCATATGCTTACGGTATATCCACTACCATAACATATATAAACTGACAAGCTCTGGGATTTGTAGACAAATGAATCAAAACATGTTTCATTTCTCCTATGACATTAATAACATATCTGTCTAGTTGAATTATCTGAGATGGAGATGGTGTGGGTTGGCCATTAATCCTTTTACATATTGAAAGTGGCATGAAATTTGAAGCCCAACAATCTACCAAATATTTATGCACATTATGATTAAAAATATCAAATGATAGTAGAAAAGGTAAAGTCTGATACTTAGACCTTCCTCCAATGGTTTCTTCATTTACTTCATCTGTAGATTCAATGGCTTCTGGGATACCACTGGGTTGTGGATCAAAAGATTCTAGAATTTTCTTTATTTTCTGAGGAAAATTACATATTTCAAATAAAGATATGTTTTCTTTTTTTTTCTTAATGTCCCCTACAATATCAAATCCCATGTCATGTTCTTTAGTAGTCTCTGTTTTATTTTCCAAAGTTTGCATAGGTTTATTCATTGTTGGGTTAGTTTCTTTCATGCCTTTTGAATTAACCTTTTGTTGTGTTTGGGTAATGCTGATAATTTTCTTAAAGGTTTATTTTATCTTCCTTGATTTAGGAAACACTAAGCTTTGATCCACCACTGGTCCTTTACTCCTAGTTGTAACATTTACTGGTGATGTTTGGACTTCCTCACTTTGTTCATCTTTGTTTAATCCTAATGTGGGTGCCCAATCCCATAGAACCATTGTGGTTTCCTCATTTGTCTCTATAGGATCATTAGTTTTGGATCTTCCTTCTTAAGGATCTGCTAGCTAGGTATATAACAATTTATTCATAACTAGAGTCATTGAATTTATCCACTGTGGACAAATTTTTTTAGAATCATGCTCTTGGTGAAAAGTACAGAAATTATCCATTCCTACTTTATTAAAATTTAAAACAACGGAATTAAGTATAGGTGGTTGGGGTTGTTCATTATATTCCTTTTTTTATAATAAGGGTTGAATGGATTTCTATAAGAACTAACTCCCCTATCCTTTTCCAAGTCCACTACCTTGTTTGACAAATTTTGCACCATTTTCACCACATTTTCTAGCTCATTAGAGTGTTCTTGTTTGGGCTTAGTTAAAATCAAAGTAATTTTGCTTGTGGTGTGTTTAAACTCAGGTTCTAGAGTATGCCTTGCTATACTATCCAAATCTGCTTCTATCTTCTTAGCTTCTTAATAGTTTTCTGCCAATGTAACTTTACCAGCCCTTTTTACAAACATTGCTATTGGCAGATAAAGTGTTGTAGTATAATATTCTATTAGAGACTCTTCAACTGGTTTTGTTGTAGCACTAAGGATATTCAATAAAGTGGTGAATATCTGATTAAAGTATTGGACCTTTTCTTTCTTTTCCATCCTCATAGACAGTAATTCTTTCATGAAAGTGGCTACAGTTTTCTAGTTGCCGAATTTACCTAAGAATGCCTTTTCAAAACCATCCCAATTTACTATTGAAATAGATTTCATACTAAAGTACCATGAAGATGATTTAGATTCAAAATTATATTGAAAAATTATGCAAACCACATCTTCATAGTCAACATTCAAAAAATTCAAAGCCATATAAAATCTCTTTAAGTGATCTTTAGCAGAAATAGAAACACCCTTTCCAGGATCAAATTTTGGTAACACTCTTTCTAGGTGTTTAGGTAAACCATGCAATGGAGAAGCTAGGTTGAGTGGAGTTCTTGCTCTCCATGCAGGTTAATTAACATTTCCAACCATAATTTGAGGTGGAGACTATGGTGGATACTGAATGAAAATATAAACTACAGGGTATTCTGGATACAATTGATCCAAAGGCTGGACAATTTCTTGGATGGATAGATCTACCAGTTCTTCTAAATTTTCCACAAGAATTGAATCCTTAGTGTCTGAGGCTACTTTCTTGGAGGCCTTCCTTCTAGGTAACGCGGGAATAACTTTTAACGCCCCAAGTTTCTTGATGTAGGATCTTGTATGTCTCCTAAACAGATCTACTTCCTTAAATGGGACAATATACAAACGTTTTGATTCTTCTTTGACAGAACTTGTCTGTTATTGTTCTTTAAATTCAGAAAAAAATTATCCAGGGAAAGTATTTTTTGATGTTGTTCTAGTGTAATCTTCTTTGAAAAATGGATTTCCTCTACCAAACATGCACTGGTTTCCCTCCTTCTAGCACCAAATTTGTTGATGCCTGGAAAAATCCCAGGTACCAGATAGTAGGGATTCTCTTGGGTAAACAATCCCAATTAGATAGTCCACCGTTTGGTGTGGGGAATCCATTCGGTTTATGGTTCTAGCTACCGTATATTAATTTATTTAAATATTTTACTGGTTACAACATAGTATACTATTTATATGATTTTTTTTTAAAGAATGAAATGCAGATTCCTAAGCTAAATGCAGGTCTAATCTAGATCTAAAACTAAACTATTCTATTTCCTTCTGGGGAGAAAATTTATAGTTCATAGTAATATACTGTAAATTCTCATAAAATTCTAACATATAGTTGTACCAACACAATAATCATATTCACAGCAAAAATAATACCAAATATAGCTATGATATAATTAAACCATTTATTACCCTGTCAACACAAAAATTTCTACAGATAGCAGACCATTCATGACCAAGGTAATAGTTCCAGGAGGTTAGAACAATCTCACTATATGATGTACAAAAGAAAGAAGAAATATTTCTACAATATGCATCCACACATCTGATTAAATCTCTGCGCATGCCTTTATTCCAGCAAATTGATCCTTCTTATTAGAAAAGAGTTAGTTCTTTTACAAAATAGTCTAGCATTCTTTTCACTAGCCAAAAGCCCTTTCTATGGTTCTCTGCACCCCTTTTTATACTATCTCCATCTGTCACCCAAGAGATTCCCAAGTTTCTTATTCTCCCACTTGGATGAAAACAAATAGTTTCATAAAACAAATAAAATTTTATATGAGCCTTACCCTATTGGAAATACATGCGGTCTATGCATTAGCTTCTCATGCACTTGTGTTGTATTTCATTGGCTCAAGAAACCGTCATGCTGCTGCACCTCCACGTGTGTTGTTTCATGCTTCTTTATTTTCCTGCATCTTTGAATATCAGAGAAAATCTCCATCATTGATCTAAAAAATTCCCAAACCTGAGTCGTCCATCCACATGGTGAACAATAATACCTTGTACAAGAAAAATCATTGTGAGCCATAGATCTTGATCTACGAGAAATCTTAACCGTCCAATGATGCATCCTTTAGCCGATTTCACTATCCTCCAACTTGATAAACTTCTTGCTTGTTCCCATTGTGAAATTACTATGGGCCATAAATAAAAAAAGTCACCTAGATCCCCATCGTTCAAAAGGGCGGGGTCTACTGGATTTCGTAGCCTTGAAATATTGTATCTTTCATGCATGTTTTTGCTGCAAAATGCGCACCCACTGTAGATCTGATTTTTCCTTTGATCCGATCCATTGAAATATTTCGGGTCTACAGGATTTTGCAGCCCCAAAATATTTTATCTTCCGTGCATGTTTTGGATGCGAAATGCACACACACCATAGAGCTAAGATCAAGGATGATCTGGGCCGTTGAAACCCGTGCCTTGTACCAAATTCCATGGATTTTAAAAGTTCATTTCACCATGCTTGTTGAATCAATGAAATTTTTCTCCAACATAGATCTAATTCTGATTAGATCTCCTATGCTAAAAATGTAGCCCTTTAACGAATTCTGCAAATTTCAAAAGTTAATTTCCATGAGCCCGTTGAATGAGCGGAATTCACACCCACCGTAGATATGATTCCACCTTTGATAAAGTCAATCTTTTCCAAAATTAAACTTTGGATTTTCCACCTCCGCCTTTTCGCTTCTGCCCTTCTGGAAGGAGGAAATTGGAAAGTGGATTTTCAATCTTTCACGAAGTTCAAACCTTAAATTTCCGCTTCCGCCCTTCTGGAAAGCGAAAATCAGAAAGTGGATTTTCAATCTTTCACGAATTTTCAACTTAACCTTTCTGCTTTCGCTGTTTCACTTCCTCTATTTCCTAGACCGTTGATCTAAGTTGGATAGAATGTCAGCCCTTGATCTGAAATCGAAATCGGACCTTTTATGTAAGGCATGTTTCCAAGGTTGCGCCTAAGGACTTTATACCAAAGTGACACTTCAAGATTAGGAAAATCCTTCTGCTCAAGCTGCTAGGAAAGACTAGGTATGCAAGGGGGCTTATATGAGTTTGGAAACAAGTGTAAGCATGCTTTAAAAAAAAATGGAAGGAAGGGCCCTAAAATGTAAATTTTTTAGAGGAATCAGTTGCAGCAGTAACTCCTCCTTACATGCATTCGTTGATTGGTTTAATGGGTCTCTGGAGGTGGATGGTTTCATTTAAGGCACATGGGTGAGATCCTTCTCTAGATCAACCATCAAATCAACGTCCTTCTTGAATCTAGTAACCATGGCATAATTTATCTATGGAACACCATAACCCCTAGCATATTGATTTTTCACATCCCTTATTTCCTAAATGACAACCTCCTTAAAAAATTCAGTTCCATCAATGTTTGGAAGGCCTTTCCCAAGTTTAATAGAATTATGTTTCATAGCTAGGATCCCCATATGTGTAAATATTTTAGTCTTGAATTTCGCCAAGTGGTGGGACACCTACAAAAATCTTTCACTCAATATAAGAAGACATATTCTCATTAAAAATAACCAATTACCAATGTGGATCCATGCTTTAGTATTTCCCTAATAAAGGGGAATTCCTCCATCAATGATAGGTGAAGATGCCACTTGGCCTATAGCCCCTTCAAATGGCAATTGTTTGATAAACCACATCCATCAAAAGATAAAAAATCCATAAAGACACCCATCTAACTTGAATTGTTTCCACTTACCAACCATATTTAGCCTAACCTGTATGATGGATTGACCCACTTCATCTTCTAAACAAAATATTCCAAGCCCATAAAATATATGGATCTCATAATATGTTTCCCCTCACGAAAGAGAGAACGCACCACTAGGATGAAAGAAACGTTGTCAACAACACTCACTTTTTCCCTCCAAATGGATCGGTGTCAACAAACACTAAGAATTAGACGGCAGATAGAGCAGAGCTGATAAGCTCGCTTACACAAGGAATGGTCAAACCAATTCAATTGATTAATGTGAAATGATTACAATATATAGATGTAGCTTATCATAACAAACGAACAGCTAGATCCATAAGAAGTGGATTTGAAACCTCTACATACTAAATATAGAGAGGACACATCAACCCTAAACCTAGATACTCGGCAAACATTTCTACATTATTCCAACATACCCCCTTAATGTAGAAATGGATTTTCTACAACACCTAATTTTTGCCTAAGGATCTCAAAGTGAATCTTGCCAACAGGTTTGGTAAATATGTCATCGACATTGTCACTTGTGTTACAATAAATAAGTTTAATTTCCTTAGACTCAATATTTTCTCTGATAAAATGATGTTGCAATTCAATGTGTTTTGCCCTTGCATGATAAATAGGGTTGTGTGCTAATTTGATTGCACTTTGATTATCACAATGTACTTTTGTGGGTTCTGTTTTCTTTTCTCCAATGTCTTCAAGAATCCTCCTCAACCAAACAGCTTCACATGTTGTACTAGACATGGATTTGTATTCAGCTTATGTGGATGATAGAGAAACAATTGGTTGTTTCTTTCTGCTCCATGATATGACTCTGGATCTAATGTTGAATGCATATCCTGTAGTAGAACTTCTGTCATCTGGTTTTCCTGCCCAATCAAAATTAGAAAATCCTGCCAATTGAACATCAAACTTATTAGTGTATAAAAGACCAAAGTTCATTGTCCCTTTCAAATATATAAGGACTTTCTTTGCTGCAATCCAATGGCTGTCATTTGGTTTGGCCATAAACTGAGTCAAAATGCTGAATGCATATGATATATCTAGCCTTGTGGTAGTGAGACAATTCAAGCTTCCGACCAACTGTCGATACAAAGTACCTTCTGCATCCTTTTATCCATCTTGACTGCATACTTCACATTTTATTCTAAAAAAATTGTTGATACTTTGCAATCACTCATGTTGAATCTGTTCAATATTTCCCTTACATACTTACTTTGAGTGACCATAGTTTTTTCAGCTTCTCTCCAAACTTCAAGTTCCAAGCAATAGTGTAATTCTCCAAGGTCTTTCATTTCAAACTCTTGTGACAGTTGATTTTTTATTTCTGTAATAAACTTACATGCATTCCTTGTAATCATGAGGTCATCTACATATAGAGATATCAAACAAATATTTCCTTCCTTATCTTTCTTCATGTAAAGGTTAGGATCACTTTTGCTTTTAACTAAACCTTTCTGATTAAACTTGTAGAAGTACTCATTCTTCTTCTGCTTCTTTCACTGTTGTTGCTGCTATTATGTTCCTCCTGCTTCTCTTGTGTCTCTTCCACTTCCTGCTCCTGAACTATTGAGCTTAACTTGACATATTCACCATTGTTAGTCAGACTATGCCCTTGTTCTGTTTTGTTACTTGTATGTTCATGGAACACCACATCTCTACTAGCAATTAATTTATGAGTGCTAGGCTGAAACAACTTATAGGCTTTGTGATCATTGCAATACCTAACAAAGACACATTCAAGTGATTTAACATCTAGTTTCCTCCTATCATATTTTGGTATGTGGGCAAATAGGCTTTACAACCAAAGATTCGTAGATGCTTAACTTGTGGTTTATATCCATTGAAAACCTCAAATGGTGTTTGAAATTCTAATTTCTTTGTCGGACTGATATTTTTCAAATATACAACAGTATTCACAACTTCTTCCCAAAAACCATTCAAAATTTGCTTACCTTGTAGCATGCTATGTGCACATTCAACTAGTGTTCTGTTCTTTCACTCTGCTATCCCATTTTGCGGAGGAGTGTGCGATACTGTAAACTGTTGTTGGATACCATTCTCCTTACAGTATTTCTTGAAATCTCCAGACACGTACTCACCACCATTATCGGATCTGAGAATTTTAATGCATTTTTCTGTCTGTTTTTCAATGATGGTTTTGAACTCCTTGAAGTATTCAAATACATCTCCTTTCCTCCTTATGAAGTACACCCATGTGCATCTAGATCTATCATCAATAAATGTCAGAAAATATGATGCACCTCCTAAAGATCTAGTTTGCATAGGTCCACACAAGTCTGTATGAATTAATTCAAGAAGACCAGTTTGCCTCTTTTCTTGATGTGTTGGGAATTCATTTTGATGCTGTTTTCCAAGTGCACATGCACTACATTCTAAATGTTAATTCTTTATTACAAGCAGACCTTCAACCATAGATTTATTTTGAAGTAATACAAGATCATGGTGGTTAATGTGGCCATACCTCGGGTGCCAAAGTTCCTCTGTGGTGATTACAGTGGATGCAAGTGCCTGATGATCGTCTTTCCTCACATCCAGCTTGTATAATCCTCCACATATTGAACCTGTAGCAACAATATTGAAGTGGTTTCAAATGTCTTTGATATGGCATTGGTACTTTCCAAACTCTACCTTCAGGTCATTCTCGGTTATGGTTGAAACAAATATTAAATTTTTCTTAATGCCAAGCACATACATGATATTATGAATCTGTCTTAATTAACCATTAGATAATTTCACTTTTATTATTCCATAACCCTACACTTGGTGTGACCTATTATCTCCTAAATAGATATGAGTGCCATCATGTTTCTCATTGTATTCATCGAACCATTCTCTCTTACAAGACATATGTGCAGATGCACCTGAATCTATGAACCATGCATTCTCATTGTCTGTCTCAATAGACAGAGCATCTTCAGAAATAAATAATCTCATATTTTTAAAGTCATTAATTTTTGAGGTGTCTGTATTTGCAAAATTTCCATTGTGACTTCCATTGTAGATTCTATTTCTATAGAATTTCTTCTGATAGTGATTTCTATTGAGGTGTCTTGGTTTTAGCCAATGCTGACCATCTACATTATTTCTATCATAATCAGTCTGAGCCATACCTTTGTGTTTTTGATGAAATCTGCCTCTGTCTCCATTCCATGGTCTAGTCCATGGTTTTCCTCTGTGTGGATATCGACCTCTTGCCATCAGTGCCAAGTCTGAACCTCCAGCATCCAGATCATATTTCTTCATCTGTTCTTCTTTTTGGATTAGAATCCCTGTAAGTTCTTCAAAATTTGGGGGTTTTTCTCTCGTTGCAAGTGCTGAAATAAATACTTTGTAATTTGGCACTAAGCCTTTTAGGGTGATTGTTACTAAATCAGAACTTTCAACAACTTCACCTATGTCACCCAATTTATCACTGATTTCTTTAATGTGAGAAATACATTCGCTTACCCCTTCATTATCCTCCATCTTGATTGACAACAACTTGGTTTTGACAAACAAAACCCGATTTGCATCAGTTGTTTGATACAGGCCTTTGAGTGTGTCCCATGTTGCCTTGGATGTCATACAGTTTCTGATATGCGGAATGATGTTGTCTTTAATAAACATCCTCAGTGTCAATTTTTCTTTTAGCTCCCGCTTATTCCAGTCGGGAAGTAATGTGGCAGTTGCAGGCCTCGGCTCATCTCTGTTCACAATTGACCATGCATTAGCAGGTTCAAGCATAGTCATCATCTTAAATTTCCAATTTACGTAATTTCACCATTTAATTTGGATGCCTCATTGATATACGTATCAACAAGAGGTGGATTTTCCATTTTACCTTGTTTCGGCTGATCTTTATACAACTAGAGAAGAAAATTTGAGAACCGCACCTGTGAAAAAAGGAACAGGCATTTCTGGGGTCAATGCCCGATTTCAGTTTAAGGAAATCCTTGAGCACTGCTCTTCTCCTTCACTGTTTCAGTGGTACCATTGCTCCTCCTCTTTGGCTTGAAGGCGGTGCCACCACTCTTTCTTTGCAAAATTTGTGGAGGCACCGCTCCTACCCTTCAGATGATAAGCGGTGTCAAGACTGTTCACCGGAGTAAAAACAATTTACGGGATAAAGCACAAAAAATTTACCATGTGATCTCCACGCTAGTCTTCACGCTTCTCCATGGCACCGACGATCTGCTCCATGCTCAGAGGTTCACGCACCAGGCTCTTCCTCGCCAGCTATCTGCTCTCCTACACTGGTGATCTTCTCTACACTCCAAGCTAAATAATCTCCACAGCGATCTCCACGCTTCAATCCTTCAATGTTCACATCAATCACGCTTCTCTCCACGTTGCACAATGATCACGGCTGCTACACGGGGGATCGCTGCTTGCACTCATCGTTCAGCACCAGCTTGCTCTCCTACACACTCTTACCTTCCTCTCACGATGATCACAACCTCTCCTTCAATACTTGCTCCTAGTAATTGCGCCCAATATGGTGATCTCCTTCTCCATGGTTCTTCCTCTACGCTTCCTCTACACGAACGATCTCAAAATACAATAATTTGCAATGGTTCTCCACGCTTATCCAATATCATTCAGCATTTAGCATCAGACATCTTCTTCGTAGAGAACCTTCACCGAGATTGTAGAGAACTCCTTACACACTGAGCCAGTTTCGTCCTCCTGGTGGGAAGTCTTCTCCACCTTCATGGCCTTCCAATAATCACACAGTGAGCATGGTTTTGATTCCAAATGACAGGAAGTGTACTCACATGGCTCTGCAAAAACAAATTGTCTCCACACTCAGAATGGCGGTTCCTTCAACACTTACAGCCAACGCTCACACAAGCTCTGATACCAACTAAGAATTAGAATTACAGCCAACGCTCACACAAGCTCTGATACCAACTAAGAATTAGAAGGAAAACAGAGCAGAGCTGATAAGCTCGCTTACACAAGGAATGGTCAAACCAATTCAATTGATTAATATGAAATGATTACAATATATAGATGTAGCTTATCATAACAAACCAATAGCTAGATCCATAAGAAGTGGATCTGAAACCTCTACATACTAAATATAGAAAGGACACATCAACCCTAAACCTAGATACTCGACAATCATTTCTACATTATTCCAACACAAACAAACACATGAATTCAATAATTGCTCTGCATATTGCCCAAACTTCCCAGCATAGAATCGACCTAGCATCCAATGCTTACTTCATGTGGGAGGGATTCAAAATGAGAGAAAAAAAGGTGATCCCATTGGATGAATGCATGGGATCCATACCTCCATGGAGAGTGGCCCTACTAAATGCATGTAGACGCTTCATCAATCGCTAAATAATCATAAGTATACAAGTGAAACAATGTCCCCGATCCTTAAATTTTATAGAATTCAAACAGATTTCACTCTTCTCTTTTTTTAATTTTCTCTAGTTGTTTGTCGAGTTCTCTATCATCTCCTTGTGGTGCAATTTCAATGGCTGGAATTTGTAGATTAATAAAACTTTGATTAGTGTAGGGAGGTCCTTGAGGAAGTAGCGAAATGTGGGAGGGAAAGCACTTCATGTCCTTCCAAGCTCAAGATATCTACGATGGTCAGTTTATTTAAGCAGTTTGTTTTTATCCATCCTCGAGCATCTAGTCATTCCAAGGTCTCTGGCCACTATAACCGCTCTCATAAGGTGATCGTGGTTTAAACCATTTTTTTCGGTTATTCCCGCGATGGTCACATACCAAGAGAGAACAGGTATGGGGTGTAGGGATTCAACCTTCTTCCTAACCCTATGGGTGGTATGAAATAACTATTTTAAAATCTCCATCGATTTAAGATGCCCCATAATATTTCAAAAGAGAGGTATTTTTGCTCCTTCCCTGAAGAAAGATTGATGTGTCAGGTTTTTATATAGCAGTAACTATGGACAGATCGGAATGTAGATAAAGTGAATTCGATGGATATATATAAATCATCTACTGTTCTTTTGTTGGACATCGCTGCAGCCACTATGGTTATTGCCAAAGGCAAACCTTCACACTCGCCTGCAATATTTCTGGCACAGTCCTTGAATTCCTCTGGAACATGGTTTCCTTTGAAAGCTATTCTCTGAAACAATGCCCAGCTTTCATCCCTAGAAAGGGGTTCCACTTTTATGGACACTTTTCCCTCTTCTAATGCCAAATCGCTGCTGCGTGTAGAGAAAAGCACTTTGGTACCTTTATCAGTACTCACAAATGCCACACCTAATTCTTGGAAATCTAGTGCAGTCCACATATCATCCAATATCAACAGAAATTTATTGTTCTTTAGAGTTGCAGACAACTTTATTTTCTGGTTTTCAATATCAGAAGTTCTTGAGAGATCTAAATTGATTACCTCGGCAATACAATGTTGCAACTATGAAATTTGATAGTTTTGAGAGACCATGACCCAAATGACAATATCAAAGGCATCACTCACCTTGTAGAAGTTGTACATCGATTTGAGAAAAGTTGTCTTCCCAACACCGGCCATTCCAAAGATGACAATTATGGGAAATTGTGGAGCTTCCACATCAATCAATGTCTCCATCTATTTCTCGACAGATTGAATGTCCATTCCTACAATTCCCCACTTTGGCAAGGGTTGAAGTAACTCCTTTGTCGGCGGTGGAGCTCAGGATGAGGCAACTTGCTGAGCATTAGCAAATATTGAAAAGATAGTTTGTAGATCTTGAAGGAGCTGATCAAATCTTGAATTCCACTTTCTAATATTTCTAGAAATTCTGGGATTGCAGATGATGCAATCCAGACAGCGTTGTTGTAGCTGGGACCTCTCGATGAGCCTTCTCGTCTCCCCAATCGTGAAAGTTGGAATCTTGCAATGATGAAAGTGGCATTCTGTGAAAGAATAAATTTCATAAATCCATGTGAAGGAGGGAATTGGAAACTTTTTCTATCCCTAGAACCCTCTTCTGTAGAGAATAGTGCCATTCCAGTCCAGAACTTGTTTGTTATATACCATAATAGCACCATATTAGGGCATGTGGCACAGACCCTTTTATGAAAACAACATAAAAA
Organism: Pseudotsuga menziesii; assembly: GCA_001517045.1. Lineage (NCBI taxonomy): Eukaryota > Viridiplantae > Streptophyta > Pinopsida > Pinales > Pinaceae > Pseudotsuga > Pseudotsuga menziesii. The sequence goes on along the minus strand of LPNX010269388.1, from coordinate 261,638 downwards.
TTAGTTTCAATGAATCATAAATTATTCTCTTAGAAGAAGTTGTGTGTGTAGCAGGGATTTCTCCTTACTACAGGATAGGAATGGCTCCCTTTTGTCTATAGGACAGAAGGGTAGTTTCCTGCATGTGAAAATGCTGAAAAGAAAGCAGAATGGACAGAAAGAAAAGACAGAAAGAAAATAGTGGTCGTGAGCCCCTCTGCAAACAATGTTAGGGCTTCGCCTTGGCTACCTACAAACAATCATTAAGCTACAGTAAACCTGCAAAACATGTTAGAAATAAACATGCAAGAAAAAATATGAAAACCTGCAAACAAGATATGGGTTAAACAAAAGCAAAGAAATGAAATAAAACACACAAGGATACCTCTTCTCTAGTGAAATGGGCCACCATGCCCTGGCTGGAAGGAAGCACCTCGCTATCTCACTCAAAAATGGATGAGGAGCTATGGCTCAATGGGGAGAATGGATGGAGGAGAGAGGGATGTGGGTGGCTTGAGAGGAAAAAGTGTCTCAAGGCATCCACGAGCAACATAACAGTATGCAAGAGAGGTGTGTCTTTGAGAGTGACCCCCCACTTTCCTTTTATAGCTTTTTTTTAGGGTTTTAAGCCCTTGGTCCGGGATTTAGCCCCTTTTTTGGGATTTTAGCCCCTTCCTCCCTAACTTTAGCTTCTTTTAGGGTTTTAGGCTCCTTTGAGGGGTTTTAGCCCCTTTTTGGAGGATTTAGCCCCTAGGAGAGTTATTTAGGCTCATTTTTGNCCTTTTTGAGGGTGTGGGGGTCTAATGGAGGGTCGTGAATGGGTGTCCTTGGGTGGTGTAGGCCATGTAGAGCTGAGTGAGGGATTTTTTGGGTTAACAGTGTGCAATGTTTATTTTCATTACTCTTTGAGAAGAAACTGTGTACTATAGTGTTTATTTCTAGGCTATTTCAAAAGTACTATTTCAAATATATTCTTACATTTGTAAAGAGAATCAAGAGTCTCAACCAACTTAGAAGCTTAGAAGCATTTGTGTCAATGCAACATACAAGAGAGGCTCAGCGTCGTCCTCTCAACCAAGGCCAAGGTAGAATAATTTGTGTCAATGCAACATCCTGTGCAGAAGAGACAACTAACCTAGAACGTAGAAGCATGAAGCATACATCTCAATGTAGCTATTGAAGTAGAATTTTCCATTCAGGACATATCCTTGAATATTTAATCATAGTGAGTTTTTTTAGGCTGCTTCTTTTTTAAACCCCAGCTATCGATCTGTTGATTTTAGATTATAAGTTGATCCGGTTTTCAATCGGGATCCTAGCAGAGACAGAAGAACGCCATGGCCAAGGCGCTGAACTTGCAACCCTAGCAGGTTGAAGTCTGGTTTCAAAACAAAATAGAAGAGCGCGGTAAGAATTCATTTCAAAGGAGAAACAAATACACACAAAATAATTCTTCCGTGGTTGTGATTTTGCGGCCATTAACGTGTTTTCTTGGTTGCTTTTGCAGAACAAAGTTGAAGCATACAGAAGAAGACTGCAAGGTTTTGAAGCGGTGCTGCGAGAATTTAACGGAGGAGAACAGAAGGCTCTACACTTCCTGTCCTTGCGGTGACCTGCATCTCTCATGTCAGCTTAAGAACCAAGGGATCACTCAATTCTTTGCTTGGGTTTAGGATAGGGCTTCTTATCCATCTCGAATTCATCGCGCCCAGAAATTTTCTTCCTATACACCTTCTTATGAGCCCATTAATGCAGGATTCAAAATTTAGCACGAGTGCTAACATACCTTTATCATATGTGATTTTCTTAACCACCATCCATACTTGCTTTAATAACCTGCATGTTATAAATTAGAATAAGTCATGGGCACTCTTCTTTTTCTCTTTGCACTAAATTCAATAACTAGGTACCTGCCATGATCTTTGTTAGAGGTCATTCCATGTGAGGATTTCAAGGATAGAGATTTTACTTTCTAGGGTTGACTGCAGCTCCAATCCTCTTGTTTTGAAATAAAAACTTTAAACCCAATGCTCACCTTGTATAGTTCTAATGTTTTTTTTGTTTCCCAAACCAATGCATCCTGAGAATTTCTTAACCTTATGGAAGCCATGACCAAGTATTTTCTGTACCGTGTCCATTTCTTTGCTCGTTCATTCTCTAGTCGCAATTCCTCTATAGTCCTCCATCCACTTGACCACCAACCCATATTATTTACATCATATATAGTTTCCAATGTCTGAATGTTTTGATCACAGAAGTGATTTATTAGGCCTTGTGAAAGTCTCTGTGCACCTTCTCCACCAATTCAGGGATTTAATCCAATTCTTATTTTATGTCAATTTCCTATGAGCCAAGCTACATGATTGACCTATAACTAGTAATGCTTTTATCATAGATCTCCAAAAAGTGAAACATTTTGTAGCAGTATCGATCACTCTTCTACATATAATGACTAAATATTTTCTTCTCATAACTGTTTGTGAGAGTCCCTATATGGACAATAACCTCCAAATAGTACTTGTATAATCCAAAGCAATCCAAATTTATGTCCAAAGCCTATATCCCTAAGTTGTTGTCATTGAATTCTCATATGGATAACCTTCACTCTTCATATTTGTAGCCACAAGATGTTGTCGAATCCTTCAAACTCAATGTTCAAAGTTCAAATTTGAAAGTTAAGAGTCTAGATATCCATTGAACCTTTAACCCTGTGGACCTGTAGCCCATGTATTGGATCTATCAAGAGAAGGGACAAACTAGTATGACTCATCATGGGATTAGGAATGAACTCTAGTTTATGCGAGATCGAAAAAATGGTATGGAGTTCTACATTGCATCGTGCAGGAGGAATGTTATGAAACAAGAGGATTATATTTAAGGTTTGGTACTTTTTAAATTCCCAAAGGACTACTGCTTCAACTCTTACTATCAACTAGCCCAGAGCCTGTATGCATGGAAGATGTTTTATATTCATTATGTAAACTCTCTAAAGGAAATATCATTTGAATAGATGCTACATTAACTAGATCTCCAAAGAAACACCTCTAACATTGTGATCCTACCCATACTCTATTGTTATGATTCAAACTTTTTAGGAAATCACAACTTCTATTGAATTGCCATTTCTCTCATCTGAAACTTGGAAGGAATAATTCCACCAAACCCATGTCATTAATATTCCAAATCTATTAGATTTCCATCACCCTCATTCATCCTCTGATTGAAGGAAGGATTCAGTTGGATCCGCCTTGATAATCAATTAATTTAAGCATTCCAATTTTTGGAGACTCTGAACAATAACTGATAGACTTTAATATTTGTTGGTTTCAAAATGACATTCTGCCTCTTTTCGGTCTTAATTCCCTACGAAGGTAAACTGGAAATGCTTTAACAGTAGGCCTATATTTAGGGATAAATAATTTATTATGATAATTGTGGCCAATACAACCATTGCAAGATTTATATTTCTTGTCTATATTTCTGCTAAATTTTAGTCTATGAATACATTTTTTACAAGAATTAAATATTGTTAAAAAATGTGAGTCTTATATTGTCACTGCCACATCAACAATTTATCAGAGGCATCTGCTATTGTGTACTATTTTATGTTAGAAATATGTATGGTATAATATTACGTGTATCATTTCTATGTTAGTCTTGATTCTAGATTTTGGTGTGGCCATAATAAAATTAGAACATATTTGATGCCTGCAATTTTCTTTTTCACTTTGCAAACTATGTGCATTATCAATGACAATTCCATGTCCTAGCAAGTAGTCCACAAACCCTTCAGATTTTTGACATGTCTAAGATTCTATAAAACTGTAACAAATTGTAAGTTTTCACTGCCAAGCCAATACTATTCTTGTTCTAAGATGTTCATGTTCTGTAGTGGTTGTGCCCTAATGAGAGCATCTACAAGTGTTCAAATAGTACATTAACCTCGGTGGTTGTTCCAATCAAGCAAAATTCGTTGAGATGGATGTCTGATCTACTGGACTGCCATTGAGAAAAAATTGGTGTGTCTCTTCTTCTATGGTGTCATGCATGTTCCGCAAAATGTTTCTACATCATGGGAACCTATCTGCAAATACTGTCAGAACTCCTCTTGCATCTAAGTTATTATATCATATTTTGTAACTTCGTTGTGACATTGTAGTGGTCTAAGAATGTCCTAATGGATAGAAATCTCATTTTATTTGTTGTTGTGGGATACCTTTCTTTGTCATCCCTTGCTTAATATGATTCTTATGTATGCTCTGGTGCATTATGGGATTCACATCTACACTATTTCCTGGTGCTAGTATTCAATGTGTGTATTTTATTTTATCTAAATGCAACGTCATCATCTTAAGCTTCCCTTAACTATCACTTTCTCTATATTATTCTGAAATCATGCGTATTCTATATTTTTAACTTCATGAGTTCTTTATATATTTTGAATTGATAGAAATCATTTATCCACATCTTTTGAATAAACCTAAATTTTAAACTCTATACATGTAAATAATTTGAAATAAAATATAACTCTCTTCGAATCATGGTGATTCCATATTTGAACAACTCTAATTGGATTCTCATTATCTTAGACACATAACTGGTATAGTTTTAAATTTATAATATGATGTAGAAATTTTAGGTGCACATGTTCAGAGAGATAAGGTGGAGAAAAAGAAAGAGTATACTTTTATTATTATTGTTGCATTGATACGTCTCACTCGCACTGACAACCTGTTTCATTAAAATTTTGTAACATTTGTAAATTGTGGCATATAGTACATACTTATATTAATCCTAAATATTGTTGGAGCAATAAAATCAAGTAACATTCGCCTTATTCCACCAAAGGGTCTAATTAAGAAGCTGACAAAAGTAAACTTCCAATAAATCACTGGAAGTATATAACTTACCTTTATTTTCTAGCATTACCCCAGATTTTCCTTCGTTTAGGGGTTTTGGAGCCACATTCCGAAGAAGACTAAGTAACAGCCAAAATGTATAATTTTAAGCAATCTTGGTCAAAATCCGACAAACACAAGTTTATGCATTCTGAACAATTGTTTATTTAAATTGAAACTTTGACATTTTGGGTGGATTCAACAATCATGAATTATGCAAATATGAAATTTTGAAAAGCCCAAACTACAGATTTGGGATGATTGCGATTTCACTTGTTGAATTTGAGTAAAATCTCACTTGAAAACATAGCCGAAAATTAGATGCTTTAGTTAGAGATTAGTCCACTCCCCACATTCTTCCAAAATGTGGCACATGAGGTCATGAGCATGTTGGGATCTCTTTTCCACTCAATTTTTAATTGCCCAAATTGCATATTTTGGAATAAAGAAATTTTAGCTACTGAATTTGAGCAAAATATCACCTGAAAACATAGTGGAAAATGAGATGTTTTCATTAGAGATTAGACCAGTACCTGCATTCTTCCAAAATGTGTAAAATGAGGTAATTGAACATGTTTGGATCTCTCCTCCACTCAATTCAAAGAAAAAAGGGAAACTTTTATGATTATTCGTCTATTGGTGTTTCCCAATCAACCTCGAGAGGGAAATTCCCATCTAACTAGTGGATAGGAACTTTGTCCATCAAAACACACTGCTTGCTTGCGATAGCCATCAAAACACCATTGGTGGCATCGATGGTATCGAGCTCCATCCTCAACGTCATCGAAGGTCTCGAGGTCCTCAATCCACATCGTGGGTGCTAGAAAATAGGGCTCTCCAAGGTTTTTGGTTTGTAAATATGTGCCATAATACTTTGTCTTTTTCCCTTCGCTTTTGTAAGCGTATTCCATGAATGTCACATAACAAATGTTTTTCAAAGAAATATTAATCCCTTAGATTAGCTTAATATATACTCATAATATATAATAATCACCACTTTGATTAATTATTCTATATTATATAGTTATTACCACAAGGTTGAAAAGGGATCTCCCTTGATTATATAGTCATCACCAAATACATTAATTAGTGTATATTATATAGTTATTACCAAGGTTATGGTTTCTCTTAGAAACCCCAAACAACTCACAGTCTTATCAAGAAATCCATGGGATTTGTATGGGCTACAAAATGAGCTCTAGATTGTGTGTGGAATGTCATCATTACCTGATATTTTATGGATTGTTGTTTCTTGGTATGCTGCTCCAGTAATTGGGGATTCCTTGATTTTCATCTGGGTTACCTTGACTGCTACTATAGTTCACTAAACCTACTGTAATTGAATTTATTCTCTCTCATAGGTATGTCCTTTGTTCATGTAGTGACATGTCTCTTTAAAGACAAGATCTGATCTAAAAAAATATTGTTGAGTGTAAGGATGGTTTCAAATATTCTAGTGGGTTATATTATTTGTTTTCTTTGTAATTTGAGTTAGATTTACTACTGATGTTATTTGTTGTCTTTGTATGTTTTTTGGCTTTAACATATAGACCTTCAGGAGTGTTAAAGTTGAAAGAGATGAAAATTATGCTTTAAACTTATATTGTCTTGTTACAACAATACTATTTTGTTTCTAGTACTGTTTTGTGATGGTTTGGCATGGTTTATGTCTGTTTGAGATGGTTTGTCATGGTTTTTCTTTTTTCTTATCATATTTTTGTTGCTAAGTTTAAATATCAAAATCTGGTTGGCAATTTCCAAAATTTGCAATTGCATTGATGCCTATTTGTTAGGTTTTTAGGATCCATCTCTCTAACTGTTCGACAGACTTAAAGTACAAGAGAAGGTATTTCTATTTAGATGTTAATTTCATATACGTTTTTATAGGCCTTTAATTTGAGAAATTAGAATAGGGAAGAGTTGATGGGAACTCACAAATGGTTATGATAAAACTCATTGTTATGGTATGTACCTTCCTTATATGGTGATGATAAAACATAATTTTGTGGTATGGAACATGTATGGACTATATACCTTGAGAGAGAATATAACAGTTTAACACCTTATTCTTCTGGGTAAAAGGGTTGTGTCCCCACCTTGATGGTACACCTTGGTCCTATTAGTAAAAGGGTTATTCTCTAACCTTGAACTACACACCTTGGTCTTGTTGGTGTAGGGGTTGTTTTACCACTTTTCCATGACCCCTCTTATTGAATATTGATCTTATGTTGACCCTTGATTGGTACATATGCTAGTGCCCCCTCATAGTGTGGTACCTTAACTCTTTTCTTATGTTTATTATGGGTGTGACCGCCTAGTATCCCCAAACAACTCATATCCTGCTTAAGAAATTTCGGATAGGTCATGGTTTAGTCTATACATCCCCAAGAAGGTCACATTTCAATTCAAGTAGACTCAAGAAGGTCACTATTCATTTTAGGAAGCACCAAGGAGGTCACAACCCATATTAGGAGGTCACAGTTTCAGAGTTGAGTGGACTAATAGAACTGCTACATTATTTGAGTGTGCTAAGCTGTAATAAAGCGATGGGATTTGTATGTGATACAAACTAGTTTGTTTGTGGAATGTCATCATTATATGATATTTTATGGATCGTTGTTTCTGGTTCTGTTGCTCCAGTAATTGGGTTTTTCTTACAGTTCACTTCAAGAAGACCCAAACACTCAAACAATATAGTTGACATCTTAGTCCACTCAATAGGTTTATGGTTTCTTTTAGCATCCCCAAACAACTCACAGCCTGCTCAAGAAATCCATGGGCTTTGTATGGGATACAAACTGAGCTCTGATTTGTGCATGGAATGTCATCATTACCTGATATTTTATGGATTGTTGTTTCTTAGTCTGCTGCTCCAGTAATTGGGGTTTCCTTTCTTTTGGAATGGGTTACCTTGACTTCTACTATAGTTGACTAATGTCACATCCCCATACCCCATAATGCGGATTATTAAAAAAAATTCTGTAATAACACTTGTTCTCTTATCAAACACATGGCATGGATGTTAACAAACTCTTCATCATACATTCTCAGGATTAAGATCCCAATGTGCATTACTATAATAGCCGCTACATCATCAACAAATCCATTCTATGCACAGAAACCTTCTTCTGCATTGAAACTTTTCTTTTCGCACTTAATCTTCCACCCTTCTTACCTCAAAAATAGAGAATTGAAAACATAATGTGCGATGAAAAACATATAACCACTCTTTTTCCTTTCACCTTCCGCACTTCCAGCTTCCACCTTCAAAACTCAGAAGTCAAAAACACAATCTTTCGATGAAATCGTTAACGACCTTCAGAACTTGGAAGTCGAAAAACTAGAAAACAACGGAATCGTTTAACGCCCTTTCACCTTCTGCCCAGGGATAATTTTAGGGGTGAATTTTAGCCCAGTGGGCTATTTTTCCATGTTTTTCTCCCAAAAAAGATTCGCCATTTTGCATTTTTTGAAGCCCTGTTTCGCCCAATTTTGATGGGGTAAACATTTTTCACCCTAAAATTTGCCAAATTATTATATAAACAATATAAAATCTTTGGAAATTTAAATATTTTTTGAAAAATATCGCCAATCATTTTATAGTTGACGTTTTAAGAATTGGTAATATTTTCCAACATTTATACACTTTTAAATAAGTATGGTTCCTTAAAATCATCCCTGCTTCTGCCCTCTAATGCAGAACTAGGGAATCAGAAGACCAAATCGTTACCTTAACCATTTTTTTGGTTTTCCACCTCCTTCCTTCCAACTTTCGTAGGTGGCTTCTAGGGAGCAGAAAACCCACTCTCTGCCTTATATTTTCTCCCGATTTCCACATTACGCCTTCCAGCCTCCGCAGGCAGTTCCCAGAAGTAGTAAATCCCACATTCTTCTTAGATTAAACTTCTTTCTCCCGCCTCCCACATTCTTCCTTCTGCTACAGATCCTAGGGTGCAGAAACACTTATATCAGTTGCAAACTGACTCCTTAACCAAGATTTTATAGCCCTTAAGGACTTAAGTAAAAAATGCATTGAACATACAAGTAAATACATAAGTAAAATGAAAGGAAATATACACAAGTAAAACCTCTTCTTAGTCATCATCCAACATTCAACATGAACACAGTGATTCATATACAAATACATGGCATAAACAAGCATAACAGGCATACTTATGCAACAGTGAATCCTACTTCATTCATAACAAGCATTCTTCCTTATCAATTCATCATATTCATTCATAAGTAACTTCCATGCATAAACAAGAATAACAGAGAATACTTATCTTGGATGATGGATCTGTCCTGCAACTAGTCAAGTGACTGCAACATTCCACCCAACCATAGGACATCATGTTCATAAATCTCTTAACACACTGCCACCCCTGAGATGGGCATGATTTCCACAAGGAATTAGGGAACAACGGGATTACACATAGTCAAACCAACCTACAGTTGGGTTTCTCAGACTAACCAAGGAAACAAGCCAAAATACAACAAGACACAACCCAACCAACTAACATTTGGGTTTATCAAGATGCTAAGGCAATGGAAAGGTATAATTTCTAATCTAGTGAGCTCAACCATAGATCCATGGACACCTACACAATATCTGGCTTGACCTCCTCAATATCTACACCACCCAACACAAGGAATTATTCCCTTCACTACTACATAGTTCCCTTAGGACATACCTTCCCTTCTAGTGCTCTTCCAGGTGTGCAGAAAGGATTTTCCAACCCCTCTTGATCTATCTGTGAGGTTCCTCTCTTCATTATTTTTATCAGCCAATTCTAGCCTTTTACATTCCTTGGTCTTCAAACCAAAACAGTGATGCACAACACAACAATCCACAAAGAAAACTTGTCCACACAGGCTCCACTCTGTAACACAAATAAAACAAGATCTAATACCACAATGTCACACAGAAAAACACTACATATCCACACATCCACAACTCAAGATGGTTGAAACACCACACTGCGCATCTCTAGGGAAATCAAGAAACCACAGAGGGTCACACTCTCATTAAATCCATAGATCTCAACTCCACAATCCCTCAATAAAACACAATGAGACTCTTCTCCCGCTACTTTGGGTAGTGAACCTAGAACAACGCACATGAACAAACTGATCAGAATGATCGAATGAGCTAGGACAACCGAATGGTAGAGATGTTAGGAATAATGAACAACCCACATGCTTCGGAAAACACAAAACCTTCTTGCGCATGGGAGAAAGGACGAAATGACATGTATCATGTGCTTTCTTACTGCAAAAGCAAGAATGCGACTTCCCAGACTGTATACTTGGAGGTTTTGCTCAAACACACCATTAGAATACCATGCCTTGCTCTTCCCAAGGCATTGATTGCCTCAACCAACTTCTAGAAAAAAAATGATGATTGAGGACAGAGGAAAAAAGGGGTAGTTGAGGGTTCATGGGTTTCCCCTTTGACATCTAGTTGCACCCTATCGGCTCATGGGTTTGACTAAATCCCCCCCTATCCCTTTTGGAATCATGCCCCCATATCTTTAACGTTTGTAGTCCCATAACTAGATGTGGTATTATATTAATTTGTACATTTACATGATATATACAGTGTCTGAATCAGCACCAAAACCATAGCTATCATCCCTAATCACCTATCCAAAAAACACCAATCAATGGCAGGGCCTTGGCCTTGAGCTCCTCGCCATGATTTCCATACAATGCATACATCATGTACAATTAAATATCATGGGGTCAAAAATGGGGTATTACAATCCCCTTCTCCTTACAACAGCAATGTCCTCGGTGCTTTACAAACTCAAACAAAATGCTACACTGGCACTACCCTCAGTGCTCTACAAAATTGAACAAAAATGGATGTTCTAATCGCATGGCATCCCCTATCTCCCATGTAGCCTCTTCAATAATGTAGAGCTCCCATTGCACCTTTAGCTGTCCAACGGCTCGATTTGGGAGCATTATGACCTTCCTGTCGAGGATGCACAATGACTAGTTTTGAAATCTCCCTCGGGTTCTACCTGAATCACATCCCAATCAATCACATGGTTAGGATCATGCACATATTTCTTAAGCAAAGAAACATGAAAAACATTATGATCCCTATTGCTAGCAGGAAATGTAATTCTATATGCAATTGGCCTAGGGCCCTATTCTTTCAAGCACTTCAAACGACCCACAGTATCTAGGAAATATCTTGGTACAACTTATAAGCTTCAAGGAATTATTTGTTTCCCTCACTTTGAGGTAAACATGATCCCCAACACTGAACTCTCTGTCCACCCTATGCTTATCTGCATAGCTTTTCTATCTCTCTGGGATGCTTTCATATGTTTCCTGATCTTTGCAACCTCCTACTCCATCTCCTTAAGTAATTATGGACCAAGCACAATCCTGTTCATTGGATTATCCCATGTCACAAGTGTCCTACACCTTCTTCCATACAAGGCTTCATAAAGACTCATTCCCAATGATGCTTGATGTTCATTATTATAATAAAAATATACCAAGTGTAAATAATCCTCCGACTTGGATGGTTTTCCCATCACATACATGCGAAACATGTCATCAAGAACTTGATTCACTCTCTCTATTTTTCCATTAGTATGAGGATGGTAGGCAATGTTGAAGTTCAACTTGGTACCCAAATATGCAAACAAACCCTTCCAAAAATTGGAAGTGAGCTTAGGATCCCTATCAGAGACTATTGCCTTAGTAAATCCATGCAATTTTAAAATATCCTTCATGAATATTTTTCAATAGCATCAGTCTTATAAGTGGAATTGACTGGTATAAAATGTGTTGTCTTTTTCAACTTGTCCACCAAAACCATGATGGACTCATGTTGTCTCCAAGTCATTGGAAATCCTGTAATGAAATTCATGGAAACAACTTCCCATTTCCATTCTGGAATTGCCAGAGGCTGAAATAACCCTGCTATGTGTTGATGCTCAACCTTCACCTGTTGACATTTCATACACTTTGAAATATAATCAGTAATGTCCTTCTTCATTCTTGGACAAAAATATTGTTTTTTGGCTGTAGTAATTGTCTTCTGATATCCTGGGTGACCAGAATATGGAGTCTAATGGATTTCATCCATAACCATTCTCCTCAAATCTGCTACATTTGGAATATAAATTTTGTTCTTATAAATAAAAAGTCCATCTTCTTCCAATTTATATCCCACATACCACTTCTCAAGACTTTGTTGCTGCAATTTTTCTTTTATTTGCACATACATTTAATCTTCAGCAGTATGATTAACAATTTGATGTCTCAAATCTGATTGGAAAATACTAAGAGATGCCAAGTGCATTTCATGCACCTTCCTGTTGAGTGCATCAGCCACTTTGTTTTCTTTTCCTTTTATGTGTTTGATCTCAAAATCAAACTCTCATAAAAACTCCAGCCATCTAGCTTGCCTAGCATTTAGAGTAGGCTGATCAAACAAATATTTCAGACCACAATGGTATGTTCTTAACTCAAACTTTATGGCCATTAAATAATTCCTCTACATCTTGAGAGCATGTACAATGGCTGCAAGTTCTAAATCATGAGTGGAATAGTTCTTCTCATGATCCTTCAACTTTCTTTACTCATAACATACCACGTGGTTGTCTTGCATGAGAACTCCTCCAAGTCCTTGGCCACATGCATCATTACACACCACAAAGGTTTTTTTGGGTCTGCAATCTTCAATACAAGTGCACTTGTGAGAAGATTCTTCAACTGCTGGAACCTTTCTTCACACCTTCGTGTCCATTCAAATCCTATTCCCTTCCTTTTCAATGAAGTGATTGGATGTGCAACCTTGGAGAATCCTTCAATGAATCTCCTATAGTATCCTGCAAGTCCCATAAAAGATCTTACATCTGTCACATGTATTGGGGTTGGCCAATTCATAATGGCCTCAATATTTTTAGGTTCTATAGATATTCCCTCATCTGAGATGATGTGTCCCAAATAATGAATCCTATATTCTTAAAAGTAACACTTGCCCAAATTTGCATACTTCTTATGCTCACTGAGCAATTGCAATGTCAATCTCAGATGTTCTTCATGCTCCTCCTCATTCTTAGAATAAATGACAATGTCATCAAGGAAGAACAGAAAAAACTTGTTTAGATACCTGCTGAAGACATTGTTCACAAGGCACATAAATCTAGCTGGCACAATTGTGAGACCAAATGGCACCACTACAAACTCATAATGTCCAAACCTTGTTATGGAGGTTGTCTTATGAATGTCTTCATCCTTGATTCTTACCTGATGGTAACTAGACCTCAATTCAATCTTGGAAAATACCTGTGATCCTCTCATTTGATGAAATAGGTTGTCAATCCTAGAGAAAGGGTATTTATTCTTCATAGTGACCTTGTTCAGCTGTCTGTAATCAATATACAATCTTAGCATACCATATTTCTTCTTTACAAACAACATAGGTGCTCCCAAAGGGGACACACTTGGTCTGATATACTTCTTCTCCAACATCTCATGCAACTGCATCTTCAACTCTATGATCTCTGGTGTACTCATCCCGTGGGGTGTCTTAGACATTGGTGTTTCTCCTGGAACAAGTTCAATTGTGAAATCAATGTCCCTTCTTGGAGAAAGCCCTGGAATTTCATCAAGAAAAACATCCCTGAATTCCTGCAACATATGAAAGTCCTCCAACATAGGATTTTCATTCTTTTCTGCCTCCAACACATGGGCTGCATACAATCTGCAACCTTTCCTACATAAGTTCTTCAGACATAACTTGTTTAGATACCTGCTGAAGACATTGTTCACAAGGCACATAAATCTAGCTGGCACAATTGTGAGACCAAATGGCACCACTACAAACTCATAATGTCCAAACCTTGTTATGGAGGTTGTCTTATGAATGTCTTCATCCTTGATTCTTACCTGATGGTAACCAGACCTCAATTAAATCTTGGAAAATACCTGTGCTCCTCTCATTTGATGAAATAGGTTGTCAATCCTAGAGAAAGGGTATTTATTCTTCATAGTGACCTTGTTCAGCTATCTGTAATCAATATACAATCTAAGTGTACCATATTTCTTCTTTACAAACAACATAAATGCTCCCCAAGGGGACACACTTGGTCTGATATACTTCTTCTCCAACATCTCATGCAACTGCATATTCAGCTCTAGGATATCTGGTGTACTCATCCCGTGGGGTGTCTTAGACATTGGTGCTGCTCTTGGAACAAATTCAATTGTGAAATCAATGTCCCTTCTTGGAGAAAGCCCTGGAATTTCATCAAGAAAAACATCCCTGAATTCCTGCAACACATGAAAGTCCTCCAACATAGGATTTTCATTCTTTTCTGCCTCCAACACATGGGCTGCATACAATCTGCAACCTTTCCTACATAACTTCTTCAGCTACAGGGCTGAAATATGTCTCACAGAAATCACCTTTGGAATGCCTTTCAAAACCTTTAAGTTTCCTTCTTCATCCAAGCACTCAAAAGTCCTGTTGTAACAATCAAGCTTTACTTTGTATGCTTCCAACCAATCGATTCCAATGAGAACATCATAGGAACCAAGTGGTAGAACATTCAAATCTACACACGTAACTATCCCATTCATGACCAATGGGAATTGCTTTACCATTTCACTAACCTTTCTCTTGGTTCTAGTGGCTAGTTGGACTAACCATGACTTTCTATGCTTTAACTTCTTAAAATAAAAAACCTCAACTACTCTATGAGTAATATAAATATGAGTAGAACCAGGGTCAATCAAAACAGTAATAGATTGCTCAACAATCTTACCTGCAACCTCAACCACAGTTGACTGATGATCTACCTGGCGGTCCTCCAATGTTGCATAAATCCTAGGGACTGTCCTTGCTACTTGATCCATAATTTATTCCTCTTGAATGTTGTAATATTGCCTTACATTCCCATTCTCAAGTGGACAATTCTTGCGTAGATGCGATCCTCCACACCTTCAACATTGGAGAGGTTCTCTGTTTTCTTTTGGATTTCTTGGATTTTCCCACATCACCTTAACTGGTTGGTTCACAACTTGTGATGGCTAATTATGTCAATTCCTGAAGTTAGAGGGTTTGAAACCTTTCTTCCTCTAATCAAACTTTTCATTCTTCTTATCCTTCCATGTCTTATGGTAATCAGGTTTTCCTTTATTTTGATCATAACAATACTTATCCTTTCTTATAGCTTCTTCTAAAGTTCTGGGTTCATCAAATTCAATTATTTTTTGTAAGACTGATGCAACCCACTCAAAAAACAATGGAATTTTAATTTATCATCCCTCATATACTTGACATACCTAAATAGTTCCAAGAAATTTTTGGCATACTCTTCCATGGTCTACTACCCCAATCTTAGCTCATGTAATTATTTAATATTATCATCATAGTACCTATCAGAGAGGTACTTCTGCTTGAAAAAAATACGGAACTATTTTCACACAATCTTCCTTTCACTGATATTCATTACTTTCCTGAATTGATTCCACCATATGGATGCTCTTCCATTCAAATTGAATATGGCTACCCTAGCCTTCATATTTCTAGAGTAATATTGGACTTGGAAATATTTCTCATCCCAAGAAGCCAAGCTTCAACTTATTTATCGTTCTTTATCTCACCATTAAATGTAGGTGTCCTAGCCTTCTTGAACTCATCACGTGATCGGTTCTGGTAGAGCCTCTTTTTCTTATTCTTGTGGGAAGAAGAACTTGAATCCCTAGTGGATCCTTCAGAGTCATATGACCCACTAGAAGGTCTCTTTCTTCTTCTAGCATCGCTCCTACTTCCTTCCAGATTTACCGTTCAATTCTCTAAGTTCATCCACCTCTAGATGTTTGTCAAACTCTGCAGCATGGCTGCATTCAAATGATTTTTCTCTTCTTGAGCCTTAACCAATATTTCATTATCTTCCTTGTAACTTTGCATCTCCACCATTAAGCTTCTCATGGTGGTTGCAATATCTGGTGGAGTTTCTTGAAACCTTCTGCCATTAAAATCTGTATCAGCCTTTCCAACTCTGAAATTCTCTCCCATAGCATCTTCCTCATTCTCATAGGGGTTCTGTGCATCATCATACATGCAGTAGGTTCTCATGGCTGAGCCAAAAAACCACTTTCCAAGATTCGTTATGACTATGCAATATGTGTTAGTCAAACACGCTGTTAGCTACATGACAAAATAAAAATTAGAAAACCATTTACTTACTGTCACCAATAAATCTGTTAACTGTTTAACTTGGCCCATTTAAGTCCAAGTGTTGCAACCAGCAGCTCTAATACCACAATGTAGTCTACTACAATGTCGGTATTAGAGGGTACTTTTATCTCTTTTAACTACTCATTCTAGCTCATCCAGGCCCAATGCTACAACCTGCAGCTTTGATACCACAATGTCACGTCCCCATAACCCAAAAATGCCGATTACTAAAAAAAATTCCTTAAGAACACTTGTTCTCTTATCAAACACAGGGGATGGATGTTAACACACTCTTCATCATACATTCTTAGGCTTAAGAATGTAAGGTTTTCCATTACACCAAAACCTGCAAATGTTGATGAACATTTGAAACCCAACACAAGGCCCTATCACTAGGAGTGGCAGTTAGTCCACTTGTTTTATATTCCCATAGGTGTGGCGGTTATACCATGTGAAGGTTGTAATGGTACTCCAACACCCCTCCTCCGGTGTAGCTCGGGGGAATTGAACCTGAGACCTATGCTCTGATACCATGAAGGTTTTTCGTTACACCAAACCCTACATATGTTGATGAACATTTGAAACCCAGCATAAGGCCCTATCACTAGGAGTGGCGGTTAGTCCACTTTTTTTATATTCCCAGAGGTGCAGCGGTTATACCATGAGGAGGTTGTACCGGTACTCCAACAAAGAACCCCTCTACATTACTGGAACAGTCGCTCTTCAACTAATAGATCTAGTATGTGCATAGAAACCTTCTTATGCAGTGAACTTATTCTTTATGTACTTTCGCTTCCACCGTTCTGACCTCAAAAATCAAGAATTGGAAACATAATGTGCAGCGAAAAACATTTAACCACTCTTCCGCCTTCCACCTTCTGCCTTCGGAACTCGGAAGTCGGAAACATAACCTTTCGATGAAATCATTAACGACCTTCCATCTTCCACCTTCCACCTTCGGAACTTGGAAGTTGAAAAACTAGCAAAATATGAAATCATTTAATGGCCTTCCTCCTTCCACTCTCCAATGCAGAACTAAGGAATTGGAAGACCAACTCTTTACCTTAACCCTTTTTCTGGTTTTCCATTTCCCACCTTTCAACTTCCGCAAGAAGCTTTTGGGGTGCGGAAAACCCACTATTTTCCTTATATTTTCTCCTTATTCCCACATTCTTCCTTCTGCCCTCTGCAAGTGGATCCCGGAAGCCAGAAATCCCACATTCTAATTCAATTAAATTTCTTTCCCCCACATCTCACATTCCGCCTTCCACTATGGATCCTGGGGTGTGGAAACACTTAGATCAACTGCAAACTGACTCCTTAACCAGGACTTTCTAGCCCTCAAGGACTTAAGTAAAAAAATGAATTGAACATACAAGGAAATATAGAAGTAAAATGCAAGTAAATATACATAAGTAAAACCTCTACTTAGTCATCATCCAACGTTCAACATGAACACAATGATTCATAGACAAATACATGGCATAAACAAGCATACCAGAGATACGTATGCAATAATGAATCCTACTTCATTCATAACAAGAATTCTTCCTTATCAATTCATCATATTCATTCATAAGTAACTTCCATGCATAAACAAGAATACCATAGAATACTTATCTTGGATGGTGGAGTTGTCCCGCAACTAGCTAGGGGACTGTAACTTTCCACCCAACCATAGGCCAGTGTGTTCATAAATCTCTCAACACACTTCCACACCCCGAGTTGGGCATGATTTCCACAAGGAATTAGGGAACAACAGTCTTACACACAACAAACTCACATCAAAACATGGTCAAACCAACCTACAATTAGGTTTCTCAGACTAACCAAGGAAACAAGCCAAAACACAACAAGACACAACCAAACCAACTAGTTGGTCTTATCAGGCTACTAAGGAAATGGAAAGATAGAAGTTCTAAGCTAGTGAGCGCAACCATAGATCCATGGACACCTACACAAGATCTGGCTTGACCTCCTCAATATGTGCACCACCCAACACAAGGAATTATTTGTTACGGAGAGAAATTCCTATGGCTTGGGGTACCACAACAGACAGCTTGACTCCAAAAATCAATCCTTTCCAATATGCAAGAGAAATCAAACATCTAACACTAAAGGATCAAAACTCATACCTTATTCCGGACGGTTGAAGTAGATCCCCGTTTAGCTTTCCAACTCCATCTTGAATTGATAAATTACTTCCTCAACAATCAGTAAACAAGAAAAGCATGCTATATATATATTGGTGTTAGATATACTCTAGCATATATAATCAACAATGTATAATCATTTGAAATCTTCCATGGATAAAATATTCATTCAAACATACATTATTGGACAGGAAAAGATATTTCTATTAATATAAAATCAAATATTACAATGAATACAAGCTCTATCAGCACGTCTGCAAATCAGAGAAATTGAATCCCCCACTTCGGCCTCCACCACCTCAATCATCCATCTCTCGATAGCAATCTCACAAGCAAAAGGAAAGCTTGGGAAGAACACCAAAGTGCTCCAAGGGACAAAGGGATGCAGACTCAAGCATAAGTTCCGGAAACAATGGACTATAGTTTCTTTGTTCTCAATTCTCACATATTCCTCAATGTATCCAAAGGGTTCCTTATATAGCTCTTCAATGGGGCAATGAAGGGTCGAATTCGAGTGATCTCAAGGCATATGGAAGGCCAGGAGACAAGTGAGTCAGATCCATGTCAAGGAAAACTCCAAAATAATTTATCCTTTTGCACACATCCCGATGTACACGGTTTTAGGGGTCAAACCCGCGTATATATGCGAGAAAGGTTTAAAAGTCACGTATATCAATTTAAGCATGTTTTTAGGGATGATATTGGAAACATCAAAGGTATAAAAAAGGTCCATGGGGTCCAAAGAGTCTGCAAAGGGACAGGGGAAGGCCATACAAGTGTAATTCACCAAGTGTGGTAAAATCAACTATAACAGATGCCCCCTAATGTGTGAGGTCAGAGGAGTCATACGATGGCCGAAATACATTATAAGTCCATCCCAGAAGTGGAGTGATGAAGAACCCAGTGGAAGACCAGCCACCCAATCAACATATTAGAATGATACAACTCTGCATATAACTGCAAATACATATAGCAGTCCCAGATACATAAGAGTACAATGGCCATGAATAGGTATGATACAAAATATGACATAAGTGGTCATCACCACATACAATATACATAGATTAGAATCTCCATGATGAATATATACAAAGGATGAAGATCTCCATAATGGCTGAAGATATACAATGGATCAAGATCTCCATAATGGATGGAAATGTCTAACATATACTGGAATCAAGTCATGAGAGCTGAAATCTCATGAACACTGGCACGATCAAGGAGGTAGAATATAAGAGATGCCACCAATCTAGAAGGTCTTCTACACAAGCCACTACGAATACATGTCCTACTATGTGAATAGAGGTGTCGAGGTTGAACATAGTAGTCCATCGTCTAATTATCGGTCATTGATGTATACCATTAATAGATGCAAGATCACCCACTGATAATGATAATGGGAATCAAGGTACTAGAGTGCAAACTAACAAGTGTGAATAAATGTGTTGAGGTCGAACACTTGAGAGAATCCATCGATCAGGGGACATTAATGTATTCCCAAAGAACTGTCAATGGTGAGAGAACCTGCCACTAATGACTGCAAGTCTCAAGGCACTAAAAAATGACTCTAGATTCCAATCCCAGAATAAATGATATGAAGTTGATGGGATGAAATCCGCTGGAAGGAGGGCATTAAGGCATCCCCCATCATCCAACACGAGGTACTCAGCAAAACTGTATAATGTGGAAGGACTCGATCATAAGGTGCACGAACCAGTAACTATACCAGGAATGGCCAACATGCAAAGTCAAGATAACTAAGGAATGGCCAACTCAGGTTTCAAATTCCTTCGAACAAGAGCATAACGACGAATGGTGACTGAATGTAGGTAGCATAGACTCGATATACAAAACTAGGACATCTCTGCGACACAGGAGGCATCGACGGAGGCTCCATAGGGACTGGAAGCTTAACCAGTCAGTGGAGATAAACTCAGATACATGAGTACAGCTCCTAAAGTCAAACTATAAACCCAACCAACAAACGTGATATATAGTGCTCTGTTCGACGACGACACGACTCGACAGCTGCCAAAGATAACATCTTTCCTTGTCTGGATTTTTGGTTTTTAATTTTTTTTTTTTTTTACTTTTTCAAATATTTAGAAAGCTTGAAAAAGAATAACTCTGCTTTATAGTTACAGACTAGGAGGAGACAAGTGTCATATGGGCAAACAAACTAGTTCCAAGCAGTGGAACATACCTATGCTCAGTGCAAGGATACATGTGTAGGATAGCGACACTCAGGGGAAAGTCCCCTCCTGGTAGAATAGGGAATCAAGCTGCAAAGGATATAAAATATGGCTCTGCATGGCTAGACATGAGACAAGCTCAGGCTATATGGTTGAAACTCAAAGTCAGGGAAATCGGCGTAAGGCTCAAGAAAGCAGGAAAAGCTCATGATAATGCAATTACAACTTGACATAAGGGAGTCCTTTAGGGAAATAGGCCAGTAAAAGATCAAGAGGAGTGTGCGGATTTTGCTAAATGTCATGGCAATACTATACAATGGACTCCCACACCCTAAGGGACAAAATGCCAGCATGGGCACCAAATGAAAATAAGGTGCTAACTAGGGTACCCATGTAAGGTCAAGCTCTACCATTCACATCATGCCACTTCTAAAACAACAAGAAGGTTCCGTGACATAATAGAATGGGTTCGTACCTAAGGCTATAATGAAACGGTCATAAGGTCGTGCAAAATGAAAACAAGGGTGAACCTAACCTATATTCCAATTTAAACATCAGACCTGTAACGAGCACAAACGGGTCAAAGTAATGGTCGAAACAACGCTCAAAATGGTTTCCTACATCATAAATTAGTCCAAAAATGGTCCAAAAGGATTAGAAACAGTCCAAACTATAGAAAAGGGGGTAAAAATTTTCAAAAATTTGAAAAATTTCTATAAATAGTAAAAAATTCAAAACATTATATAACATTTGAAATTTTTACCCAATTGAATTCAGAACTTCAACAGCGAATTCCAGGAGATCCAGCCGGCGGAATCCACTCCCGTTTTTTCCAAGTACTTACCCATGCCCTGCTCTTTCATTTTCATGCAAATTTTATCAATTTCCATGGTGCATTTAGGATTCTAGGCCAATCTAAGATGCGCGCCTCGGCCCACGCAAAAATCGAGGATTTTTCCATGTATAGGGTTGGATATACGCGGAAAAAGACCTCAAAGTCGCGTACATATGCGGCTGTTTAGAAAACGGACACATATGCGGCTGCGTTCAATGTTTTTCAAGTGTTCTAATGGATCAAAATTAAATTTTATGTGCAGGATGGTCCTAGAATGGAGAGAACGTGAGCACGGTGATGTAGAAGGGGCAGTAAGGGTATATCTAATGTCTCAACAAGCTTTGCGGTCATGCGGGCTCTACAAGTTTTGGTGTCTTGGTGGCATACATGCCAAACCAAGACTGCTGCAAATGCTAGTAGACTACTGGGATCTAGAATCAGATTCGTTCCAGATAGACGGGATGTCCCTCACCATAGAATTGGAGGACATATACTTTATTACTGGACTTTCTCGATGGGGGGAAGTGGTGAACCTACGCTCTCACAGTCCCGAAGGTGGCCTGACTATAGATGAGTACATAGCAGTGTACTGTTATCCGAGCACGGAGAAGGTGGGGAGTCAGATCCCACTTAACTCCATACAGGTGCTAGGCCTAAAGGCCATTCTACTGACACTAGGCAGGATAGCGGGGCTAGCCTCACTCCACCAGGCCTAGCAGCCATTGATGTTCTATGCCGTGGAGTGCATGAGGCCCATAGTTTATGACTGGAGTACGACATTGTTGAGCAACATGAAACAACAGCTCAGTGACTGCAAGATGGGCAGGGTGCAAAAATTCGGTTTTAGCAGCATACTGAGCACATTCTTCTTCAAGCGTGTTCCAGGATTGAGCCCTAGAGTTGATGTTCCTCTACATGGGGTACGAGATCCGGCCCAACGGCGTTGGCCAGATGCTATGCACAGACTGGGTGGAGGTAGGGTGTCCAATCCCTATCCAACTGATTTCTTTCCATGGTGGCGACGATAGATAGTTGCCATCAACGATTACCCCTATGCAGGGATAGATTTTTGGGGAGACCCCGACATGCCGCTACCACCAAGATCGGCATACGGTGACATTGGTAATGAATCCCAACCCTCTTTTTCAAAAAATTTGAGTCATTTAATTTTTTTTGTGTTTTCTGATTATTATGGAATCAAAAGACATGTTTTGGGGTGACAATACATAGTGACATCTACCATATGCATGCAGATGTAGGACCACAGGGGCCTGAAGGCCTCCCTCATCATAGACGGAGGGGAAGAAGAGATGAAATCACGGGTATGGATGCAGAGCGGACGCTCCAAATCATTCATACCAACTTCATGAGACTGACACGCAGAGTACCCATGGCGCAAGTCGAGAACTTGCCTGAGGCCATGCAATGTTAGGTTTTGGGTGTACCACGAGCATGGGTGCGGCTATTTCGATGGATAGCTAGAGCCGTAGTGACATTCCATAATCACAACCCCCCTCCTCCTTCACAGGCTTAGATACCTGGGAGTGATATATTTTGTACTACTGTGTATTTATAGTTTGGTGGCTCGAGAGCCCCATTTTTGTATTATGACACTATGTATTACCACATTTTGGATGTTTATAAAAAAAAATTATGATGATCGATTTATTTATTTACATGTGTAAAAATTTATGTTCATGATGAGCTTATTGTCTATGAAACAAATGCCAATCTAATAAATAGTTAGCATATGAGTCAGCAACTTGATTATTAATTCTTGGAACATGTATGTATGTTATATTGTCAAATTGCCATTCTAACAGTCTCACACGTAAGAATCTTCTTAATAATGTCGGATCCCTGAAATGGTACAAACCATTATGCTGTGACACTACTAACTCCAAATCAAGACGTACCTCAAGAGAGAGAACACCATGTGAAATGGCATCTCGTAGAAGCTCGATAACGACACTATATTTAGCAACATTGTTCGAAGAGGGTCGTAAACATACGCCTCCTGAAGACAATACCTGACCTGTAGGAGTATAAATCACCCAAGCAGCAGAGGCTAAGTGTTGAGTGTGACAGTTCACACCATCCACGAATCCTATGAAGGTGGAAGATTCCATTGACATCTGCCAAAAGAAACAGAAACTAATCACAAAGCCGATCAACATAAGAAAATACCTACCTATGCAAAAATGTACAATAATATAAAATAGTCAGCCTTGGCTGAAAATCATGCATAGCAATTTTTAAGATAGAGCCCATTTCTAGGCTCCGCCAAGGTCGTTCCCTCATAATCCACTAACTTATAAGCGCCCTTCTCTAATACACGTTTAACGACATAAGGACCATGCCACATGGGGTTAAATTTTCCTTCCCCCAAGGGTTCTTTCGGTTGATCCTGCAAAAGGACCAAATCTCCCTCACTAAACCTCCTTGGATGGACAGACTTATCGTACTAGACCTTAACATGATGCTTATTCACTTCTAGAGCCACCAAGGCATCTCAGCGTTGCTCATCAAGTTGCTCTAAGTGGACCAAACACTCCTCTAATGGGGAAGTGTCTGGTAAGAGCTCTATGGCTAGCTTCAAAGAAGGAATCTCACACTCAACCGACAATATTGAATCCACTCCATGTACAAGCTGATATGGAGAAAAACCCGTGGCAATCTTAACAGTGGTTCTATAAGCCCACAAAGTAGGATATAACATAATGTGCCAATTCATCTTGCTTTGTGCGATGGTTCGTTGGAGAATGGATTTGAGTGATTTGTTCACTGCTTCAACCTGTCCATTTTCCTGAGGGTAGTAAGAGGAGGAATGCTCTTGCTTGTACCCT
The DNA here is from genome assembly GCA_001517045.1 of Pseudotsuga menziesii. NCBI lineage: Eukaryota > Viridiplantae > Streptophyta > Pinopsida > Pinales > Pinaceae > Pseudotsuga > Pseudotsuga menziesii. The sequence continues at coordinate 237,520 of LPNX010269388.1, read as the reverse complement.
AACTTTGAGGCCAACTCTTCCATCATACGATTCTGAAATTGCTTGCCATGGTCAGTGACAAGCTCCTTCGAAATACCGAATCGAGTAATAATCTGGTTGAATACGAAGTTTGCGTCTGTCTCACCATCGGATTTAACTGTAGGCATAGCCTCAGCCTATTTCGTGAAGTAGTCAATAGCCACTATGATATGATGATTCCCCCCAGCCGAAGCTGGGTTGTAATCCATGAAATCAATCCCCCACTTGGTGAAGGGACCGACGGTGATGACGGGATGTAACGGGGTAGGTCACGAGTGCATATTTTGTGCAAACACATGGCAAGGGTGGCACTTCTTGACCTCATCTACACAATATTTAAAGATCAATGACCAGAAATAACCCACTCTTAAGATTTTTTGGGCTGTAGAAAGCCCAGATAAATGACCACCACACGCCCCTCCATGGCAATCATTTAGTACAAGCTCAGCCTCCTCATGAGTTAAACAACGACGTAAAATGGAATCTACCCCACGGGGGTACAAGGTGTTATCCACTATGAGGTAATTCTTGGATACGTGACGTAATCATCGTCGTTCATCCCATGAGAGGTGAGTAGGGACCTTCAACATTTGTAAATATATGATGATGTCCCCATACCATGGATCCAAAGTTGATATTAAGAAGATGTGCTCATCGACAAACGTATCTTCACAAACCATCTCCTCCTCCTCACTTGGGAAATCCGATATAAGCTCCGCAAAATTTAACGATTTCTTCGATTTTGCCGAAACAAACTCGAGATTAAATTCTTGCAAGATGACAATCCATTTATTATACTTTCCCCCAATTATCCTTCGAGTGAGGATGAATTGAAATGGATTGACATGGGCCACAACCAAGGTTTGGAGAAGGAGAATATAATGTCTCAACCGTTGAACCGCATGCACGGTAGCTAAGGCAAGCTTCTCAACATGGGAATAACGGACCTCTGCATCAATAAGGTTCCGGCTCAGGTAGTATATGACATGCTCTTGGAGCTCCTCATCCTCCTGAACCAAAACCATACCAATCGTCTCCATGGACGCGGCCACATAAAGTAGAAATTCATGGCTATAGTCAGGTGGACTAATCACTGGGGCTGATGCTAAGGCTCGTTTAAGTGCATCAAAGGACTCCTGTGCTCGCTCATCCCAACAAAAGGTGGTGTCATTTTTCAAAAGATGCATAAAGGCTCTAGTCAAATTGGCAAAGTTGACAACGAATCTCCGTAATAAGTTTGCCATGCCTTGCAAACATTGAAGATGTCTAATGTTTTTCGGGGGAGACAACTAAAGTATTGCCTCTACCTTCAAAGGGTCGACTCTTATACCCTCCTTGGAGACAATGAACCCTAATAAGCGACCAGACTTCACACAAAAGATGCACTTGTGAGGATTCAACCTGACCAAATAATGGCAGCACCTTTCGAACACTAATCTCAAATGATAGGAATGACGCATTCTCATACGAGAATGAGCAGCAAGGTCATCCAAAAATACTTCAATAATTGATTTGAGATTATGGAAGATCAAAGTCATAGCCTGCTGAAAAGTGGCTACGGTGTTCTTAAGGCCAAAAGGCATCTTCTGATATGCAAAGGTTCCCCAAGGACAAATAAAGGCAGTCTTATGTTGGTCCTTAGGTTTAATTTGTATCTAATTGTATTTGGAAAAGCCGTCCATAAAGGAAAAAACCTCGCTACCCACACACTCATCCAAAATTTGATCAATAAATGGTGTGGGGAAATTGTCTTTAGGACAGGCACGATTCAAGTCATGGAAATCAGTGCATATACGGATCGCTCCCTTCTTCTTATCCACCAGAGCAGGATTTGAAACCCACTCCGTCAAGGGAATGGGATAGATAAAACCGGCTTTCAATAGTTTTTCTATCTCTACCTTAATTGCGGATGCTTTCCTAGGATTCACTACACGCAAGCGTTGTCGAACAGGCTTAGCATTGGGATAAGTTTTAATCTCATGTTCAACAATGTGAGGGTCGATACCTGGCATTTCATTGTAAGATCAAGCAAAGATATCACGAAATTATTTAAACAGCTTGGTGTACTCTTGAATCTCAGCATGGGAACATTCTACCCCAATATAGACATTCTCAATCCTGCCAGGATAGCGAGAGATATTGACAGGAATGCTAGGAGATATATTTTCCATGTTCCCATTAGCCATCGGACCAGAAGAGATTAATGGAACCATGGGACTACCAATTCTCTCACTAAGAACCTCCCTAAAGTCCTCATGCTCCAAGTGGTCAAGCTCGGGAAGAAAATAAGATCTATGATGCAATTCTTCCCAAGGTGGCTCAACCCCTGACATGGCCTCAATAATCGCTTCATTTGAAGGAAAAACACTATCAAGGCAATCATGCGCATGAGAATATTGAACTGCCCATGCAGGCAGCACATACGGGTCCTCCTCCTTCGTCTGTGAAGAGGAAGGACTAGGCTCTGCAACACTCCCAAGATTAGCTTGATAAGCTACCATAGTTGTAGGCAACGGAACGTCTATCACGATGGGCTCACTCGAAGTATTCGGTGTAGGAAGAATCCAAGGATATTCCTTATGGTTCATGCGAAAAGGCACCGATCTCACAGATGTCGAAGCCTCACCAGAACTAGACCCTATCATAAGGATAGGTGCAGGACAACTAAAGCTTCCCATAAGGGATGGATACATGCCCACACCCACACTCCCGATTGCTGGCTGAGAGTTCTCTACAATCGGGATCGAAGCTCCCGAAGATGTGGTAACCGACGGATTCTTAAATGACATTTGATCAATTGTAACTATCTTCCCATTAAATGCAAAGCATACAATGCGAAACAGAGAAGAAGCTATGGCTTGTATACTGTACATCCAATTCCTACCCAGCAAGAGATTATATTCAAGGGGCGCATCAACCACCTTGACCTCTATCGCAATGGTCTTCCCTCCCAAATGGACCTTAAGGGAAGGAAGGATCCCATGCAGCCTAAATGATCTCCCATCAAAAGATGTCAACATGGTACCGGATTTAGACAACTCGAGGGAACCTAAACCCTTCCAACATGATAAAGACATCACAGAAGCAGCAGCACCTTCATCAATCACAGTGTGCTTCATCAATCACAGTGTTCTTAACGGTCATATTAAGACATTGTACATGAATCAAAAGAGACACATAATAAGGCAAGCGAGGATGCAGTCCCGTGGTTTCAAATTTAATCACGGAGGAAGAATTATCATCATTCACATCAAGGGCAGAAAGCAAATCCTTCCTTTGTGAAGGACAACTCTGAAGTACTTCAAGTGCAGACATTGCACAAGGAGTGTGGCCCAAATCCTTGACAACAAAATAGTTCTAGGTGGCTCGGGCATTAGGATTGTACCCCAAACGCTTAAGGACTCCCTTAGGAATGTGAGGTGCAGCTTCAGGTTTATGCATAGGTTTTTCAATACACAAAGGAGTCCCTGGTGGATCAAGTTCCTTTCCTGGGTCGGGTTGTGACGAACCATAGTCCTTTGCACGGGTCACAACCTTCATAGCATGCACCATGTTGATGCAACCATGACCACTAGCCTCCGGTGGATCTTGATCACCACCAGACTGATCATGGTTCCTCGAGTTCATGTTTTGATTGTGAGGTAAAGGGTTGGTCAGCACAGCTAGGCCCTGCGCTAAGAATCTTGAGGCTTCATCGAATCAAGGGCACAAGTAAGTGAGGTGATCATCCTTACATAACTTGCAAAGAAATTTAACTTTACGTTTAGATTGCTTGTCCCCCCCAGCATTTCAGGTGTTCTTCTCATTAATATTAGCATTTTCATTCCTATTCCCACCCTTATGATTGTTCTTACCCTTCTTTCTATTCCTTCCGGGTTGTTGGTTACCCTTCTGGTCCAACAATTGCATCGAAAGCACACTCGCCGTTTGGGTGGGTTGAGACGAAGCAGATTGGTTGATCAACAATTGACTGACCTGTTGCACAACTGAATCTGTGGGCTTAACACTTGCATAACCAACAATGCCCTTGGCATGTGGTCCAGGTTTAACTTTGGGGTCGAAACTAGAACGCGGAGCTTTGGGAATGATCTCATATAACAAACCGGATTGGGCATAAATCAAGTCCAATTCCTGCGCCCTAAAAATGGCTTGTTCCTTGTTTTGAACTCTGGATGTAGAAACATCCTTCGCTATATAAGGAAATAATGACTTAAGGAACCATTCGAGGAAAAACTCCAGCAGTATGAAGGCTTTAATCAACCTCTTCTGTCTACACCACTCTTGGATATGGTCTGAGATATGCATGGCTTTATCCTGCCAAAATGTCAACAAGAGTTCCGTACCAATGTCGTAACGCACTGGTAGCTGGAAGTGGTTGAGAAAAGTCATCGCTAGGTCATCGAACAAAGTGAATGCTCCCTTAGGTAACTCTATATACCATTTCATGGCAAGCCCTGTAAGGGTGTGGTGAAATAGCCTTAAACGGATCGAATCTTCATGTAAGGAATTGGAAGAGCACCATAGGTGAAATGTAGTAACATGTTTGCTCAGATCCTCTCTAGGTTTTCCCTCGAATTTGGGTATGTCTGAGGGAAGCTTAGTAGGGACAACCGACCAAGCCAGGTCATGAGATATAGGATCGTTCGTCAATCTCGACAAGTCAGGAAGATTTAGCGTTGCAAGGAAAGGGAGCCTAGGATGAGTAGGTCAATGCACCACTTCCTGATAGTTTTGGTTCACATAAGTCTGATTACCATAACCACCATGGCCTTGGCCATAGTGCCCTCCTCCTGTTTGACCTGTGTAGGGTGGCATGGAAGCACCATAATGTGGTGTACCTTGACGATGTGGGGCTACAAAGCCATAATTAGGAGAGTAAGCGGGTTGTTGATACCCATACCCACAAGGTGAATAACCGTGTCAATACTGCGTCCCATAATAAGGTCCATAAGACATCCCATGAGATGTACCATGACACACTCCATAAGTAGGAATGTAGGCTCCAGAAGTAATGACATGACCTCCAGAAGTAGGGATACGACCCCCCAAAACAACAAGAGGTACTTGAACTTGAGACACAATTGTGCGAGTAGCAGCAGTACGGACATGACTTGTAGCGACATTTCGGCCTGAAGGACCACGTGAATGAGGTGGAGGAATGACATTCAAAGAACAAGGAACCAAGGATGAAGGGACCTGTGAAATTATGTATGTGGTGTTCCCTATAGTCACTTGTCTTGGATCTGGTATCCTAATAGGATCACTAACCCTAGTTATAGGAGGAATATGTGATGTAGCTTCCATCGCTGGGATGGAAGGTGTAATATGACTTGTGGTCCCAAACCTCTCCGCATGGTAAGGAATAGGAGTGCCCCCAAGCGTAGTGTTAGGCTCGAACTCCAATTCGACATGAAATTTCAAATCATGTGTGGGAATATCGGACATACCATAACTACCATAACTAGTGCTCGTAGGTTCATAATGAGTCTTGTCGTCCGTCATTCCATACCGGTGATGCGTGAATGGGGGATCATAGCTAGACTAAGTGGGTCTATCATGAAAAGTACCTATCTCAGAAATTACAGGACCTAACTCAGAAATTACAGGCATATCAGGTGAAGGATCATAGGTAGGAGTAAACTCCCTGTCATCCACTTGAAGTGGAGAAGAAAGCTCAGGAATACCATCTTCACAATCTCCCATCGTGTGTGAATCAATGTGCAAAGTATTCCACCTGGACGGTCTATTTATCTCTCCCAAAGGAGGAGGAGAGGTAGAAGACAGAAGTCCTGCTAAACGACGAGAATGGCGAGGAGCCGCACCCGAATCCACAATGACTCAAAAATATAAAAGACTCTCTAATTACGCAAACCCTAAGCCAGCTAACATGCACATAGCATACACCAATAAAATCTAAATCCAAACACAAGTAATCAAGGATAGGATAAGTGAGCTCCCGAATGAAGCAGGCATGTCTCTCCCAGGAGAGGCTTGAGACTCCCATACACTACAAGCGAAGGTACATAACCAATTATTGTGGCCCTCAGCTTCAACGTGTAAAACGACTGTGCTGTATGACCCCAACCTGGTCAGTACCCCTGCAAAGTACCCCAGAATAACCCCTACAAAGTACCCCCTCGATATCCTAGGTAAGGAAACTAAGGTCACCTCAATATAATCAATGCTCAGGCGGACAGTCGCAGAAGGGATTGACCATATGGGCAGAGTAGCAAAGCCCGAAACTCTCGAAAGAGCCCCCAGATATGAATACAATCCTGGAAATATCTTCGGTACTACTCAGTTATGACTAGGGGTCATCCTAATCAATAACCGCTCACACTGCCTAGTGCTTAACTCCCTTTTGAGAGGAGGATCCTGAGAAACACCAATTATACTAAGGAATTTCACACTCTCACCTGGACAGACACATACATGTTGTTGTTTAGTGGTCTTAGACAATTTACTGACAATGAACTATTCCAAGACCCTAAAACCTAATCTTGTTGGTGTACCCTATCAAAGAAAATAGTGTAATTCATTTTAATTAAGCGTTGATTTTATTTGGCTTTATTACTCAAAAGAGGTAGATGGCCGTGCAACTAATGGTGTTATGACGCAACATGAAGCAAAATGCACACCTAATAATCAATGCAAATACATTGTGTCCAATGAAAACATGGTATGCTACTACGTGAAATGCAAAAATTTTCTTCAAATGATAAGTGCAATCGTTCCTATATGAAATCCTGACTAATACTTCAAAGCAAAACCTAGTGCAAGTACCATGCAAAATGCAAAAAATGCAATGCATAATGATGCAAATAAGAAAATATTTTTTGATTTTTTGAAACAAAAATGAGATACTAAAGCAAAAGAATGATTCTACTACCCCCAGACTCGGCAAGCACACTCAAACATCGCTCACACAAAGTACTAAGGTAAAATAAATCTAATGCACTAATCCCAAAACAAAAAATCGAAAATGCAATGACAAGAACATTCTTAAAAAAGAAATTTACCCTAAAAAAAATGTCTCTGGACAGAAACAGAGGTGTATACAGACTCTAACAGTGTCAAAGGAGACTTAGCTATCATCAAAATTCACCCAGCAATAATCAATCTTCCTCTAGAAGGAAAAACTAAGGGCATACGCGATTGTTCGCAGTAAACTCACGTATATACGCAGATATATCAGTGAAAACCGCGTATATACGCGACTGTGAGTTAAAAACTCGCGTACGGGAAGAAAAGTGCATAAAAACAAAGGCAAACAGACAAGCTTAGACAAAATTCACACCAATCAGACACTACCAGGCATACATGCCCCCAGACCCGACACAGAAACAGAGAAATAAGAGCAATTCAAATTCATTGAATGCCAATAGAAAACCCCCAAAGGACAACTACTAGGAACTCCCTAGCGGAGTCACCAATTCTGTTACAGAGAGAAATTCCTATGGCTTGGGGTACCACAACAGAGAGCTTGACTCCAGAAATCAATCCTTTCCAATATGCAAGAGAAATCAAATATCTAACACTAAAGTATCAAAACTCGTACCTTATTCTGGACGGTTGAAGTAGATCGCCATTGAGCTTTCCAACTCCAGCTTGAATTGATAAATTACTTCCTCAACAATCAGTAAACAAGACAAGCATGCTATATATATATTGGTGTTAGATCTACTCTAGCATATATAATCAACAATTTATAAGCATTTGAAATCATCCATGGATAAAATATTCATTCAAACATACATTATTGGACAGGAAAAGATATTTCTATTAATATAAAATCAGAGATTACAATGAATACAACCTCTGTCAACACGTCTGCGAATCGGAGAAACTGAATCCCCCACTTGGGCCTCCACCACCTCAATCCTCCATCTCTCGATAGCAAGCTCACAAGCATAAGGCAAGCTTGGGAAGAACACCAAAGTGCTCCAAGGTACAAAGGGATGCAGACTCAAGAATAAGTTCCGCAACAATGGACTATAGTTTATTTGCTCTCAATTCTCACATATTCCTTAATGTATCCAAAGGATTCCTTATATAGCTCTTCAATGGGGCAATGAAGGGTCGAATCTGAGTGATCTCAAGGCATATGGAAGGCCAGGAGACAAGTGAGTCAGATCCATGTCAAGGAAAACTTCAAAAGAATTTGGCCTTTTGCACACATCCTGATGTATGCGGTTTTAGGGGTCAAACCTACGTATATACACGAGAAAGGGTTTAAAATTCACGTATAGCAATTTAAGCATGTTTTTAGGGATGATCTTGGAAACATCAAAGGTATAAAAAAGTTCCATGGGGTCCAAAGAGTCTGCAGAGGGACAGGGGAAGGCCATACAAGTGTGATTCACCAGGTGTGGTAAAATTAGCTATAACAATATCCCCTTCACTGCTACATAGTTCCCTCACGCCATACATTCCCTTCTAGTGCTCTTCCAGGTGTGCAGAAAGGATTTTCCAACCCCTCTTGATCTATCTATGAGGTTCCTTTGTTCACTATGTTTATCAACCAATTCTGGCCTCTTACGTTCTTTGGTCTTCAAACCAAAACAGGGATGCATAACACAACAATCCACAAATAAAAATCAGCCACATAGGATCCACTCTATAACACAAAGAAAACATGATCTCATACCAGAATGTCACACAGACAAATGCTGTGGATCCACATGTCCATAACTCAGGATGGTGGAACCACCACATTACGCATCTCCAGGGAAATCAAGAAACCACAGAGGGTCACACTCTCATAAAATCCAGAGATCTCCACCGCCCAATCCCCCAGCAACACAAAGTGGGACTATTCTTCTGCTACCCTAGGTAGTAAACCCACACCAACACGCATGAACAAACTGATTAGAATGATCTAATGGGATGGGACGACCAAATGGCAGAGGTGTCAGGAATAATCAACAACCCCCACGCTCTGGAAAATACAAAACCTTCTTGTGCCTAGGATAAAGGATGGACTGGCACGCATCACGTGCTTCTTTGTTGTAGAAGCAAGAATGTGGATTCCTAGACTACAAACTTGCAAGCTTTGCTTAGACACACCATTAGACTACCATGCCTTTCTCTACCCAAGGCATTAACTGCCTTAACCAACTTCTGGAAGAAATTGATGATTGAGGACAAAGGACAAAAAAGGTAGTTGAGGGTTTGTGGGTTTCCCCATTGACATCTAGTCACACCCTATTGGCTCAAGGGTTTGGCTAACTCCCCTCCCTATCCCTTGTGGAATCATGCCCCCATCTATTTAACGTTTGCAGTCCCATAGCTAGTTTTCGTATTATATTAATTTGTACATCTCCATGATATATCAAAATATATAGTGTCTAACTCAGCACCAAAACCATAGGTATCAGCCCTGATCACCTATCCACAAAACATCAATCAATGGAAGGGCCTTGGTCTTGAGATCCTCGCCATGATTTCCATACAATGCATACATCACATACAATTAAATACCATGGGGTCAAAACTGGGGTATTACAACTAAACCTACAATAATTGAATTTATTCTCTCTCTCAGTTATGTCTTTTGTTTCTGTAGTGACTTGTCTCTTAATAGATTACAAGATCTGATCTAAAAAAATATTGTTGAGTATAAGGAAGGTTTCAACTCTCCTAATGGGTTATCTTAGTTTTTTTTTTTGTACTTTGAGTTAGATTTAATACTGTTGTTATTTATTGTCTTTGTATTCTTTTCAACTTTTACACAAGGACCTTAGGGAGTGTTAAAGTTGAAAGAGATGGAAATTATGCTTTAAACTTATCTTGTCCAGTTACAGTGATACTATTTTGTTTCTAGTATTGTTTTGTCATCGTTTGTCATGGTTTATGCCTATTTGAGATGGTTTGTCATGGTTTATGTCCTTTTTCTTATCAGATATCTACTACTAAGTTTAAATATCAAAATATGGTTGGCAGTTTCAAAAAGTTGCAGTTGCATTGATTCCTATTTGTTAGGTTTTTGGGATCCATCTCTATATGCAAAGAAACTTGATCACTTGTTGTTTAAACATGCATGCTAGAACTTCCCCAAGATGGAAATTGGCCATGCATAAAGGACAAGCACAGGGATGTAACGAGTCATATGTTAAAAAACTCTCAGATTATATTATTTTGTCCCTTTTTGAAGCATTACATAAGGTAAGAAGACAAGCTCTCATTTTAAAATTTTAACTTTTCATTATTTATGTAGTCAACATCTTAAGGAAATATGATTAATTTGCACAGGAACATAAGCTAACTGTTGATCTGGGTGAGAGAATGGGTAAATTAGTTGAGCAATATGTTGAAGCGATGGAAAACATAAGTGTATCTTTGTTTGAAGTTTGAATGTGTTAATGCATGCTTCTTTTGAATGAATATACAGAAGGACAATATTTTTTTTGGAATTTGAATTTATGGAGTGCATGATCAAACTATAGTATATTTTATCGCTAATTCTCCTTTCCTTTTATAATATATATGTGATGTCTGAAGTAAATGAATAAGCTTGGTACTTATGCAAGTATTGTAGGGACTTCAAGGGTACTAGCTCAATGGAAGAGCACTTGCCTTACAGGAAGGATATTGGTGGTTTGATTCCTCCATACATTATCTACATAAACTAGTGAATATTTGTGTATAAAATGACTAAATTAGTGACCAAAAACTAAGAGATAAGTGACCAACAAATGGGAAATAAGAGACCAAACAAATGACCAAAATTCACATATATAAATGACCAAATGACAGTTTTGGTGGTTAATTTTTGGTCTCTTATCACTAAACATATGACCATATTAATGACGAAATATATGACCATATTAATGAAAAAATATGTGACCAAATTAATGACCAGTCGACAAGCTATAAATGACCATATTTTTGGTCACGTGATAAGAGACTAAAAATTAGCCACCAACGATCACCAAATCAAAAGTGGTCATTTATAGGCAGATTTTGTTAATTTTAAGTTGGTCACTTATCTCTTCTTATGTACTAGTGAGAAAACCCCTTTCTCTTTCTGCACATCAAGTAACACTTTCTTCTATGTTGTGGGTCATGTTCTCGTACTTTTCCATGGTTCTTCCTTATCATCTCTAGTCGTAGTACATCCCTTGGTTAACGCAACGACAATTGATAGTTTATCTCGGGGCTCAGCTGAAATATTCTGAACATTTTAATTTACATTTGGGGGTTGGTTCTAATTCTGAGTGACCTCGGCCTTCTATTTAGCAATAATATGGGGATATTCCTCGATGGTATGATCCAATTCTTTAAAATATGGATACATTGACATAGTACTTGTACAGTCTCTGGAATAGTGTCCCAGTTGTTCGTAATTATAGAAAATGGCCTGAACTATCCAGTTGTCAGATCAGTTGAGGTGTCCAACCCCTAGGTTCACCTCCTTGGAAATTAATCCTCTAGATTTATAATCTTGCTAACCATTCATACAATATAACACAAAATTCACTAAAGAAAATCTCATGGATGTCTCAATAAACATACCTTTGTAACCATTCCCCTGTAGTCATCCACAACCCTTTATTTTCTTTTTCTGCAAACTTCTGATCCTTTTGTTTTATCCACTCCTAAATCACAGGATTCATTGGGTGCTAAAACATGTTCCCTTCACAACGATCCCGATCCCAACAATGAAACCATTTTTTGGGTTTATCTTCGACTATCCCAAGTTCAACATCCAATATGACCAAAAAAACCCAAAGGTCCTGGCCCAACAGGGTTTAGCCCCGTCGGCAACACCTGTGATGCAAGTGAAGTATCACCTGAGATACCTATAGGATATGCATGAATCAAGTTTTTGTAGTGGTAAAGGGGATCTTCTCATTTTAAGAATTGACATAAATGTCATCACACATAATTATCAACAGAGTGTTACAAACCATGCATAGACTCACAACATATCCATAAGATCTATTAAGCCTTGTTGATTCAATTACTTAATCGAAAGATAGCATGTTATCATAAGTCGTAGCAATACAAAAAATAAAACATTCACACAATTATCATGCACCATTCAACATAGAAAGTTTAACATGGAAACCCATAAGGGAAAAACCACAAAATCGTTCATTAATTAGCAAGAGTTGGGGCTTGAATGCTTTGGTTTGAGCACACATCCTGCATACATCTCTCCATAATATCCTTTACATTCAATCTGTGCACACATCCCATGAATAAAAAATACTTCCTTGAATCTTATTCATCTCTTTCATATAATGCACATAGTTTCCTGACATTACATACTGTTCCTTACATGAACATCTATTTTTCTCTGTACAAAACTTGAACAAATAGAACAACACATAACTGAACCTTTTGAACTAAAGGAAAGTAAACATGACTGAACCAAAATCACAGAATTGAAATCCCAAAAATCGCAACCCTTTACATTTTTATAGGCTCTATTGGCCGCATTTACATCCTGCACCCACTACGCGAAAGTGGAAAAACCTTCTAACTAACTCACCCACTTTTCCATCTGACTTTATCAATGCAATTAGTTTTCCAAAAAACTACCAAATATCTTGGAGACAACCGTTTCAACCCGCACTCTGTCTCAACCATGTTCACACTGTGACCAGGTTTTCCCTCTTAGAACCAAAAATTATTTAACTTTTACCTAGGGCCAACATAAATAAAATATTTCTCTATGAATTAACTAGTAGATACATATGTTTTGATTTCAATAAAAAATGATAATATGTATATCTTATAATCAAACCATGCAAAAATGTGTGCGAGAGTTGGAACAACCATAATCCATAATGCCTAATTTTCTGTATAACAAGAATTACACTATCTTTTAGATAATTTTCATGGGAATCCAACACCCGCATTAAAATTGTTGTTTTAATCATTAATCCTAAAAACGATATGTCTTTTTGACATTGGGATTGGGATGGGGTAGAGGGAAAACATGTAATGGGGGATTATCAAAATGTTTTACATGTAAAGTATTCACAATGATGTTAAAGTTGAGTTATAACAAAACATGAAGGAAGTGGAAGAGTGATAGAGAAATATGCATAGAGTCGGGAAATTGGGAATGGCTATTTTGGATAATAGAAAAGCAAGAATTTGATGATGTAGAAAATTTAATGAACAAAATCATATTTTAAATGCTATAATCCATATTTTAGGTTTTTGTCGTTGACAAGACCCATTTTGTACAAGTTCATATTTAAACTTAATAAAGAATATGTGTAAGTAATAATATTTTATTAAGCTTAATAGATATTTTGTCCAAACAAAATAATTGAATAGTTTGTTGAAAAATAAAAATAAAAACTATTAATTATCTTTATGATGAAGCTGGATAAACTTTCACAAGGTTCATGGATTGCTGAGAGATATATATTTAAGTATTAGTTGTATGTTTCTCTTTAAAATAATTCCATTAATTACAAAGTAAGTGATTCAAAGGCCCAATAATGTGGTTAAGAAAACAAATAATAGATATCGACATTGTAACAATATCATAAATTATAATACAAAAACCCATAGGGTTACAAATGCAATAAAATGACTATATATCAACATGTTAGATGTGTTATTAAACAGATGGAATATGTAAACATGAAAAAAAGAGAATGCCACATTTTCTGATGTTCATTCAATGCTTATTGTTTGCTTTTAAGAATTGTCATTATGCCACACATTTGCAATTAATCTTATTAATAAGTCTCCACTACCTTTATAATTTACACCCATAACATGTAATTAATTGTGCTAATATTTTACAATGCCAAAAGGCCAATAAAATATAACAATGATAATGAAATTACGGTGATTGCGGGAACTCAAAATATTAAGTATATAAACAAAAGGTGATTTCAATTCTCATACCGACTATGATTAACAATGCTCGTAAGCCACAAATTCAAGTAAATATTTAGAAATACAAGGTGTCCAAACTTCTTTGGGAAGTTTTCATTAAATGAAAATAACATTGTTGCATGCATCAATATGATGGTAGGATTATTTCAGAGTGGGGTATGCGATGGATTTAATGTTGTGAAATGGTACATTGCATCAAGATATAGACAAGAGCTAAACATGTTCATATTTCACATCCATCTTGATATAATCCTGAATGTACAATGTCATTGAACAACCAAGAATTTTCAGTAAAGACATTGACAGGTTGTCGAAAATGTGACCCTCCTTTTAAAATTTTTATAAAATTGATTGTCCTTCATAAATAACAAGTGATTTAAAAAATTTGCATCTTTTTCAAAGGATTATTTTTAAATTTCCCTTTTAGGAAGTGTTTAAACCCCTTATAAGGGATAGGAAGGGTTCAATTTTGAATACTTATTGTTATAGAAGGTGGTGTTAGAGAGATATTATTAAAGATGATGATTTTCATGATAAGATGGTTAAACGTATTGAGACCATAAATTTGGTCTATCATTTTATTTTTGGCATAGTCTAAGGATTTGACGATTTAGACAAAAATTCAGCCCCATCGCCGATTTATGGGCCAAATCACATTTCTGACCAATTCCCTTCTCCAATTCCTTTTCCCCGCCCATTGTTCATCGAAAAGGAGGAATTCGTTCCTTCGATGTTATCCATATAAAAAGTTGACATGTTTCGATGCCTTCAATGCATGGCATGAAGTTGTGAGTAATGCCAGCGACATTTTAAGGAGGAGGAGCTTGGATGGGTCATGTAAGAAATCCTCCAACTCCTACAATTCCATTGGTGTATATGTTATCTCAGGATACAAATAGAAATCCCCACTCTGATCAAAAAAAGATTTCCAACAAGCCAATCGATATAGTCTAGAGATGCAGATCAATGCAGAGATTTTAGTCAATATAAGAAAACTAGAAGCAGAAAAAGCCTATACATGGCTAGTAAAGAAGACTAGCATGAGAATGCTTGGGAAAGGAAAAGAAATCAAGCTCTATAAGAGAGATTCTAAGACAATGGATTCAACCAACGAAGAGGCTAATTGAAATTTCTCCTTATTCAACCTTGAAACGTACTATCAATACTACAAGAGTTAGGAAGCTTAAACGTATGGAACTAGATCGGTTGAAAGGGTGTTTGGACTGGGATTTGGTTTTAACTATGAACAAATGCCTGAGAGCTCAAATACCTTGCCCTCTTTGGAGTTATGTTATGCAATCATCGAGAACTTTCAAGATGACCACCATCAAAAATCCTTTCATTTGTCTACTCTTAATAACATGGATTCCCCAAATAGTGAGGGTTATGCACAATCTCCTATTACCAACTACAAAATCTCATATTTCCAACTAATTTTCTATTGATCATTATGGTTTCTTGGTTTTGTATCTTAAACTGTACAACTACAGTAGAAACTTGTATATCAATAAGGATTTCTATTTTGTAAGTTTTGATGGGTGTTTTATATTGATCCTTACAACTCAATAAATGAATATTGGTTCACACAACTAGATCACATCACTCGAACCTTATGTTTGATAATTAATTTTGGTGTGTTGTAATTACAATAATTTATATTTGCATTCCATTCTATGGTATATTTCTTCTTTGTTTGTTGAACTAAATTTTATTCTTGACATGTGAATTTCGACTACATATCTAACTTAAGTATTTGTCCTCAGGCCTAAAATCTTCTGCCAATTGACTCGGTCAACGTTGTGGAGATGTTGTTCTCAATTTTAGATTTGTTGGGAGGATATGAAAGTTTCTCATAACTATGGTGTTGATTGTTCTTATGTTGAGAATTGTAAAATTACTCCATATGCTCCATAAATTTCAAAATATGGTAGAAAGATTCTTAAAAATTGAAACTAAGGGAAAGATTGTCATGCCTCTGGGCACATATTTGACAAAAAAATATCTAGAAGGAAATCTCATGTAGCATGGAAGTGCCTTGTTTTAAGTAACATCCACAAAGTGTAGTTCATGATTTTTTCCCAGTTTTTGTGAGGACCTTGAGGATCTAGAACATGGAAAACTCGCAAATTTCATTCATTTAATAAATTACAGGATTTAGCATAAGTATGGTGTGTTGAAAAAATTGGATGCTTGTACCGTTATAGTAAATATATACAATTACGGTAGCATTATTAGTCAGAGGTTCTCCTCATGGTACACATGTAGTTGGAATTATTGTTGCTTAATTTCCAAAGAGAGCTCCAACATCTTATCATTCCAGGTGTGTTGGGCCTAAGTATGCAAATTGATAAGGGGGATTTTTTAAATTCTTCTTCATGACAAGTCAACTCAAATGCCTGAAGTTATAGTGCTGAATTGAATTTCAGATGCTCATGTACCTGTTATGAAATTTAACTTCGACTAGATTTCTACTAATTTTATTTATGCTAATGTTGTGCTCCTAATTGCTCATGACCTGAACAATTCACAAGAATCAATATTGTACAATGCAGACGAACATATTGAGAGGTTTGAATGGTTTTTGAGTGAATGAATGGATTCTATGTCTTGTTCCAAATGTTGAGCATTTTGCACCGCATTCATATGCACAAAGTTCTGGGCTAAAATATGCAATGTATGCTCAAACATTACATGATTTTTAGGTGTTGTAAATTGGGAATTATTAGTTGCTTGGTTTGTCAGCTTTATCCCAATGCCATTCCTTTTGTGTTTATACTTAGTGGTGTTTCCCTCTGGATGGAATAATATTTTACTTTAAGGAGGCTTGGAAACAACTATGGCTAATTCAGATCAAAGATTCCTTCCATGTTAGCTTGGCAATGACTATTTTCTAAATAATCAAAGCAGGGATGTGACAACCATGCTATACATTGAATGTATGAAATCTTGCCAATTTTTGAGATGCATGGCGCTGAAGGAACAAATCCCTTCTTTCCAAAAAATGGGAACAAGAAATTGTATTAAAGAAGAGCATCGGTCTTGGTCGAAAAACCGGTGATGAGGCCGACTTCCAGTGCAAATGGTTGAATCCTTAGACTACATCTCCTTTTTTGTTTGTTTGTAAGGAATGCTTATCACTCAGGGTCAGTGCAATTCTACCATTGGCAATAACCAGAATCCAAGGGAATCTAAACTGTCAAAATAACCCATGGATCGTACCCAGCCTAAGCCACACAAATCTTCAATTGTGTTGGATTTTTGGGTGGCACCTCCCAACTACTCACCAGAAGGAGAAAGGGATTTGAACCTGAGCTTCCCTTGACCAAGTGAGCTAGTGATATTTGATTGGTCTATCTGATTTTAAGAAGAAAAAATAAATGAATTATTTGATTTGTTTTAAATTTTTTTTTCTATACGCAAAGAGATTAAAGAAAAGTGTTCCTAACATACCATACTTTTGAGGAGAGTAGCATAATTTAGTACTATTGGCCTTTCTTGTATGAAAATTGGGAAGAATTCAAAATTTGTCTTGGTTTAAGTGTCATACTATACAAGTAATTTGTCTTGGTTTTATTTTTATTTAAATTATTATCTTGGTTAGGCAATTTTAGGGATTTTAATTAATTAACTAAAAGGTTTTCAATTTTTATAAGGCTTAGTTAGGTTAGGCAACCAGGATCATGTAATGGACAGGCCGTCATCTCTATTTAGGCAATTAGGGTTTTTAACAATCTCAATGGCCTCTCTAATTCCTTACCTTGACCAGTTGTCGACTTGCGCTAACACCTGCATATCCTCAACTTTAATCGGGTGTTTTGTGTTATGCGAGTGTTCAGCTAAGGCTGACTTGTGGGTTCTATTGAGACGGATATCTGCACAATGTTCTTTAACCCTAGTTCGGATGGACCGTCCTATTTCACCTATATATGCTTTACCACATTCACAAGGAATGAGGTAAACCCCCTTTTTAAGACACGGGTCAACCAGATCTTTCACTGATCTAAGAAGCTTCTTGATGTTGTTAGGTGGGGAAAACACTGAGTCAATGTTCTTCTTTTTCAGGTGTTTGGCTATTTTGTCTGTAGTCCCTTGAATGTAAGGGAGAAAGGCCTTATGATCCCTTACTTTCTTTTCTTTGGAAGCAGCCTTAGGTTTGATTCCCTGTGTTGTTTCAAGAGCTTTGTTTATTTGAGCTAGGTTATAACCATTGCTAAGAAAAAAATTGCGCAGGTGTTCCCACTCGGAGTCTAGGTGATCATTATCAGAAACCCTTAGGGCTCTAGTGAACAGTGTGATAAGAACCCCCATATTCTGGTTTGGGTGATGATGTGAGAGGGCATGTAGGTATTGTTCTGTGTGGGTTTTCTTCCTATAAACCTTGTGGGCAATGCCTCCATCCTGTTTCCTGATAACTAATGTATCAAGAAAGGGAAGCGCATTGTTCTCTTCAAACTCTTTTGTGAATTTGATGGAAGCAGTTTGGCTATTCAAATGATCCACAAATTTTTCTAACTCTTCCTTCCCATGGGCCCAAATTAGGAAGGTATCATCAACAAATCTGGACCACCATTCAGGTTTCGGATTGGTAGAGTTCAAGGCTTTTTGCTCAAATTTTTCCATGAAGAGGTTGGATATAATGGGAGAGAGGGGGGAACCCATTGCCACTCCATAGGTTTGTTCATAAAGTTCACCCATAAAAATAAAAAAAGGTGGAATTAAGACAAAGGCCTACGAGTTGTGAGGTTTCGGGATTAGTCAATTCCTCTATAACTTTGATGGATTCTTTGATGGGTATCATGGTGAAGAGGGATACTACATTCAATCTCAATAAAATCTCATTCTCTTCCATATGTCTGTGTTTTATTTTCTCAATAAAGTAAAAAGAGTCCTTAATGAACGAGCTTGTATTGCCAACTAGGGGTTTTAATTTGTATGCGAGGAATTTTGCGAGCCTATAAGTTGGTGAGCCTATGGTGTCTACAATGGGTCAGAGGGGAACCCCAGTCTTGTGGATCTTGGGAAGTCCATAAATTCTTGGAACCAAGGGGTCAGAGATAATAAGTTTTTTCTTGATTTCTTTATCCAAGCAGGATTTCTTTATGGCTTCTGTAACTTCCTTTATGATCCAATTCAAGGGATTCTTGTTAAGTTGCTTGTAACAACCACTAGAATCCAAGTGTGATTTCATATTAGCAATATAGTCTTCCTTGTTGAGAATCACCGTAGCTCCTCCTTTATCATCCTTTATGATAACAATCCGGTCATTATTTTTGAGTTCTCTGAGGGCCCTACTTTCTTCCCTAGTGATGTTGGGTTTGGGTGGTTTTTCTCTTCTTAGGGTTACATCACAATCTTGTCGTACCTCTTCCGCTTCATTTTCTAGTAGGTGCCTAATGCTTTCTTCAATGCTGCATATGATGTCTTCGACCGGAATCTTTTTCGGGGCGATGGCAAAATTAGGGCCTTTCTCAAGTAGTCTTCTGGCATGTATGTTTAGTTCAAAGGTTGAGAGGTTGACAACGAGTCTATTAGGATCCTTAGTAGCAAATTTATAGTGAATGTTGCCTTCAATTTTGTGGTTTTTGTTTTTACTTTTTTCATTCTGACAGTCATCGTCCCTGGTCAATGCATTATTATGATCATGGTCTTGGTCATTGTGCCATGTAAGATTGACTCTCTGTTCCTACGTGTGAATGTTGTTGTTGTTTATGTTTATACTCTCAGCCAACCAATCGCCGGTTCGTAGGGTTCCAGCCAAAGTTGTATCCTTGCTAGTGCTGCGTGTTTCCTCAAGGTTTAATGCATACTATTGTGTGTTAAAATTTATAGTGGCATTCTTTACCCTGCCAACTAAGTCACGCTGTTCATTTCCTGGCCAACGATCATAATGGGCGTAATAATTAGCATTTGCTGCAGCATTGGAGAAAATCATCACATCATTCACTCTGTTGGATGGTGAGCTAACAGCTCCAGCAATTCTTACCTTGTTGGTCTCCCCATTGGTTGCGTTGGGAGTCAGGGCGAAGAATTAGAGAGATCATTGAGATTGTTAAAAACCCTAATTGCCTAAATAGAGATGACGACCTGTCCATTAGCCAATCCTGGTTGCCTAACCTAATTAAGCCTAATAAAAATTAAAAACCTTTTAGTTAATTAATTAAAATCCCTAAAATTGCCTAACTAAGATAATAATTTAAATGAAAATAAAATCCTTAACTAAGACATAATTAATACTAATTAAAAACAAAACTTAATGATAAGAGTTTAATTAATTAAATAAATAAAATTTTATAATCTTACTTTTAAAATAAAATTGTGTTAAACTTGATAAAATATAATAAAATTAAAAATTTTATTAATTAAACTTAAAAATTGATTATTAAAAATTAAAAAAAAAATATTAAAAAAGTTTTAAAAAAGGTTTAAAAACTTTTAGGAAAACCTTTAAAATAAAAATTTCTAATAAATTTTATTTAGGTTATAAAAAACATTATAACTATTAAACTTTAAACATTAATTAAATTAATAAAAAACATTATAATTAGGTTATAAATAATATTATAACTATTAAAACTTTAAAACATTAACTAAATTTAAAAATTTAAAACTACAAACCTAACTATTAATATGGATCATTATTAATTAGGTTACCTTTAAAATTAAAACTTTGGTTTTACAAAATAAATAATAATTTAAAATAAAATAAATTAAAACCCTAAATTTTCCTTTGACATAACAAACCTTATCGGCTCCTCTCAAAATGACAGTTTCTGTATTAATGCACTAATGAAAGAAGAATAATCCCCAGGCATCGCTATGTCCTGAAGATGAGCCACGCTTGGTTTGAAACGTCGACAATAAACTTGCTTACAGCAGATTCTCCATTAGATGCCATGAATCTTCACTGCGGAATCTCAGCAAACCTTAAGGCAATATAGAAGTAAAATGCAAGGAAATATACACAAGTAAAACCTCTACTTAGTCATCATCCAACATTCAACATGAACACAATGATTCATAGACAAATACATGGCATAAACAAGCATAACAGAGATACGTATGCAACAAGGAATCCTACTTCATTCATAACAAGCATTCTTCCTCATCAATTCATCATATTCATTCATAAGTAACTTCCATGCATAAACAAGAATACCATACAATACTTATCTTGGATGGTGGAGTTGTCCTGCAACTAGCTAGGTGGCTGTAACGTTCGACCCAACCATTGGCCAATGTGTTCATAAATCTCTCAACACACTTCCACACCCCGAGCTGGGCATGATTTCCACAAGGAATTAGGGAACAACAGTTTTACACACAACCAACTCACATGAAAACACGGTCAAACCAACCTACAGTTGGGTTTCTCATACTAACCAATGAAACAAGCCAAAATACAACAAGACACAACCAAACCAACTAACAGTTGGGCTTATCAGGCTACTAAGGCAATGGAAAGGTAGAATTTCTAAGCTAGTAAGCTCAACCATAGATCCATGGACACCTACACTAGATTTGGCTTAGCCTCCTCAATATGTGCACTACCCAACACAAGGAAGATTCCCTTCACTGCTACATAGTTCCCTCAGGCCATACCTTCCCTTATAGTGCTCTTCCAGGTGTGCAAAAAGGATTTTCCAACCCCTCTTGATATATCTATTAGGTTCCTTTGTTCACTAGGTTTATCAACCAATTCTGGCCTCTTACGTTCCTTGGTCTTCAAACCAAAACATGGATGCAGAACACAACAATCCACAAATAAAACTCAGCCACACAGGATCCACTCTGTAACATAGAGAAAACATGATCTCATACCAGAATGTCACATAGACAAACACTACGAATCCACACATTCGCAACTCATGATGGTGGAACCACCACACTGCGCATCTGCAGGGAAATCGAGAAACCACAGAGGGTCACACTCTCATAAAATCCAGAGATCTCCACCACCTAATCCCTCAGCAACATAAAGTGGGCCTCTTCTTCCTCTACCCTGGGTAGTGAACCCACAACAACACGCATGGACAAATTGATCAGAATGATCTAATGGGATGGGACAACTGAATGGTAGAGGTGTCAAGAATAATGAACAAACCCCACGCTCTAGAAAACATAAAACCTTCTTGTGCCTAGGAGAAAGGATGGGATGGCAGGCATCACGTGCTTCCTTGCTGCAGAAGCAAGAATGCGGATTTTGAGACTACAGACTTGCAGGTTTTGTTTAGACACACCATCAGACTACCATGCCTTGCTTTTCCCAAGGAATTAACTGCTTCAACCAACTTCTGGAAGAAATTGATGATTGAGGACAAAGGAAAAAAAGGGTAGTTGAGGGTTCATGGGTTTCCCTACATTTGGTCACACCCTATTGGCTTACGGGTTTGACTAACTCCCCTCCCTATCCCTTGTGGAATCATGCCCCCATCTCTTTAACGTTTGTAATCCCATAGCTAGTTGTCGTATTATATTAATTTGTACATCTCCATGATATATCAAAATATATAGTGTCTAACTCAACACCAAAACCATAGGTATCATCCCTGATCACCTATCCACAAAACATCAATCAATGGAAGGGCCTTGGTCTTGAGCTCCTTGTCAAGATTTCCATACAATGCATACATCATGTACAATTAAATACCATGGGGTCAAAACTAGGGTATTACAACTAAACCTACAATAATTGAATTTATTCTCTCTCTTAGGTATGTCCTTTGTTCCTGTAGTGACTTGTCTCTTAATAGAGTACAAGATCTTATCTAAAAAAATATTGTTGAGTATAAGGAAGGTTTTGACTCTCCTAATGGGTTATCTTATTTTTTTTCTTTGTACTTTGAGTTAGATTTACTATTGTTTTTATTTATTTTCTTTGTATGCTTTTCAACTTTAACACAAGGACCTTAGGGAGTGTTAAAGTTGAAAGAGATGGAAATTATGCTTTAAACTTATCTTGTCCAGTTACAGTGATACTATTTTGTTTCTAGTATTGTTTTGTCATCGTTTGTCATGGTTTATGTCTGTTTCAGATGGTTTGTCATGGTTTATGTCTTTTTTCTTATCAGATATCTGCTGCTAAGTTTAAATATCAAAATATGGTTGGCAGTTTCAAAAAGTTGCAGTTGCATTGATTCCTATTTGCTAGGTTTTTGGGATCCATCTCTATATGTCAAGAAACTTGATCGCTTGTTGTTTAAACATGCATGCTAGAACTACTCCAAGATGGAAAATTGGCCATGCATAAAGGACAATCACAAGGATGTAACGAGTCATATGTTAAAAAACTCTCGGACTATATTATTTTATCCCTTGTTGAAGCATTACATAAGGTAAGAAGACAAGCTCTCATTTTAAAATTTTAACTTTTCATTATTTATGTAGTCAATAGATTAAAGAAATATGATTAATTTGCACAGGAACATAAGCTAACTGTTGATATGGGTGAGAGAATGGATAAATTAGTTGAGTAATATGTTGAAGCGATGGAAAACATAAGTGTATGTTTGTTTGAAGTTTGAATGTGTTAATGCATGCTTCTTTTGAATGAATATACAGAAGGACAATATTTTTCTTAGAACTTGAATTTATGGAGTGCATGATCAAACTATAGTATATTTTATCACTAATTCTCGTTACTTTTTATAATATATATATATATATATATATATATATATATATATATATGAGTGCATGATCAAACTATAGTATATTTTATCACTAATTCTCGTTACTTTTTATAATATATATATGAGTGCATGATCAAACTATAGTATATTTTATCATTAATTCTTGTTTCCTTTTATAATATATATATATATATTATGTTTGAAGTAAATGAATAAGTTTGGTACTTATGCAAGTATTGTAGAGACTTCAAGGGTACTAGCTCAATGGAAGAGCACTTGCCTTACAGGTAGGATATTGGTGGTTCGATTCCTCCACACCTTATCTACATGAACTAGTGAATATTTGCATATAAAATGAATAAGTTAGTGACCAAAAACTGAGAGATAAGTGACCAACAAATGGGAAATAAGAGACCAAACAAATGACCAAAATTCACATATATAAATGACCAAATGATAGTTTTTGTGGTTAATTTTTGGTCTCTTATCACTAAACATACGACCAGATTAATGACCAAACATATGACCATATTAATGATCAAATATGTGACCAAATTAATGACCAGACGACAAGCTATAAATGACCATACTTTTGGTCACGTGATAAGAGACTAAAAATTAGCCACCAGTGATCACCAAATCAAAAGTGGTCATTTATAGGTAGATTTTGGTCATTTTAAGTTGGTCACTTATCTCTCCTTATGTACTAGTGAGAAAACCCCTTTCTCTTTCTAGACATCAAATGACACTTTCTTTTGTGTTGCGGGTCGTATTCTCATATTTTTCCATGGTTCTTCCTTATCATCTCTAGTCGTAGCACATCCCTTGGTTAACACAATGATAATCGATAGTTTATCTTGGGGCTCAGCTGAAATATTCTAAACATTCTAATTTGCATTTGGCGGTTGGTTCTAATTCCCAGTGACCTCGACCTTCTATTTAGCAATAATATGGGGATAGTCCTCGATGGTATGTACCAATTCTTTACAATATGGACACATCGACATCGTACTTGTACAGCCTCTGGAATTGTGTCCCGATTCTTTGTAATTATAGCAGATGGCCTGAACTATCAAGTTGTCAGATTAGTTGAGGTGTCCAACCCCTAGGTTCACCTCCTTGGAAATTAATCCTCTAGACTTATAATCTTGCTAACCATTCATACAATATAACACAAAATTCACTAAAGAAAATCTCATGGATGTCTCAGGAAACATACCTTTGTAACCATTCCCCTGTAGTCATCCACGACCCTTTATTTTCTTTTTGTGCAAGCTTCTGATCCTTTTGTTTTATCCACTCCTAAATCTCAGGACATGTCCCCTTCAGAACAATCACGATCCTAGCAATGAAACCATTTTTTGGGTTTATCTTCAACTATCCCAAGTTCGACATCCAATATGACCAAAAAAACCCAAAGGTACTGACCCAACAAGGTTTAACCCCATCGGCAACACCTATGACACAAGTGAAATATCACCTGAGATACCTATAGGAGATGCATGAATCATGTTTTTGTAGTGGTAAAGGGGATCTTCTCATGTTAAGAATCGACATACATGTCATCACACATAATTATCAACAGAGTGTTACAAACCATGCATAGAATCACAACACATCCATAAGATTTATTAAGCCTTGTTGATTCAATTACTTAATCGAAAGATAGCATGTTATCACAAGTCGTAGCAATACAAAAAATAAAACATTCACACAATTATCATGCACCATTAAACATAGAAAGTTTAACATGGAAACCCATAAGGGAAAAACCATAAAATCGTTCATTAATTAGCAAGAGTCAGGGCTTGAATGCTTTGGTTTGAGCACACATCCTGCATACATCTCTCCACAATCTCATTTACATTCAATCCATGCACACATCCCATGGATCAAAAATACTTCCTTGAGTCTTATTCATCTCTTTCATATAATGCACACAGTTTGCTGACATTACAGACTCTTCCTTACATGAACATCTATTTTTCTCTGTACAAAACTTGAACAAATAGAAAAACACATAATTGAACCTTCTGAACTAAAGGAAAGTAAACATGAATGAACCAAAATCACAGAATTGAAATCCCAAAAATCCCAACCCTTTACATTTTTATAGGCTCTATTGGCCGCATTTACATCCTGCACCCACTACCCGAAAGTGGAAAACCCTTCTAACTAACTCACCCACTTTTCCATCTGACTTTATCAATGCAATTACTTTTCCAAAAAACTGTCAAATATCTCGGAGCCAACTGTTTCAACTTGCACTCTGTCTCAACCATGTTCACACTGTCACCAAGTTTTCCCTCTTAGAACCAAAAATTATTTAAATTTTACCTAGGGCCAACATAAATAAAATATTTCCCTATGAATTAAGTACTAGATACATATGTTTTTATTTCAATAAAAAATGATAATATGTATATCTTATAATCAAACCATGCAAAAATGTGTGCGAGAGTTGGAATAACCATAATCCATAATGCCTAAGTTTGTGTATAACAAGAATTACACTATCTTTTAGATATTTTTCATGGGAATCCAACACCCGCATTAAAATTGTTGTTTTAATCATTAATCCTAAAAAGGATATGTCTTTTTGACATTGGGATTGGGATGGGGTAGAGGGAAAACAAGTTATGGGGAATTATCAAAATAGTTTACATGTAAAGTATTCACAATGATGTTAAAGTTGAGTTATAACAAAACATGAAGGAAGTGGAAGAGTGATAGAAAAATATGCATAGAGTTGGGAAATTGGGAATGACTATTTTGGATGATAGAAAAGCAAGAATTTGATGATGTAGAAAATTTAATGAACAAAATCATACTTTAAATGCTATAATCCATATTTTAGGTTTGTTTCGTTGACAATACCCATTTTGTACAGGTTCATGGTTAAACTTAATTAAGAATATGTGTAAGAAAGAAAATTTTATTGAGCTTAATAGATATTTGTCCAAACAAAATAATTGAATAGTTTGTCGAAAAATAAAAATAAAAACTATTCATTATCTTTATGATGAAGCTTGATAAACTTTCACAAGGTTCATGGATTGCTGAGATATATATATTTAATTATTAGTTATATGTTTCTCTTTAAAATAATTCCATTAATTACAAAGTGAGTGATTCAAAGTCCCAATAATGTAGGAAAAAAACAAATAATAGATATCGACATTGTAACAATATCATAAATTCTAATACAAAAACCCATAGGGTTACCAATGCATTAAAATGACCATAAATCAACATGTTAGATGTGTTATTAAACAGATGGAATATGTAAACATAAAAAAAAGAGAATGCCACATTTTTTGATGTTCATTCAATGCTTATTGTTTGCTTTTAAGAATTGTCATTATGCCACACATTTGCAATTAATCTTATTAATAAGTCTCCACTACCTTTATAATTTACACCCATAACATGTAATTAATTGTGTTAATATTTTACAAAGCCAAAAGGCCAATAAAATATAACAATGATAATGAAATTACGGTGATTGCAGGATCTCAAAATATTAATTATATAAACAAAAGGTGATTTCAATTCTCATACCGACTATGATCAACAATGCTCATAACCCACGAATTCAAGTAAATATTCAGAAATACAAGGTGTCCAAAATTCTTTGGGAAGTTTTCATTAAATGGAAATAACAATGTTGCATGCATCAATATGATGCTAAGATTATTTAAGAGTGGGGTATGCGATGGATTTAATGTTGTGAAATGGTACATTGCATCAAGATATAGACAAGAGCTAAAAGGAATACAATATAGTTTAGTCTTTCTATACAAAAGTCACGAACATGTTCATATTTCACATCCATCTTGATATAATCCTGAATGTACAATGTCATTGAACAACCAAGAATTTTCAGTGAAGAGTTTGACAGGTTGTCGAAAATGTGACCTTCCTTTTGAAATTTTATAAAATTTATTGCCCTTCATAAATAACAAGTGATTTAAAAAATTTACATCTGTTTCAAAGGATGATTTTTAAATTTCCCTTTAGGAAGTGTTTAAATCCCTTCTAAGGGATAGGAAGGGTTCAATTTTGAACACTTACTGTTATAGAAGGTGGTGTTAGAGCGATATTATTAAAGATGATGATTTTCATGATAAGATGGTTAAACGTATTGAGACCATAAATTTGGTCTATCTGTTTATTTTTGGCGTAGTCTAAGGATTTGATGATTTTGACCAAAAGTCAGCCCCATCGCCTATTTATGGGCCAAATCATATTTCTGACCAATTCCCTTCTCCAATTCCTTTTCCCGCTCATTGTTCGTCGAAAAGGAAGGATTTGTTCCTTCGATGTTGTGCATATAAAAAAATTGACATGTTTCGATGCCTTCAATGCATGGCATGAAGTTGTGAGTAATGCCAGTGACATTTTAAGGAGGAGGAACCTGAATGGGTCACGTAAGAAATCCTCCAACTCCTACAATTCCATTGGTGTATCTGTTATCTCAGGATACAAGAAGAAGTCCCCATTCTCTGATCAAAAAAAGATTTCCAACAGGCCAATCGATATAGTCTATGGAGATGCAGATCAATGCAGAGATTTCAATCAATATAAGAAAACTAGAAGCAGAAGAAGCCTATACATGGCTAGTAAAGAAGACTGGCATGAGAATGCTTGGGAAAGGAAAAGCAATCAAGCTCTATCAGAGAGATTCTAAGACAACTGATTCAACCAGCAAAGAGGCTAATTGAAATTTCTCGTTATTCAACCTTGAAACGTACTATCAATACTACAAGAGTTAGCAAGCTTAAACTTGTGGAACTAGATCAGTTGAAAGGGTGTTTGGACTGGGATTTGGTTTTAACTATGAAGAAATGCCTGAGATCTCAAATAACTTGCCTTCTTTGGAGTTATGTTATGCAATCGTCGAGAAGTTTCAAGATGACCACCATCAACAATCCTTTCATGTGTCTACTCTTGATAACATGGATTCCCCAAACAGTGAGGGTTGTGCACAATCTCCTTTTACCAACTAGAAAATCTCATATTTCCAACTAATTTGCTATTGATCATTATGGTTTCTTGGTTTTGTATCTTAAACTGTACAACTACGGTAGAAACTTATATATCAATAAGGATTTCTATTTTGTAAGTTTTGATGGGTGTTTTATATTGATCCTTACAACTCAATAAATGAATATTGGTTCAGACAACTAGATCACATCACTCGAACCTTATGTTTGATAATTAATTTTAGTGTGTTGTAATTACAATAATTTATATTTGCATTCCATTCTATGGTATATTGCTTCTTTGTTTGTTGAACTAAATTCTATTCTTGACATGTGAATTTTGACTACATATCTAACTTAAGTATATGTCCTCACGCCTGAAATTTTCTGCCAATTGACCCGGTCAATGTTGTGGAGATGTTGTTCTCAATTTTAGATTTGTTGGAAGGATATGAAAGTTTCTCATGACTGTGGTGTTGATCCTTCTTATGTTGAGAATTGTAAAATTACTCCATATGCTCCATAAATTTCGAAAGATGGTAGGAAGATTCTTAAAAATTGAAACTAAGGTAAAGATTTTCATGCCTCTGGGCACATATTTGACAAAAAATATCTAGAAGGAAATCCCATGTAGCATGGAAGTGCCTTGTTTTAAGTAACATCCACAAAGTGTAGTTCATAATTTTTTCCCAGTTTTTGTGAGGAACTTGAGGATCTAGAACATGGAAAACTTTCAAATCTCATTCATTTAACAAATTACAGGATTTAGCAGAAGTATGGTGTGTTGAGAAAATTGGATGCTTGTACCGTTATAGTAAATATATACAATTACGGTAGCATTATTAGTCAGAGGTTCTCCTCATGGTACACATGTAGTTGGAATTATTGTTTCTTAATTTCCAAAGAGAGCTCCAACATCTTATCATTCCAGGTGTGTTGGGCCTAAGTATGCAAATCGAGAGGGGGGATTTTTTAAATTCTTCTTCATGACAAGTCAACTCAAATGCCTGAAGTTATAGTGTTGAATTGAATTTCATATACTCATGTACCTGTTATGAAATTTAACTTCAACTAGATTCTATTTATTTTATTTATGCTAATGTTGTGCTCCTAATTGCTCATGACCTGAACAGTTCACAAGAATCACTATTGTACAATGTGGACGAACATATTGAGAAGTTTGAATGGTTTTTGAGTGAATGAACGAATTCTACCTCTTGTTCCAAATGTTGAGAATTTTGCACCGCATTCATATGCACGAAGTTCTGGGCTAAAATATGCAATGTATGCTCAAACATTACATGATTTGTAGGTGTTGTAAAGTGTGAATTATTAGTTGCTCGGTTTGTCAGCTTTATCACAATGCCATTCCTAACACATTGGTATTTTGTTTCTTTTGTGTTTATACTTAGTGGTGTTGGCCTCTTGATGACATAATATTTTACTTTAAGGAGGCTTGGCAACAACTGTGGCTAATTCAGATCAAAGATTCCTTCCATGTTAGATTGGCAACGACTATTTTCAAAATAATCAAAGAAGGGATGTGACAACCATGCTATACATTGAATGTATGAAAATGTACTAAAGAAGGGCATCCGGTCGAAAAGACGATTTTAAATTGTGTTGGATTTTTGGGTGGCACCTCCCAACTACTCACCCGAAGGAGAAAGGGATTTGAACCTAGGTTTCCCTTGGAGAATGGTTGTCCCTTGACCAAGTGAGCTAGTGATATTTGATTGGTCTATTTGATTTTAAGAAGAAAAAATAAATGAATTATTTGATTTGTTTTAAATTTTTATTTCTACACAAAAAGAGATTAAAGAAAAGGGAGTAAACTACTTAACCAACCATTTGCACCGATCGGATGACCTGGTTCGCGTGAGCGGTCACATCCGACGTTGCCGGCCGTCCGATCGGTGCAAATGGTCGGGAAAATAGGTCAATCTAAAGAAAAGTGTTCCTACCATATCATACTTTTGAGGAGAGTAGCAGAATTTAGTACTATTGGCCTTTCCTGTACGGAAATTGGGAAGAATTCAAAATTTGTCTTGGTTTAAGTGTCATACGATACAAGTTCTTATTAGTGAATAATCAAATTTTGAAAACCAATTTAAGAAACCAAATTCTAATTATTTTAACACTATAAAACATAAATATCATTCAATTTCATACTTTTTATAAAATAATTAGTAATAAGTAGTTGGAGTCTCCAAAACTGACCTTATATTTAAGGTTTGATATTTAATATTTTATTAAAAATATTATATAAGTTTATTTTTATTTTATAGATGTTGTTGTACAATTATCATTATATTGGTGAATATTTGATTAAAAATATTATATATAAAAAGTCTACTTCAATATTTTATTCATATTAGATTTTTTGGTTAGAAAACTTTTATAGTGTTGCATAGATAGACAAGTCAGAAAAAGAACATTTCTATTTGCTGGAAAGCTGTTCTTTGGGCTTTTGATCTCATTGGTAATTCTCTTGTCTGGAAGATTGAAGCTGGCAGGGATGTTCGTATTGGTTTAGATCCGTGGTCTGGATGTAAATGGAGACATACTCTTCCAGTTCCTATGCTAGACAGATTACATTTGGCTGGTTTTCACCTTATTTCTGATATTGGAATTCCATGTATGTCTGGTTTGATGTCTCAAACTTGGTTATCTACATAATCTATTGGATTTACTGACCCATTTGAGATTGATGCTTGGAATGGTTATATAGCCATTCTCAAGTCTAGTCATGTTAGACTCTCTGCCGCAGCCGATTGCCTTATCTGGAACTTATCTAAATCTGGCAATTATTCTCCTAAAGAGGGTTATGCTGAGCTTATGAACAGAGAAGTGGATTCGAACTGGTGGTGGAAGGTCCTCTCGAAGATGAAGTGTCCACTAAAAATAAAAAAATTTAGCTGGCTTCTGCTCTCCGGTAAAGCATTGACCTGGGATGTTCTCTGTTCTAGGGGTAGAGAAGGTCCAGGAAGGTGCTTTTTATGCAAACAAAGCTGTGAATCCAATTTTCATATAGCCGTGGAGTGCCCTTTTTCTCAATCAGTTTGGTCAATTATTGAGGATCATCTGAAACTTAATAATTTATTGCTTGGAGATTCTCTGTCTGATTGTTTTAAAAACTGGTGCTTTCTCCCAGATGTGGTTCTTATCAAATATTTACCTATTATTGTACACTGGTTTATCTGGAAAGCAAGAAATAGGTTTTGTTTTGAGGACCTTATCACTACTCCAGCTCAAGTTGCAAGTTTCAGTTTGGGTATGATGAAGATTTTACCCCAGTCTTTACCTGTGGTTTCTATTAGATCTATTTTCGTGGAAATCATTGATAAATCGTTTGCATGGGGATACTTTGATGGATCTGCAGCTGGGGATCCTATGATCTGTGGGGCTAGTGGTATATTGTTCATATCTGATTCCCATTATGTTTCTTTCAAAGCAGGATTAGGCTTGGGTACAAATAATTATGCAGAATTATGTGCACTTAAGCTTTTACTTAGGTTGACTAGGCAGCATAATTTGGATAAAATTCAAGTATTTGGGGATTCTCAGTTGGTCATAAACTGGGCATCTGGTAAGTACCGATTACTAAATACTGAATTAGGCATGATTCTTCAAGATGTTCATTGTTTAGCTGATAGTTTGGATTATGTGTCTTTCCAACACATTTATAGGGAACAAAATTTCAAAGCAGATACTTTGGCTAAAGCAGGTGGCAGCATTATTGAAGGTTCTTGGAAGATATGTGAACAGAGAGGTTCATCATTGGTGGAAACTTTTCAGGTTTTCTAAACAGGTTATGTGAGCGTTTCAATTGCAGGTGTATGTCTGTTTCTTGATTATGGATTCATGCTTATTGTGGTCTATTTGCTGGTTTGATGGTGAAAAGCATGGGCTTTTCTGGATTATATGATGGATTATGTGATGGATTTTGATTTCTGGATTTATGGATTTACTCTGGATATATGATGCTATGGCTGATTTATGCTTCATCTTTGGTGATTTTCAAGCTCATTTCTGAGAGCATGACTTGTGGGCTGTTTGGCCTCTTATATATTGATGATATGGTTTTGAAAATAATTCATTGGAAGGCATGGAAGGCCTATTTTTTTTGCTGCTGTGTTCTTTTCCAGCATTCATTGCAGTACTTGCTTGTTTGAGACTATTATAGCCAGCTAGTTATGCTCTGGGTTATCTTGCTTGTAATCACCTTCTATATTTTTTTTTACCCACAGATCTGACCTGATTTATCAGGAATGATGAAAAAAAGTCTACTATGATCAGACTTGATTGATGGAAAGAAATGCTCTTTTTGAGGTTTCTCTTTATGTAATAACAACTTTAAAACAATTGGCTCAGTTTTTTCTGGATATGTTACTGATATTGTGTGCTCCTCTTGAGGCAAATATCGATGTATTTTGACAACTTTATAGTTGATTATTTTGTACAATGGACCTTTTGGACCATCTACTGAAAGTGAATAATATATTTACGAATTTTTTCTTTGGAAAAAAAAAGATAGACAAGTCACTTTAACCCATGAAGCTTTAAGAGTTGTCCAAAGCCTAGTTTCACTATGAAGCTCATGAGAGTTCGTTGTTATCTTAGCAATATGATTTTTATTCTTTGAACTGATTAAAATCTCAACTTTTGCATTAGTGTTAATGACATCATTATGGTGTCTCAATTTTCTTTTAACCTCTAAATCCATCTTGCACCACACTTTTCTTTTAAACTTAAATGAAGTTATTGAGATCAAATAATCTATAACATATGTTAAATTTGTATATTGTAAATTTGATTTTACGTTTAAAATTTTTCATATAATCATAATTTGAATTTGAATTTAAATTTGATATAAAAAATAGACTGCCCAAGTTTCTAACACTAATCTTTTTGAAAATATACATTAAACAAATAAAAAGCTTCTCTCACACCTTCACCAAAGTGAACTGAATGCAGAGTGAAAAAATTTCAAAGCTTCTCTCATTCCAAATGCACACGTCATATCGAATTCAAATTGGGTGAATCAATCATTGAATTGACGTATTTTCAAATTACTCAAATCAATCAAGCATCAATAATCTCTTTCATCTCTTTCATACACATTGTAGAATCACAAGAAAAGTTGTATTTTGAAAATTTTCAAATCAATCAAATCAATCAAGAAGTGATAATTTATTTCATGTTTTTCATATACACAATGTAAATCACAAGAAAAGTTTAAAATATTGTTAGAACTAAAAGAATGTTATCGTTATTTTAGAAAGGTAATGTTTTTAGTTTTAATTATATTTTACACTAAAACCATTTTTATTTTTATTTTTTTATTTATTTGAATTTTTTTAATTACTATATTTAAATTAATAGATAATTGAATAACAATTTTCATTTTTTATTTATTTTAATCTTTTCAACTTAGTTTTCTCATCTATATTTAAAAATTAAATAAAAATAAAAATAATAAAAACAAAATAAAATCTTTTTTTAATAAAAAAATTTAATTATTTTATTATATTATTCAATTTGTCAACCTTATTTTTCTTACATTTTTTACATTTTTTTCTCTATACTTTTTATAATTAACAGCTAGTTTCTATAATTAACAACTAGTTTTTAATTTTCTATATATACTCTACTTCTCTCTTCTTTTCTATTGTGCCATAGCTTTGAATGATCTTCTTGATGGGTGGAGGGTCCACCCGAAACACGTCGGTCACTTCTAAATTTCTACACAGTGCAAATCCATAAGTTTGGACACAATGACTGAATAATGTGGAAATATTCATACACAAACTCCAAAATTGTAATGCTTACACAAATCCATCTAAACCAACAAAGGACCAAAAAAACATCTAAACATCTGTCATTCTAAAAAAGACCGAAAAAACAGAAATAGAGCCAGCATTTATCAAGAGTTCATCCATATACTCTTCATAGTGTAGTAAACCGTCCATTTCACCAACATCTAATTCTGAAAGTCCATCAACAATCCTATTAAATTCCCTATGGATATGGTTGAAGGAGATATCCAAAAAATTGATAATTTGATCTCTAGTCCTTTTAATCTAATAATGAATAGCAAGGATATTCAAACATATTAAGCCTTTTCCCAATCAATAATAGCCTTATAATCACCTATTACCTACAGCCTATCAATTCCTCTCCTTTTAGCCATCCAAAGAAGACTCCAAAGAGCTAGAAGCTCAACTTTAGTATTTTTACATGTTCCCCCTTTCAACCACATCTTAATTATATTCCCAAATTAAAAAATTAAAGTCATTCCTTCCCCAAAAAGACCATTATACTATGCACCATAAAAAAAACATAAGGAGTATTCTCCTCTAGCTATGAACATCCTCGATTTAGGAACCTTCTCATCTTTGAAATGAGCCAAAAAAATAGGAGATAACTCTATTAGTAACCAAATAATCCGAGGAAGTAATATTTTCAAAAATCCAAAGATTTCGAGTCCTCTAGACCTCTCATACCAAGAATAAAGGAAGATTTTAAAACTTGATATTAGCATGGAACCAATTGTAAATACATTCTTGAAGATTAGTGGCATCCCAAGTAAATTTGAAGTTCATTAATCTTCCTATATCATCCCAAATCCACTTGACAAAACTACATTTCACAAAAATATGTGAGATAGTTTCCATTTTACTTTTGCACAAATGCACATCCCTGGGCCTTTGAACCCTCTTTTAATTAAATTATCCTAAGTAAGTGTGGAAATTGAACCCAGGTGTTAGAACAATTACACTCACACAAATTGCCAATTACACATGCAAATTACACACAAAGGAGAGTGAAAATGGAGCAGAACACTAACATGTATTGAATAAGTATACAATAGCCAACCTTGTGAAGTCATAGGCTGCCACAATAAATAATTACATGAGAGATTCAAATGCATTGGGATGCCATTCGAATTGGTCAAAAGCGGGCTTACTAAAACTAAGCAAATCCCTCATAGGTGCATAAAGCAACTTCCAAATCTGTCTAGGAGCTCACGAATTGGAAAAATCAATTAGGGAGGCTAATAGGTGATGGAAGGACAGCTCACACATGCTTTTATTATGAGAAAAGAGTGGAGGATGATGGGGACAAAAAACAAGTTAACTTCACCTAGTCAAACTTTCCCAATTGCCTTAAAACTCAGTAAAAGCAGCAATAAAGCAGAAAAAGCAGATATGCGCTAGGAAGGCCAGGAATAGAGCAGAAATGATTCCAAGAGGTTTCCCAAGTGCTCCATGACTCAGTTTTAGCAAGTTTGACCATCTAGGACATGTGGAGGACAACTTACATAGAGTGGAATATGGAAACTAGGAAAATAAGACAAAAATGGAAATAATTAATGTCTAAGGTAGCTAACTATGGGTTGATTATTCTAACACCTCCCTTAAGCCTGACTTATGAGTAAAATATCAGAAAATAATAGGGCCTAGCAACAAGGCTTAGTCACCCTTTACATACTGCATGTCCATTTAACCAAGGAAAGAGGCAAAAACCCAGTGGGAAAAATCCTCCCTTAAACATGGACAGTAAAACAAAATTTGAAAATCTTGTCATCAATCATGCTTCACAGCATGATCAGCAATCCCCAGCAGTGATTTGAGATTGCTGAAAGTCTTCTCACAAAAAACTTTGGTGAAGATGTCTGCTACTTGTTCTGAAGATGAACAGAAGAGTAGGTGAATGGTGCCATCATGCACAAGCTGTCTGATGTAGTGCATATGGATCTCAATGTGTTTGGTTCTCTATCTCTGAACTGGATCATTGTAGATTCAAATGGTACTCTGATTATCACAATAGATAGTCGTTGAGTATTCTGATTCGAAGCCACACTCACCAAGTAACCCCTGCAACCATAAACATTGAGTTGTTGCATTTACAACTCCTCTGTATTATGCTTCTGTAGATGAGAGTGCAATGGCACTCTGTTTCTTGCTTGACCAGCTGATTGGTCCTTCAGCAAGCATGAATACATATCCTGATGTTGACTTTTGATCTGTGTTGTCACCTGCCCAATCACTATCAGTAAACCCAATCAAATCAAGATCAGATTTAGCTTTGTAGAAGATCCCATGAGTCCTTGTTCCCTGAACAAAGTTAAGGATCCTTTTGGCTGCTCTCCAATGGATCTCATGAGGCTGATACATGTATCTTGAAGCCACACTTACTGCATAAGAAATATCAGGTCGAGTATGTGTAAGGTACAACAAACACCCAATCAGTTTCCTATACAGTGTATTATTTACCGTAGGTGAAGAATCTACTTCTTCAAGCTTAACTCCTGAAAGGAAGGGAGTCTTGTTTGGCTTGCAATCTTTCATGTTGAACTTGTTCAGCAAATCCAAAGAATACTTGGACTGATGTAATTTTAATCCATGTTTGGTTTGAGCAATCTCGAGACCCAAGAATTGGCTCAATAACCCCAAATCAGTCATAGAAAATGCATGGTTCATTGCATCCTTCAAGGAGGCAATTTCATCCTTTGAGCTTACTATAATGAGAAGGTCATCTACATACAAGACAATAATCATCAAAGAACCATGAATCAGCTTCAAATAAACATTAGGATCATACTTGCATCGAACAAAATTCAATGATAGCAGAAAGCCATCAATCTTGGCATACCAAGCCCTGGGGGCTTGCTTAAGCCCATACAATGATTTCTTTATCCCGCACACAAGAGATGGATTAGTAACAAAGCCTTGAGGTTGCTGCATGTAAATATCTTCAGTAAGATCTCCATTCAGGAAAGCACAATTCACATCCATGTGATGTACCTCCCATTGCTTCGAAGCTGCAATGGCTAAGGCTAGCCTGATGGTGTCCATCTTTGCCACTGGTGCAAAGGTCTCATTGTAGTCTATGCCATGTACCTGTGAGTATCCCTTGGCTACCAATATTGCCTTATATTTCAAAGGTGAACCATCAGCAACAAACTTGGTTTTGAAAACCCACTTACATTGAACTAGCTTCCTCCCTGGGGGAAGATCAACTAGCTCCCAAGTGTTGTTCTTCTGGAGTGAGCTGAATTCTTCTTTCATGGTTGTTTTCCATCTTGGATCATGTACTGCATATTCATATGTCTGTGGGTCTAATTCAACCATCAGATAGCATTTCTCTGCAAACAAGGGGTCTTTCATACATAGGGCACTTTCAAACTGAGATCTAGTCCTCCTAGAATCACTAGGATTTCCAGCTAGTTCCCCAACTGCATGAATGGTATTTTCTGCCCATTTTGGTCTTGTAAAACTATTAGGATCTGCAATTAAATCATCATTATCAGACATATCAGAATCAGCAAACTCACTTACCTCTTTACTTACATTCAGTGGTTCTGGTGGTGAAGAAGACTCTCCAACTTCAACTGCTGCTAAAGGCTCTTCTTGGAACTGAACACTCCTTTCAGTGAAGGCTTTGTTTGTGCTCAAATTGATCAGCTTGTACCCTTTTGAATCTTCAGAGTACCCAACAAATAGACACTCTTGGATTTGGGGCTACAAAGCCTTCCTCTTTGCTGTTGGAATTCTAGCCCAAGCCCTTGAGCCAAAAATCCTGAAATGGGTCACATCTGGCTTGTGCCCACTCCATGCTTTGAAAGGAGTCATACCATCAAGTTGTTTATGAGGCACCCTATTCTGGATATAGGCTGCACAGTTTATATCTTTGTCCCAAAACTTTGGTGGTAAATTCTTAGCCTCCATCATGCAGGTTGCCATCTCTTTCAGTGATCTGTTCTTCCTCTCAGCAACACCATTTTGCTATGGTGTCTAAGGTATAGAATGTTGCATCTGAATACCTGCATCTACACAATATTGAATGAACTCAGACTTGACATACTCACCACCATTGTCAGATCTGAGGACCTTGAGTTTCCTCCCAGACTGGTTTTCAACCAAAGCCTTAAAGACTTTGAAGAGGCCAAAAATTTCAGACTTGTGTTTCAGGAAGTAAACCCAGCAGAACCTGGAAAAGTCATCTATGAATGTCAATGCATATTTGGCCTGACTCATTGAAATATGAGGAAATGGGCCAGCACCATCACTGTGGATCAACTCAAGAGGTGCAGAGGTTTTCTCATGACTAGCTTTCTCAAATTTATGCTATGGGTGTTTTCCTAAGATGCAACCTTGATAGACTCCTTTGGAAAACTTAATCTTTGGTAACCCTATGACCATTTCTTTTTCACTAAGATCAGAAAGATACTTATAGTTAAGATGGCCAAATATTTCATGCCAAAGCTTTCTTTCCTCATTGGCATGGATTAGAAGAGTAGAGGGGTTTGAGTAGGGTAGAAAATGTGAAAACATGTATACCTTCGAAGTGTGATTTGCAACTCCTTTTGCAATGACTTTACCACTTGATATCTCTGTGATCTCAACTTCATTAGGGGAGAATATGACCTTCTTTGGAGACCCTGTGTGGGTCATCTGATACCCTGATAAGAGGTTAGAGGCAAGACCTAGAACATACAATACATTGCTAAACTTACCATGGTCAAGATCAATCCTGGGCCTTTGCCCAAACTTTCAGTGAGAGAGTCATCTCCCAGTACTATTGGTGGACCTTTCGACATGTCAAGTGAGGTGAATGCCTCCTTGGTCGAAACCATATGTCTTGAAGCTCCAGAATCAATGATAAAACTAGGTGAGCTTGATGTGCCAGCAACCAATGCATGAACTCTCTCTTTGTCTTCTGAATTTGATCCTACTTCCCTCTTCTTTGAGCTATCAAGAAGGGAGATGCCATTCTTCTCTAGGAGTTGGGTCAGCATGTCAATTTGCTTCTTCATCCAGGAGCTTTCAGGATGATTTCCCTTACTACAGTATGTGCACCTGCTCATTTCTCCTTTGTTCTTCTTCTTCTGGGGGTTCTTCTTGGAACCTTGGGGCTCCTCTGGAGACTTGTTCTTGTCTCTCTTTTGCTCAGGTGGCTTCTTAGCTTTCTTCTTTCCTTTTGAATCCACCCTTGAATCTCCAGCAACTAGAGCTTGGTCTTTGGAAGGTTTGATGGTGCCCATCATCACCAGTTTATCTTGTTCTTGTGTGAGAGATTCCATGAACTCTGCAAGTTTAGGCATCTTCCAGGCTCGAGCTATCAACTTGGTGGCATGGAAGGTCGAAACAAACACTGAATAGTCAGGGCCAAGCTTCGACAGTATGGCCAAAACTAGTTGCTCCTCCTTCTTTTCGATTCCACACTGTTTTAGCTGCAAAACAAGGGCTTTAAACTTGGAAAATTAGAGTTGCAGGGATTCGAAGCTGCTAGGACTCAAGGAGATCAATTCATTCTCGATTTGATGTCCTCTCATCTCATCTGTTTTACCAAAAAGCTCAACAATCTTCTCACATACTTCATTTGGTGATGTCAATCCATCAAGATGGAAAAGGAGGTCTCTGGATATGCTCAGACACAGGAGACCATAGGCCTCATCCCTCCTGTTGTGCCATTTAATTTTCTTTGCAGCTGCATTGGGCTCTGCTTTTGCTGCCATAGTCACTCTGTAGAGGCCTTTCGCTCTCAACAGTATCTCCATCTCTGCTTTCCATTCAAATAAATTAAATGGAGTCAAGATGATCTTCTAAGATTGATCCATAGCTCAGAAATTTTCCCTTCAGTCAGCAGAATGCTCCCAGCCAATGATGTCGAACCTGCAATAACAATATGGAAGGAGAGAAATCGATCTACAAAGGCTCTAATTCCATGTGGAAATTGAACCCAGGTGTTAGAACAATTACACTCACAAAAATTTCCAATTACACATGCAAATTACGTGCAAATTACACATAAAGGAGACTGAATATGGAGCAGAACACTAATATATAATGAATAATTGTACAATAGCCAACCTTGTGAAGTCATAGGCTGCCACAATAAATAATTACATGAGAGATTCGAATGCATTGGGATTCCATTCGAATTGGTCAAAAGCAGACTTACTAAAACTAAGCAAATCCCCCATAGGTGCATAAAGCAACTTCCAAATTTGTCTAGGAGCTCACGAACTGGCAAAATCAATTGGGAAGCCTAATAGGTGATGGAAGGATAACTCATACATGCTTTTATTTGGAGAAAAGAGTGGAGGATGATGGGGACAAAAAGCAAGTTAACTTCACCTAGTCAAACTTTCCCAATTGCCTTAAAACTCAGTAAAAGCAGCAATAAAGCAGAAAAACCAGATATGCGCTAGGAAGACCAGGAATAAAGTAGAAATGATTCCAAGAGGTTTCCCAAGCGCTCCATGACTCAGTTCTAGCAAGTTTGACCATCTAGGACATGTGGAAGACAACTTGCAGAGAGTGGAATATGGAAACTAGACAAATAAGACAAAAATGGAGATAATTAATGTCTAAGGTAGCTAACTATGGGTTGATTATTCTAACAGTAAGGGCCTTTTCTTCAAGTCTAAGCTATAAAAAACACTTGATCTTTAGAGGAATTTTCCATTTTCGTAACGAGATAGTCCACCATTTGGGGGAAATGATCCGGTGTCTAATGAAATGACTTCATATCCCAACTTTGTTGAAACCCTCTTGGTGGAATATTTACATTCCCATACAAGCATATCTTCTTCATTCCTTAATACAATACTACACTTCAAGGAAAACCCATGTAGAGGAGGTCATAGAGGAGGATTTTAGTGCTACAAGATTTGAAAAAAAAATAAAAAAAATATCTGCTACAACCTTCGCCAATGGTAGAGGATGTTTTAATATAGGTCATAATAGATAAACGTTATAATAAGAAAAACTCTGTGACTCGATGTTTTAGCGGAAGTTTTTTTATCGGTGTGTTTCTTTGAAACCAAGTGCATTGATATGCGTTTTCTAACAAAATGCATGAGTGTTGTATGTTGTAAAGTATACACACCAGTGCATTCAAAGATTAATAACACTGTAGTTTTCATAATTTCAAGGATGTATCAGTGCTCACATATCGATTAGATGCACCAGTGCTTTAAAAATAAATAAATGCACCAGTGTGATTAGTCACACCGAGCACACCATAAAAAAATTGTGTCTTTTACAACACAATCATTTGATATGAGCTCAACAATGCGTATTATCCAGTGATACACACTGGTGTGTATTAACCAATTATATTTACCAATGTGTTTAAACCAATTATACGCACTGGTTACATCGTCTGGCAAGTAAAAATATTTATTTTCAAATTCAATTATGCTTTTAATTAACATAACCACATCGGTGCTCCTAATTATGGTAGACACCCCAATTTTTCTAATAATTGTATTCACACCAGTGGTCCTAATTATGGTAGACACACCGGTTATTTTGTTACCAATTGCACTGAATACGATTATTAGAATGGTGGTTACTGACACTGCATCCAAATATATCAATTTGAGTGATTGTATTTATGAGTTTTATTAGTGTTCAAGTAGAGGCACTAGATCAACATTAATTATCCTAAGCACCACATGATTATTTGAACAATAATTACTGACATTGTAGTTATATTAGTATATATATTTGAAATTGAAATATCATAGATGCAAACATCAATTATAATATTTAATCATCCATACATTTATTTAACAATTTATCGTTGCACATATAACATTTGACAATAACACTGAATAATGCAATTGAATAATTTTTATTTTATTTTATTATACATCAATAACAGTTGCACATATAACATTTGACAATAACATTGAAGAATGGAATTGAATAATTTTTTTTATTTTATTATACATCAATAACACTGTCTTTGTCATTCAAAATAACACAACATAGAGATAACAATAATCAAAATGTCAGCATGCATGTAATTTTTACACTTATTGGTAACTTGTTTTTTATTTTATTTCGGATAGTAGGTCCAATAAATTATTATACAAAATGTCTGATTTTCACATTCATGTATTTCAAAATATATAGAAAGTTACAACAACTTGCATTAACATCAAAATTAAATATGTATCGTCATTTTTCGGTGGAACTACTAACGGTGCTTGAGCCACTTGCATCAATTGGGTTATTTTGTTGAATGTTTTGTTGATTGGCTCGATTGTTGTCCTCTTATAGTTCAACTTCCATTTGTAAACATAAAAATAAAGTGTACTAAGTGTAACTACATTGTTGTGAATAATGAGAGATAAAATAGATAGTATACATGATTGTAAATTGAAAAGTGACGTACGTGCATAGTAATAATTGAGTCATGAATGATACACATTCTTTCAAAACCATGTCTCATGCCTTCTATCAACAAACCATTTGTTGGCTCCACTCCACACTTTTTTTCTGCAGATTTTATGCTTCGTCACATTAATTAATCATAGATCTGATATAAATGATTTGTTTTAATTATAAAATGACAGAAGTAAAAAAATATAAATACTTGCAAAATCCACAATTATTTTTTAATACACCAACATATAATCAAAACTCGTGCTTAACCCAATGTCAATCAATTCATTTGATGGTTATTCTATGTATGTTAACACCTATTTGAAGACAAAGAAGGATTGACAACGAATATATATATATATATGCTCATGAACTTTTCTGTCAACCCAATCCTTCAGGATTTCGTCCTGTCTTGTGTGTTGATTGAATTCCATTTTGTTTTCTTTGCTGCATTAACAAAACAATTGAAAATGAATATATAATGATCAATTAATTAATGAGATTTACATAATCCTATGAAACAATGATTTCATACATTTGAAGCATGTTGTTATTGAGATGGATCCTCTTGTAATGCAATTATGTATATTTCTTTGACCATCTCCTTGTACACTTTTTGGACACCCGTACAAGAAAATTTCACACATCACCCCATTCATCCTTTTGGATTTTCATAATCTTCCTAAAAATGTAAAATGACTGTATTAATCAATTTTTATGTTGATATGAAAAATAAATAATGTAACAAAACTAAAATTATTGAAGTAATGACGCTTTGTAGTAGTCACACAAACAAATAATTTCTACATAAATAGGTTTAAGAATATTACATTTTCAATGATTCTTTTTTGTTGTTGTATGTTATTGCTATTGCAAGTTTGACATGACTCATTTACCATTGCTCTGGGAACGCCTCTTGTAGTTTACACATGATATGATTTTTCGAATGATTTGATTGGTTTCTGTATTTTACGAGAAAATTACGTTTGTACTACGTTCTTTCCTCTATATCCCTCATAGTATTATAAAATTCTTTTCCCCTTCTATTAACTTTCAGCACCACTCCAAATGATCTAAGGACAATTGACCATCATTTGC
Organism: Pseudotsuga menziesii; assembly: GCA_001517045.1. Classification (NCBI taxonomy): domain Eukaryota; kingdom Viridiplantae; phylum Streptophyta; class Pinopsida; order Pinales; family Pinaceae; genus Pseudotsuga; species Pseudotsuga menziesii. The sequence goes on along the minus strand of LPNX010269388.1, from coordinate 193,738 downwards.
GTCTTCCATGATTTTTTTTATTCTTATGATGACATTAACTCATGTTGTTGTCATTCTATACATAACATTCAACATATGTGTATTAGATTATTTGAAACATATTAGTGAATAGTCATAACTACATTACTACTCAAATTTAAAAAAAATTCTAATACTATGTAATTTCTAAATCTCAACATAAAATGAAGTACAAGTTACCATCCCTCATTATAAGGCAATGAGTAGCCAAGTTATTTATTTATTATTATCTTTTTAAACAAAAACATTCAATCACCATTCTTAATAAGTACTTAGGATAGAACAAACATTAATTTTTGTGTAAGTTATAGCTCACCTACCAAACTCCTGTCCATGACTAAATATACCAAATTTGACACTATTCTCAAACGAGCATTTTCCTCACGCAATTGAAACACATACCTACACCTACTAAAAACAACTATGAATATATTGAAAACCATACGCAATTAATTTGAGGTATTCCTATTTCCCTAGTACATAGATAATATTTCCATTGGGCTACCTAATTGAGACCTTTAGATTAACTTGATCTCGAGTCCATAAGTGATGAGTTTGCCCTAGATTTCAATAGGTGACTTATTTATATTTTACCCAATCAAATTGGGTACAAGAATACTTACTGATGTAATGAACCAAACGGGCCAGGGAATTCATCATTACCGAAAACAAAATCGCTGGACTCCCAATGAAACGTTAGTAGTAAATGAGCTGAAAAGATTATGTGGTTGTGAAAGGAGTAGTCTTCCCATATTGGAGTAGAATAATAGGCCTGGAATTTCAGATTTTACAAGCTCCTCGATTCAAAATTTGATGACGGCTATATAAATAGTTTTATGGCTTGTCATTTTACTTTTTATGTAAATTGATAATGTCAATTTTCTTTTATATTTACCATTGAAAGTAAATTTTTATTATTATTTTGAGTTATTCACAAATTATTACACAAAACTAAAAATAGACAAATTGTTACACAAAACTAAAAATAAAAAGGCTGTTAAAAAAAAAAACCCTAGCCTTAATAGCCTTAACGCGATAACCAAGCTAAGCTGGTATTCGGGTACCCAACAAGTAATTTTACTATTAATGACGGGTAAGTGAATGTGGTAGGCGCGATTTCACGGGTTTAAATTCTGAATGCCCGTATACATTGACGAGTAACGAGTAAATTTGAAGCAGACCTGTCAAATACCTTCCAAAGAAGCAAATACGTTCCACAGCCAATCAATTTCCAGGCTTGATTGGAGAAGATGAAAAGCTCATGTTCCTTTTTCAGCAACCACGGCTTGTAAAATGTCACTTCCTGTTGCTTGTGGCCTCTATCCTCTTCATCTCTATCGCTCTCGCTGAATATTCTACATCGAGATCGGTGGGTTTAGGGTCGACAATTCCAGTCTCGCTCTGGATATTGAACTTAATCTGTTTTAATTGGGCAACAGGTATGCCAATCAATTCGAATTATATTTTGTACTGAAAGATCTTAAATAAGTTATATCTGGGGATGCTTTCTTTGCTCCCGTAGCTCTTTCTTTGTATGTTTAAAGAAAGACAATCTTAGTATATATGAAAAAAAAATGTTACAGGACCTGATGTAGTATAAACAGTAAGGTATTTTTCACTATAAATGGAAAATCAATCTATGCAAATAATATAAATATATGTTCTATTTAAATTCATGTTTTATTATATTTTCAATTTCTAGTTTATAGCATGCCTAATGGCTTTAGTTTTGAAACTAGGCTCTTATACCATTCTGAAGTGCCCCTTAGTCATTTAGATCCACTAAATTTATAAATTCTAAGATTTTGATGTTATTTTAATAGAATCAAATATTTACAACATTTATTGTTCACAGATTTCTATTTGTATTTTAATAAAATAAATGTGTAGTATATTTCTATTTGCATTTTAACAAAATAATTGTGCAACATAGCTATGGGATAAATAAAAATTTATAAAACACATTTCCATTTCATACAAGAATTGAAATAGTCTAAGATAATGCTTGCAGAATACCTGGATTCAGTATTTAATATACAGTTTTTGTAGCTCCCAGGTCCTCCTCTGTAGCTTCCCTTGGCCAAAACCTATTGACCAAATCGACAAACCACCCTGCCGACTAGCTTATCATGTTGGCCTTAGGAAACCTTCGTAAACCCAGAGCCCAGAGTTCGATAATCCCCATAGCACCTTTCCTTAGTTCAAAATATCTCAATCAATAGTGCACTTTCCCCCTTTTTCTTTCAGTTTCCCACCTTCTCATATTCCCAAGTCAACCCCCTCCTTAGTCTTCCTCATTTTCTCCAAAAAAATACTAAGTCTAATTCTTCCCAGAGAAAACCAACAACATCTTTATCCATCCAACCTCTCCTATCTACCAATTTTCTCCACCTAACTTCATTCTTCTCCACCGCCTGATCTCCGCGATGTTATTGGGATTCTAAACCATTAATACAATCACACTAAGCAACTACAAAATAATTATAATATTAGTTGTAGGATTTCTCATTCTCTCCGCAAGTCAAATGGTTAAATGTTCATTTAAGTTTTACATTTTGATGTGACTAGTTTCTATGGTTTGTTTTAATGCAAGATAATCATGGCTTGTCTTATTCACTTTGGAGACAAGTTAAATATTCTAAAATTACCCACCTCTTATTCTTTAAATGTTTAGGTTAATATAATAAATAAATAGAACTTCACTTAAATAATGATGAGGATGCTTAAATATATATTTATTATTAAATCAACCTAGGTTCGACAAATGAGATTAATAATCAATAAATATAATATAATAGCACTAAATCAACCAATCACTTTCAAAAATAATATTCTATTCAACAATCCAAATAAATAAATAAATAACTTATTCGAAACAATAATGAAACTGATCCTTAATAATAATAATAATAATAATAATAATGATAATAATAATAAATAGATAAATAAATACAACTATGATTGTTATAATTACAACATCTATCACTTCTAAACAAAACACCTCTGACTATTCAAACATAATGATGGACATGCTAACAAAACGCTATTTGTATACATAAACAATAATTATACTAAATGCAACGATTATCTTATGACAATTCTGTCTCAACAACAAACAATTATTTCCTAGTGAATCACTTAAACATAACTAATAGATAAACTAATTGATCGGTTATTTATATACACATGATTAAACAGTTATCATTCACACGTGATTGATGCACAATTGAATCTTATGTAGAACAACATTACAATAATTTATCACATCAATACTAGTGTACATGTACAAGGTTTACGTGCGTGGCCAGTGTACGCATAAGATCATATATGTACTATAAGAAAACATCATGTCATCCATGCATATATACTAACTAACAAAATAATAATCATTTGTGCACATAGAAGAACCATACATACAATACATGACGATCACATAGATATAACCATATCAACATACATCCAACATAATTATTTTAGCATGAGCAACCTTTAAATAATTAGCCAGATAAGCTATAACGTCAATATACTTTAAATTCATAATAGATATTCAATCAATTATTCTCAAGGAAAACGTAATCATTGCTATTATCCTGGTGTTGCAACACTCACCTCCAAATAATACTAGTTGACATATCCTCCCATCCTAACCTACTTCCGCATCCTCCCTATCCTTACTTTGCTAGTAAAGATGTGTCATCGGATTCACCGACCTGGTCACATATAGAACTTGAGAGCGGTAGCGTCGGCTAAATAGTAGACCTAGCCTCCCCTAGCAAGCATCCGACCATCGTCATCACATGTCTAGGGAAGCGTGACTCAACACAGCCCTTCCACAACCTCGGGTATCATACAACATAGGGTGGGAAACACCTCCATCCCTCTCAACATACTGGGTCTATACCTTATAAAAAAATCATATCTTGCTGCTATCGAGATTATCAGATTGTGCCATCGTATCATCAGTTTGGTCAATAAGGTTTCTTTCATAAGTAAGTACTTATCCACACATCATATTCAATACTGAGCTATCACTTAGCCCGTGTGCCCTGTGGGTTAGTATTTTGCCAAATACACATTTCTAACATGCATTTCCACTCGATCATTAGTTGATCCACATCATCATCATTATTTTCTTTTTGCGTAATAATTTTAGTTCATCATAGCTACCCATGACACATAATAATTCAATCAATCACATCATAAGATGGTATCTATGTTTCACATCCTATATTTAGCATTTTATTATTGAAAACATTTAAACATTTACCGTCATCGTGAAATAAAGGAATCCCATGATAATCACAACATTGTAATAACACAAACATAGTAACACCATAAATATTTCTATTTGATCATCATCTGTATGCAATATTATCCATCACATGTGTGCATGGCATTTAACATTTTAGTTGACCATCTCATAAAGAAAGTGGTATCCACATACAACATTATATCTTTTACATCTTATCTACACAAATAAAACCAAACATATATTGTCATCTTTAAACAAGAGAAAATATCATCATAAAGTGTAGTGGTAGAATATAATCAGGTCTGTCACGTCATATAGTTGTCTATTCAAAATATGGGGCATTACACATATGCTTACTCTTTTATTCACATTAGATATAAACTATATATACATATATCATTGTTAACATTTTTACTTTGGGTATCATATAGCATGATCCCGAATCACATGATACTTTTCTTTTTAGCTTATAGTCACTTATTTATTAAGGCCTTAAGGTAGGGGTTATGTCAACTAAGTTAGGCAACTCTACACCTCCTTGCATGTTGGATTACCTCGTATAACATGGTATTTTTTCAGTACTTGATGATACACAGAAATTCAAAATTTCATTTAATCACTTAAAAATAAGTAAGATGAGAGTGGATGAGATCAATGTTTTATCAGAGTCATTTTCACTCAACATATTAATTTTTCAGTAACTCCTAGTGTTTATTCAGAGCCCATACTCAACGCTAAGAAACAAGGAGTTACAACTTAGTATAATTGCAGAGCTTCTCACTCAACACTAATTCTAGGATGTATTTTTAGGATACACCTAGGAATACATTGGTCAAGGATCCGATGTTCCAGAGCTTATGCTCAACATCAACTTGTAATCTTCCAATTCTTATGCCCAAGAATTCCAATTATTATCTTTTCATGTGCTCCAGAGCTTCATGCTCAACACAAAGGTTTCATAACTCATGTGCTCCGGATCTTCTTTCTCAACACAAACATCAAATACTCATGTGCTCCAGAGCCTCTCACTCAACACAAATATCAAATACTCATGTGCTCCAGAGCTTCTCGCTCAACACAAACATCAAATACTCATGTTCTCTAAAGCTTCTTGCTCAACACAAGCATCACATACTTATGTGCCTCAAAGCTCACGCTCAACACAAACATATTATCAGTTATGTGCTTCAGGGTCCACCTCCAACACATGAAATCATATACATAAAACATATGCATTTGTCTTACGCCCAAAATATCAAACAAATCATCATTCTCATCTGCAGGGGTCTTTTGCCCAATATACAAAATAAAACATCAAAGCAACATCACATGCAATGGGACTTATTCCCATAATTGTTAGGTAAAAAATTTGGGATATTACATCTCTCCCCGCTTAGAACAACACCGTCCCTAGTGTTCTAGGGACTAGGAATGAAATCATGAATCAATGAGGGGTAATCCTCTCTCATGGTGGCTTCATTCTCCCAAGTAGCCTCATCAACCTCAAAGTTCTTCCATTGCACTTTCAATTGGACTATGGTGTTTGCACTTTCAACTGGACTATGGTGTGCTTCCTGGGTTGCAATTCTCTCTTGTCCAGTATATGAAGGGATTCAAGTACAAACTCTCCTTCAGGTTCCACCTGTAACAAGGACCAGTCAATCACATGTTAGTATCATATACCTTTTCTTTAATAAGGATGCATGGAAAACATCATGAAATATTATGTAAGTAGGTAAAGCTAGTTCATATGACACTGACCCTCTCTTGGATAGTATCTCAAAGGGTCCACAAAATCTTGGTGCCAACTTTCTGCACCTCCACAAGCTCAATGGGATTCTATTTTCTTTTACTTTTAAGTAAACATGGTCGCCTATCTGATAATATTTATCTTTTTTTTATCCGCATAACTCTTTCGACGGTCTTGTAATTCTTCAAGGTTCTACTGGACCTTGGTGACCAATTGTTCCAAGTCCTTTACTAAGTCAGGCCCTAACATGAGCCGATCCACCGATCTATCCCAAGTAACTGATGTTCTACACTTCCATCCATAGAGTACCTCGAAGGGACTCATCTTGGCAGAGGTCTGGTATCCGTTGTTATACACAAACTCTGCAAGATGTAGGTAATCTTGCCACTTGGTGGGGTTTTTCATGACATACATGCTGAGAATGTGTTCTAAAATCTGGTTTACCCCTTCTATTTTCCCATCTGTCTATGGATGATAAGCAGTACTAAAGTTTAACTACATCTCCAATCCGGAGAATAAGGATCTCCAAAAATTTTCGTTAAACTTTGTATCTCTATCTGAGATGATTTCCTTGGGTATCCCGTGCAATCTGAATATCTCCTTTAAGAATATGTCGACAATGTAAACTGCCTTGTAGGTCGACTTCACCGGAATGAAGTGTGCTTCTTTTGACAATTTGTCAACTACTACAAATATAGAGTCATTTTGCTTCTTACTCTTTGGTAGACCTATAATAAAATCCATACTAATGACCTCCCACTTCCATTTCGGAATGGGTAATGGCTGCAAGAATCCCGAAGGATGTTGGTGCTCAACTTTAACTAGCTAACATTCCTAACATTTCTCTATAAACAACGCTATGTCGACCTTTAACTTAGGCCAGAAAAAGTGTTTCTTTACTGTGGATATCATCTTTTGGTATCCCGGATGCCCCAAGTAGGGTGTCTGATGAAATTCTATGAGGATGTTGGACCTTATGTCCCCTCCTTTCGGAACATACAATCTTTCTTTGGACCACAACAGTCCAATTTTGTCTACCTTGTACTCTTTTTGTTGCTAAAACAACCTGTCCTCTTGGAACTTTTAGAGGATTTCAACATAGAAAGGGTAAACTCTGTTGGTCATTCTAATCCTCTCATGAAAATACAAATCGGTTTGACTTAAAGTCACCTCATATAACATATGATCTTTTCGATTTAAAGCATTAGAAATTTTATTCTCCTTTCCCTTTATATGCTTTAACTCAAAATGGTACTCGCTAAGGAAAGCCAACCATCTGGCCTTCCTGGCATTTAGAGTCGGTTGCTCAAATAAATACTTCATACTCATATTGTCTGTCTTTACAAGAAATTTATTCCCCATGAGGTAGTGCCTCCACATCTTCAAGGTGTGGATGATGGCTACTAACTCAATATCATGGGTGGGGTAGTTTTGTTCGTGTTCCTTTAACTTCTACGTTTCATAACAGATTGCGAAATCATTATGCAAGAGGACTCTTCTGAGCCCTTCCTTGCTTGCATTTGTGCAAACAACGAAATACCCATTGGGATATGGATTTCCTAGTATTGGTGCAGTCATCAAAAGCTATTTAAGCTTCTGAAAACTTTCCTCACACTTGGTCATCCATAAGAACTTCTTTTCCAATTTTTTTCAAAGCGGTCATGGGACAAACTATCCTAAAAAATTTATCAATAAACTTTCGGTTGTAACCGGCTAATCACAAAAAGGACCTAATGTCTATGACACTAGTAGGGGTAGGATAGTCTTCTGTGGATTTAATCTTTTTTTTTTCTCAACGACTATCCCATTCTCGGTGATGATGTGACCCAAGTACTTTATCCGTGGTTTGTAAAAATCACATTTACTAAACTTGGCGTAGAGTTGGTGTTCTCGTAACACCTGTATTACAATGCGTAGATGCTCCTCGTGTTCCTTTTTACTCTTAGAGTAAACTAGGATGCTGTCTATAAATACCAATACAAGTTTATTAAGGTATTTACTAAATATATCATTCATCAAACACGTAAAGTTCGCGGGTGCATTGGTCAACCCGAATGACATTACTACAAACTCATAGTGGCTGTATCTCACATGGAAGGAGGTTTTATGAATATCCTCATCGCGGATCCATACTTGATGGTATATGGACCGCAGGTCAATCTTTGAAAATATCTTGGCTCCTCCTACTTGATCGAACAAGTCATCGATCCTAGGGAGTGGGTATTGGGTCTTGATGGACATCTTGTTAAGTTGGTGGTAATCAATGCACATCCACATCGTACCATCCTTCTTCTTTACGAAAAGTATCGGTGCTCCACAAGGGGACACACTAGTATAAGCCTTCTCAATCAACTCTTGTAACTGCAACTTGAGCTCCACCAACTTTGGTGCGCTCATGTGGTAAGTGAATTTTGAAGCCGGAACTGACCTTGGTCTCAATTCTATGGAAAAATATAAGTCTCATTTTGGTGGTAATCCTGGTATTTCCTCAGGAAATACATACGTAAAGTCGACAAGAACTGGAAAGTCCTCAATGCATTGTTCTCTTTCAGCTTATACATCCTCGAAGTTTACTGCAAAAAGTTTGCAGCCCTTTCTAATACACTTCTTTTCTTGTAAGGAAGATATTTGTCTTACAGAAACATTGTTAGGTATGCCTTGAATATTTAGTTGATTCCATTGGCTATCTGTACATAATATTGACTTGTGTAGACAATCGAACATGACATGGTGTTGTTCCAACCAGTCCATGCCGATAATTATATCATACGATCCTAAGGGTAAAATGTTCAGATTTATCTTAGAAGGGAAACCATTCAGGTTTACCTCACACTCTAACTATTTCAAAAACCTTTCGTTTTGTACCCGTGGCTAATTGCACCTGCTAGGATTTTTCGTGTTTAAATTTTGTCTAATTTACAATAATCAACAATTTTAGGAGATACATAGCTTCGGCAAGCACTGGGGTCAATTAATATTGAAATAGAAGTGTTGGAAACCTTACCTTCTATTTAAAACCATATTAGCCGGATGGTTTTCCTGTCAGCCATTCAAGGCTTCATAAATCCTCAGTGTTCCAGTTATGTCTTCTAACATTGGTTCTTCTTGTAAATTGTGTAAGACCCCATTGGTCTTGTTCTTACAGTCTCAGGCATAATGGGCCCCTTGGAATTTCCAACATTTGATTTTTAGCCGGGCAACATTGGCTCCCCCATTTTTTTCCGGTCTGTTAGTATTTGGAGTTGGTACATGTGGATTTGTACCTGTCTTGTTGAAGTTTCTATTATGTCGAAAACTGTTGTTCTATTTTCTGAAAGGTGGTGGGTTGAAACCCAGTTTGCGGTTGTCCGAGAAGGTCCCAGACCTATCTGTACTTTTGTTAATGTTTTCCTACCTCATTTGTCCATTCTCATAGCAAATCCTAGCTTTTTGTAGTGTAGTGTCCAGAGTCTTAGGCATGTCAAATTCAATTCTCTCTCGTAAATTGGGAGGAAGACATCCTAAAAATGGTTGTATTTTCACTTTTTCTTCCTTTATATAAGGTATGTAGTGTAACAGATCCAAAAATCTGTTGATGAAAGCATCCATGGTCATGGAAACCATTCTTAACTCGTGAAATTATTTCACCTTCCTGTCGAAGAATCTTTCAGACATGTATTTTTTCCTGAAAAAATTCTACAAAATTTACTCCATCCTATTTCTTTTACCTCCTCTTTCTTGGTATGCTTTAAGTCTCTCCACCATTTATCTTCTTTTCCATTTAAATTATAGATGGCTAGATGGGATTTCATCTCACTAGAGTACTTGTACACTTGGAAGTATTTCTCATACCGAGAAGCCATTCTTCATGTTTTTCCTTGGTGTTCATCTCCCCTTCATAGGTTGGGGCTCTTATCTTTCTGAACTCTCCTTGGAGGTTGTCATCTTTCCTCTGTTTCTTTCTACAAGGAGAAAGGGAATTATCACTAGAAAGACCGTGATAATATCTTTCTGGAGGTTCAGGGGTGTGTTCTTCTTTTCCTTCTTCCTTTGTGCTGCTAGCCTGTTTATGATAAAACTCTTTTTTAAACTTGTTGGTTGAATGAGTGGGCTGTCCATGTAGGATTCCTCCCATCATGTAACGTAGTAAACCTTCATTAATTGCTTGCTGCTCTTTTATTTCATTCATATTATCATCCTTGAAACTCTGTAAGTCTGTTTACAGACTTTGTATGGTTTTTAGTATATCATAATTTAATTCAACCACCATTTCTTCTTCCCATGTGGGGGTATTCAACTTTCCTTGTTGGCTGTTATCTTCTTCAGTGTTAATGATATAAACTCTTTTTTGAATCCTGCAATGTAAAATTTTTAATAACAAGAAATTTTCTGTTAGTTAACAAAATTTCAAATACATACTTTACTTTTTGCAACAAATGTTTGGCACACCCATTAGGTCTCTTAGTGTTGAAAATGAGCTTTGATACTATTTGTAACGTCCCCAAAATTCATTTTTTTTTTGGGGGTAGGCTAGTTAAATGCCACCTTTCAGGGACTTAAATTATCTTTTGCAGAATGTATATGTCGTTTTGTACTAGATCTAAGTGTCGTAAGATGCATTTTCCTTCTTATGTACTATTTTCCTATGTAATGCTGATATGTTTATGTAGTATGGTTACGTTACTTGGATTAGATTATATGATTACTCTACTGTTATTTACTATTAAAATACATTTTCATATGCTGGTTCAGTTATGTGTTACTCTTATTTTTATCTTTCTTGTCTTTCATTTACGGTTTTATTTATTAAAATATTTGACTTTCCTTTAACTATCAAGGGGTGGAGTGGCATGGTTTTTTATCCCTTAAGGGACCACTTGGAGAGGTAAAGAGGTTCCTTCTTCTTTTACAAGGTTTACTTAGTTCATTGCAAACTAACACAAACTTCCACTTTTGTGCAGGTTACTTTGTTGGTGAAATCTATCTATGACCGTGGAAAATAATAAAATCCTACGACATGATAACTATGCTATACTATCCTATTCATAGCCGAAGATAAGAGGTCTAAATTCCTGACCTAGTCATTTCTAGGTTCCATGTTTATGCAGAGTTGACAGTGTATGGTTTAAATATTATTTATGGACATCATTAGTATTAATGTTTAAGGTTATGCAACATTATCCACTTTGATATTCAGTTTATATAATGTAACTATTTAAATTAATAAGCCTAGGGTTGAAGGCATGATCTATATGCCATGGAAAACTTTATAAGAAGACCTTGGAAAAATATGGGATATGCGTAGACTATTTCTGGCATATCTCATATGCCATAAAAATATGGATTAACATTGTAATGGAGGGTTTAGTTAGGGGTTTAATGCTAAGGTGGTGGACTATGCGAATTCATATTGGTCATGACTATGGAAATGTGGGTTTGGATTTCATGAGTAGTGGAGGTCAGGGTGGTGCTTTTAATGTCGTTGGGAAAGCATGGGAAACGAGCGTCATACGCTGGCCTGGTCGTTGGTGTAATTCATTTGGTTTTGTTCCTCTGGTTCTCTGTGTGGTTTTGGTCTCTCAAGTGTTATGTTGCGTGGAGAAACAATCTTCCCTTTCACCAACATGTATTCTTTTGGCATGGTTTTTCAGCACAGTTTTGGTTGTTTGCTTATGTTGCATTTTAGCATACTCCTCATAGCTCTGCGTGTTTGGTTTGCAGGTGATAGGGGCATGAAATCGTGAATCTGGGTGTCTATTCCATGCGAATAATTTTTCCAAATCCATATTCAGTAACTTTTCAGCCGAACTAATTAATGTTTTCGGTTGAAAACATAGAACTAACTTTCGACCGAACAAATTGTTCGACCGAAAGTTACTTTTTACAGAAACCGTTAACTTTAAAGTTAGAAAGAACTATATTTCTAACTTTTTAAGTTTAAAATTAACGGTTACCGTTAAAAATAACTTTCGGATGAAATATTTATTCGATCGAAAACCTATAAATTTTTGAAAATGGAATTCCATCCCATTTCTCACTCTTCTTCCAATTTCGGAGAGATCGGATCATATCAAATACTGACAATTTCTCTTCACAAATAATACTATTAGTTGCATAATTCAATCTACTTTCTATAGATGCGAATTTTGTTGAAATTAGTGTGATACACTAATTTTATTTATTATATTTTTTAGAAGGTGTCTGGATTGCTTTAAAAATTAATAGAGTTCATTGAAATGAAAATTCAATAACTTCTTAAAGAAACGATGAAACAATTTGGAAAAATCATGGTCCTCAACATTGATGCGTTGTCTTCAAAAGTGTACTTTTAGTTTTTTTGCTTTGAATTGTAAATTAGGGAATATGTTGTGTCAACCTAAACATGTCAATTTTATGCTAGTTTTTTAGATTGGTCCACTCCAAAAAATTCTAATAATTAGTGCATGCAGCTGCTAGATACAAACTTATAGACAGACAGATGTTAGTACAATCTGTCTAGATCATCATAAACTCTTTTTTTAATGAACAATAGTTGAATAGTGAATTAACTTGTGTCTAAAAACATGACTATTTTTCAGAATTTCATTAATTAATAACATACTATCAAACACTTGCAAAAATGACATATCAAATGCCAATAAAAAAATCTAAAAAATAATCGATAGAAAGCTAACACAATTCTCTACAAATTTTGTTTTTACTTCAAAATGAAATTCTAAACACAAATCTAATTTTTCTTTACCCGAAGTTGACAGAATCGCAAAAACAACACTCCTTTTCTCATTACCTCTCCAAAATAGACAGCCAGATTCATGATTTCACCCAGGGGTGATTCGAAGCATGGCTTTTCGGTGGCTCTTTAGATGGTCTGAACAACCCTTTAAGTGGGTAATACTTGTGAAATGCAAAGGACCTTATCTCTGTGCATATGTGTGATAGAGTATTGCACTCTAGTTTGGGAGGGTTTATCACTGTGTAAATTTGGTTAATGGATTGATAGTTGGTTTGGGTCCTTTTTATGGTTTGGGAATCCAAGGGATGTGATTGTATTTAAATTTTTCTATGAAGTTTCAAGTGTAAAGACTTGGGGTGAGTCGTGTCTGTCCAGAGGAAGACTCGACTCTGTGAATATATTTTGGTTTGTGTTTCAATCATATGGGTTTAACGTTTCAATGGAAGAGCTCTATGTTTTGGTTTAAATGATGTGAATACTTTGGCATGATAGTGCCATTGCTTGCAAATCCACTATGTGAATTGTGACTGTGTGTATTTTACTTTTTAAGAATTATATTTTTTGAATGTATGAATTATTATAGTGGCTGGGGTTTCTTATTACGACCATGAGCTTGGATCGGCCCTTATGTGAACATGTTGTCAGCAAATATGGTTTCTATGTTTATTACAGTCATGACTGTGTATTCGTTGATAGTAGGGTTTGATTATTTGTTTTAAAGATGGGGTTTCCATTTACAACCATGATCTTGGAGGTTTTAGGATCGGCCATTAGATGGATACACAACCTTCGATTTTTATAGTTTAAATGATATGAGGTAGAGTGAATGGGTAGAGCATGGATTTGTTTTGTGAATTTTGATTATTTAAATTGAAACTTAGTGGGCAACCTAAAAGCAAAAAACCCTTCACTGTGTATGTTGCAACGTTTATACGTTTATGTTTATTATTGATACCTACAGGATTCGATCTTGGACATGTAATTGATTTGGTTTTGTTTTTAAAGTTATAAGAATACAGGATTTGATCATGGGCTGTTCTAATGCTTGGACTGGTGTTTAACGCAGCCTTATGTTTTTACTTAGGAAATGATGCCTACAGGATTCGATCATGGTTTTTTAAATGGATTATGTTGGTAGTTTTTAGTTGTCCTTCCATAGGATTCGATTCTGGGTGCGACTTTGTTGGTTAGTAAATTGGTTTATATATATATATATATATATATATATTTGATTATTTGTTTTTGTTTATAGTAGTTGAGATATTTACAATGTTAATTTTTCCTATGGCCAAACCATAACAAGTTTCAATGGATGGCTCTTGTGTAGATGATTTTTTGCAATGGAAATTGTATGGGGTTTATTAAGAATTATAATCGTTTATGTTTTAGTATAGAAATGGTATTTAATTATGTTCAAGTTTGTGAAGAGTGTTTAGGATATAATTGATTTTAACATGGATTTAGTATTTAGTTTGAAGGCTGTAAAACACTTTTGATAATTCTGTTTCAAGAATGAATTTTAAGTGAATGGATTAATCTTATATGCTGGCATTATGAAATCTGCCAGGGCTTGATAATTTAAGTTTTCGAGTTTTGGAAATGTTCAAAAATGTGAGAGATTTGATTTATGGTTTAGCTATATAAATTTGTTTATATTTAAGTAAACATTGTTTTACTTTTGCATCTAAGTTTGACCAATAACCAGGAATCTAGCTATCTTAAGTAATCTCGAATCTGTTAGAAAATTACACCATTACAGAGAAGACTGAACTTAAGATATGAATGATAGCAATAATAATACTGAAACTTATAGAGACCATATTTTTCCTATGGTTTTGAAATATGATAAAAGCATATGTGACAGTCTAAAACAATACTAGGAAATATAACCTATATTTTTCTAACTAGGTAATGATGTTTAAGTAACCTAGACACCATGTAGCATAATCTCTACTTCATAAAATTAGGTTTTAATTTTTGTAAACAAAATAAAACTAGCTACTCTTTAAGGCCCTCTAAAGTAAACCGAACTACAACAAGCATATAATATTCAGATTTTCATTCCATCTTTTAAACCCTTCATTTAATAAGAAAACTATATGAACTATAAGGAAGAAAAAGAAACCCCATACCTACAATTTTAAGCTAATTTAATGGTTGAAAACCCTCCACACTCAATTACGCGCCATTAAAAAGGACATAGACAGTTATGACCTTTGTTCATCTAACCATATAAATTGGCAACTACCATGTTCCACCCAACCATGAACCAGAACCATTCTTGGTTTCAATCCAAATCCCCCTGAGCTGGTTCCAACACGCAAGTAGCTTAGAGCTTAAGGTAAGGCTTCCCTATCTAGGATAACTGGTTCTGTACCAGTTGTCTTTTCCTCTTAGGAAAAATGCTTTCCAAGAACTCTCTTGAGAATAATAATCAGGTAGTATAGATGGAAAATCCAAAGACCCCCCCAACCTCTCTTTGTAATGAGTTTTTATAGACAATATTTAGGAAAAAGGGCAGTTAAATCAAGAATCATTTGTTTTTTGAAATAATCCTTTTTACTTAATTTAAGTGAAATTAATATTTCTTTATTTTAACTTAGGAAATCTTTGACTAGTTCCTATTTTAACTCTTTTAGGTATTTAAATATGTAATTATTATTAGTAATAAATAATAATACATATATACTTCCATTTTATTTATAGTTACTATTATTAATACACATGCTTACTCTTTTATTCACATCATATATAAACTATGTATACATATACCATTGTTAACATTTTTACTTTGGGTATCATATAACATGATCTTGAATCACAATGATACTTTTATTTTTAGATTATAGTCACTTCTTTATTAAGGCCTTCAGGTAGGGGTTAGGTAAACTATGTTAGGAAACTCTAAACCTCCTTGCATGCTAGATTACCTCATATAACATGGTATTTTTTCAATACTTGATGAGACACATAAATTCAAAATTTCTTTTAATCGCTTAAAAGTAAGTAAGATGAGATCAATGTTAATTTATCATAGTTGTTTTCACTCAACATATTATTTTTTCAGTAACTCCTAGTGTTTATTCAGAGCCCATACCCAACGCTAAGAAATAGGGAGTTACAACTTAGTGAAATTCCAGATCTCCTCGCTCAACACTAATGCTCGAATGTATTTGTAGGATACACCTAGGGATACAATAGCCAAGGATTCGATGTTCCATATCTTATGCTCAACATCAACTTGGAATTCTCCAGAGCTTATGCCCAACACTTCCAATTCTTATATTTTCATGTGCTCCAGAACTTCATTCTCAACACAAAGGTTTCATAACTCATGTGCTCTAGAGCTTTTTGCTCATGACAAACATCAAATACTCATGTGCTCTAGAGCCTCTCGCTCAACAAAAACATCAAATACTCATGTGATCCAGAGCTTCTTTCTCAACACAAACATCAAATACTCATGTTCTCTAGAGCTTCTTGCTCAACCCAAACATCAAATACTTATGTGCTTCAGAGCTCGTGCTCAACACAAACATCTCATTAATTATGTGCTTCAGGGTCCATGTCCAATACATGAAATCATATACATAAAACATATGCATTTGGATTATGTCCAAAATATCAAACAAATCATCATTCTCATGTGCAGTGGGGTCTTATGCCCAATATACAAAATAAGACATCAAAACACAACATCACATGCAATGGGACTTATGCCCATAAGTGTCAGGTCAAAAATTCGGGATATTACATGCTTCTTATTTAGTGCATAATTTCTATTATTAAATTTTGTATGGATATTCTTAGTTAACTAAATGTTTATCACTGAGTTAATAGGATAACTTAAATGTCATTAGTGCTTCACTCTTAGTCCCATCCATGCAAAAACTTTGCATGGATTTCTGTAAGTTTCTTTTAATTAATTGAAATACATAAGTCTTTATTAATTAAATTAAATTATTTAATATTTTTATCTTTGCATGCATATCGGAGTGATTCCTTATTTAACTGATAAATTGTTTATTTACAACTAAGGGTTTAACTGAAGCCTTTACAATTTGAGTTCACATGAAGGCATGCATAAGAAATTTCAATTCATTCTCTCTCTATGCTTATCTATTTATCATTTATTATCTACTGCGTCGTCTACATGTGTATTTATTTATCCATCTTATTGAATCATACTTAGAAGAATTATTCCATATTGATGATCATATATATTATCACGGGTCATATATACATATTCTAAAGTAATTCACTCTATGGGTAGCTAATCCCTAAAGGATACATATAGCACTCAGTGACCATGACTAGTAATATATCACATAGCATAACCACTTTACCAAGTAAAGTATTCCACCTTAATGAATGAGGATATCGGTAGGACTTGATATTACCCACAAGAATCAAATTGATATTACTCAAAAGCTCATATCCATAAATGGAGGTCCATATAATAGGTACCTTCTATAAGAACACTTGAATTGATACAAACCACAAGTCCCGACTTGATACAATCCACAGTTCTACAGTCTTTATATAAGCCACAAGACTTTATAGTATGAGCATAAACACTTCAATCATATGAGGATATAGATAGGACTTGATACAAATCACAAGTCTGGAGAATGAATCATGATGCTTTACAATTAACACTCCCTCTTAGTGAGGGAGACATTCTCTGTTATACCAGACATTTTCTTTCAAACCAAGCTTATCTCGGAAGGATTAAACTTCATCACTGACAATGAATTTTTCGCACGTTTGCAATCTTCTCATTAGTAGTCAGGTATTGAAATTTTACTTACATGAACATTATTAATAATGAAGTGATACATAACACTAATGTGTTTCAACATAACATGAAACACCAGGTTCTCAGAAATCTTGATTTTAAAACACCCAATATGATGCAGGAACATCAGGTCAATGTCATACGGTTTTATGATTGAGCAAGAAATGTTACTTTTTTGCTTCCATGTAATCAATTCTAGAAGGATAGGATTAGTTTTTTATTACTCGTAATTTGTTTTATAGATAGGATTAGTTTGAATATAATAATGGTGATATTCCACTGATGCCCTCGAATATTGTAAGAGGTTGCTCGAGGATAGGTTAGTTGTAGATTTATTTTCTTAGGGATTCAGATCCTTCTATTCATATTTGTTAGGTTTAATGGAGTTATACATAAGTGTCGAATGTAATAATTAAAAGCAGAGAGTGAGCATGATATAAGTGTGTGTGGAAGTGGTTAATGGTTAATGAAATGAAGAACAAAGTAATATCCTATGCGTGAATATTTGTAAATTATTTTTCTTCTTTTCAATAATTAGAAGCATGTTTTAATTTCATGTGTCTATGAATCTTCATTATTGAATGAAATGTTTAGAGAATTCATAAAGACAGATATGTGTTCATGTGAATGTAATAAAAAAGAAAATTGATCGTTTCATGGATCAATTCGAGTATAACAGTTTGAGTTAAAAACCCGTGACTTAGACAAATCTATGGTTGTGGATGAATTCTATAGGAGAAAAATGTACGAAAGATAATAGATCCACAAAGTTAAGGTGATGGTATGCACTTGATCACAAATTAACAGGTAGGGAAGAAATTGCGAGATATGAACGGTCGAGAATGATTTCTACAATGCAAAGATGCGAACTTGTTAAAGCTACAAAAAGTTAATTGTGGAATAAATTTGTGGGAGATGAATTATAGAAGTAGTTCGAGGAAAAATCAGAAATATGACCTGCAATTTGCAATCCACAATTATGGAAAGATAATCTGTGAAAACAGAGTTGCGGAAATAGATTTGCAGAAATCTAAATTGCACAAATAATCTTGCAGAATTGAGCTTGTGGAAAAAGATTTTAAGCAGTGATTTCTGCTGATTTGGATCAGTTTAGGCTTGCCAGCTCTTACTTGGCATCAGTTTTGGTATCAAAGAAAATATCAGAGCCTATAAATAATTCCGCCAAGGTGAGGAAAAACACATGGAGTTCCAGTAGGAGGTGGTCGAAGAAGACATGCTGCAGAGACAAACACACAAAAGGAAATAAGACAACTCTAATCTAGGATGGAGGCTATGGAGAGAAGAAATCAAAGAGTATAGATACCAATGATGTAAAATAATCCTATGAAGAGGAGCAAGAGGATATTGATGACAAGGTACATGTATTAAAGATGTTGGTAAAAACTAGTAACATGCCTAAAGTTGAAGTTCCCATGTATGAAGGTAACTTGAATGTTGAAGAAGTTATGGATTGGATTAATTCTCTATCAAAGTACTTTGGTTTTAAAGAAATTGAGGATAAAAAGAAGGTGAAATACCAGCGATCAATTTGAAAGGACATGCAGCCATCTGGTGGGATGAACTTCAGATCCACATGGAAAGAAGAGGTAAGTCCAAAATAAAAACTTGGGATAAAATGTTAGATAAAATTAAAAGACAATGTATGCCTAAGGATTATTGGTTGACTCTTATTATACAATTACAAAATATTAGACAAAGGGGTATGATTGTTAAAGAGTACATAGAAGAATTCTTTAAGCTGAGTATAAGAGTTGGACAGACACAAGGGGACATAGAACGAGTGGTCAGATATTTAAATGGACTAATATATGAGATACAAGATGAGATCATCTTGTTGAGTTTGAATACTATTGAAGATTCTTATCAGGAAGCCTCAAGGGTAGAACAAAATATACTAAGGAAACAAAAACAGAATAATCGAGGGAGAGGTACAACAAGAGGGAAAGGATCTCCAAACAGAGGAGGTAAGTTTTAGAACCTTAAAGATGAGGCAGAAGGTTCTAGTAGCCAAACACCCAAAAGAGGAGGATTAAGGGGAGCTAGATTTAATCGTAGAGGAAGAGGGAGAAATAAAGAAGTGAAATACTATACATGTGGAGAAATTGGACACATCTTGTAGGAATTACCAAAGAATAAACCTACAACTTAGAGGAATGCAAATATTGTTGAGGCTCGTGAGGATTCCAATGAGGAAGCATAGATGAATAGTCATCCCTAGGAAGGAGAATCTCTTATGATGAAGAGAGTGTTAGTGAAAACAGAGAAGAAAGTGCATGGACTAACCTAGAGAAAGAGTATGTTCAACAATAAGTATAGGTCATAGGGGAAGTGTTGTAAGATGGTTATTGATAGTGGTCATACAGATAATTTGGTCTCCACTGAGATGGTAGAGAAATTGGGATTGAAGAGTATGAAACATCCCACGCCTTATAAAGAGTCATGGTTTCAGAGAAGGACATCAACTCTTAGTGAATTAGCAGTGCAATGTGGAGTTTCAAATTGGTAATTATAAATATATGGTATTATGTGATATAATTCCTATGGATGTGTACCATATACTCTTAGGGAGTACATGGAAATATGATATAAAAGTTTTTA
>LPNX010269388.1:117692-168462 GCA_001517045.1 Pseudotsuga menziesii | reverse complement strand
TTTGATCAGATATATTAGTAATGTTTTGACTTTCAGACTTTATTTTAGAAATAAAATTTCTAAATATAATGTTTTTAATATGTTTTTTACAAATAATTTTTATATTTTTTCTCGACTTTATGTGAGTCGTCACTTTTCGATAACTAATATGAAATATGATCATTTTTAGAGAAAAATTCATTGAAAATGGTTTTAAATGTCTTTATTTTCTGGAATTATTTACAATTTTGTCAATAAAAATGCCTTATTTTGTACATAAAAATGTCTTATTTTATAGAAAAAATCATAAAATGTATATGTTTTTCATTATAAATTGCTTAAAAATGTATGTTATTTTGTTAAATTTCAAAAAACACACTTGAAAATAGAAATTAAAAATATTTTACAACAAAGATAATTCAAAGGCCCCAAAAAATGTCTGAAAATGAAAATGTGTGATACTGGCATCAACCATTTTTGAAACGGGGGTAAAAATAGCTACTAAAATTAGGAGAGAGAAAAACGAGAACTGTGTCGAGTTGTCGTTTCATAGTATAAGTGGTTTTTTCATGATGGAAGGAAAAACACTTATTCTCCAGAAAAGGATGGAAAGAAGCATACACTATTACCTATGAAAGACGAAGCAGCCTAAGAATATTTAGGATCCAGTAATTTGCTGATGACTGGGAATGAACTATTACGAGAAGTCAGGAAAGAAGAAGGGATGCATATTTCCCTTGTTGGAAAACCAAAGGTAATTTTAACTTCTACAAATTTAGATGATTTTCCTACAGAAGTTAGAATATTTCTTAATGATTGTGATGATATTATTGTGGATGAGTTACCAAATGCTTTACCTCCCGTGAGAAGTGTTAGTCATCAGATTGAATTAATACCTAGTGCAAGTTTACCTAATAAGGTAGCCCACATATTGACTCCTCAAGAGAATGAAGAGATCAAACAACAGGTATGTGAGCTATTAGACAAAGGTTTGGTGAAAGAAAGTTTGAGTCCTTATGCAGTATCCACTGTGCTTAGCGCAAAGAAGGATGGTGGATAGCGTATATGCACTGACTCTTGAGCAATCAATAAGATCACTATCAGGTAAAAATTTCCCTTACCCCACATTGTTGATTTGATGGATTGTCTGAGTGGTTCAAAGTATTTTTCAAAGATATATTTGAAAAGTGGTTATCATCAAATAAGAATAAGAGAACTTAGGGATGAATGGAAGAGTGCATTCAAGACTAACAATGGACTGTATGATTGGTTAGTAATGCCATTTGGGCTTACTAATGCACCTAACAATTTTATGAGATTGATGAATGAGGCATTGAAGGAATACACTAAAACATTTGTGATAGTCTGTCTAGATGATATTATGATTTTGAGTCAGAATAAAGAAGAAAATTTGAGACACCTTAAATTAGTGTTGGAAATTGTGAAAAAGGAGAAGCTACTAATAAATATGAAAAAGTGTAGTTTCCTCAAGAAAGAATTGATTTATTTGGGATTCGTGGTTTTAGAAGAAGGGTTAAAATGGATCTAGAGAAGGTGCAAGCAATTCTGAATTGGACAGCTCCAAGGAATGCGTATCAGGTAAGAATTTTTCATGGCCTTGCAAGTTTTTATAGAAAATTCATCAATAATTTTAGTCAAACTTGTGCACCCATTATAGACACGTTCAGGGGAAGTAGAAAACCTTTCATGTGGACAGGAGTTGCTAACAGAAACTTCAACTTGTTGAAAAAGGAGATCACTGAGAAACCTATTCTGGCTTTACCAAGTTCTGAGAAGGTTTTTCAATTAGAGACATATTCTAGAGGGACAACAATAGGGGTTGTTCTAAGTCAATAATAGAGACTAATAGCATACTTCAGTGAAAATTTAAATTAGGGAAAACAAAAGTATTCCTCATATGTAAAATAATTGTATGTTTTTGTGCAAGCTCTCAAGAAATGGATACATTATTTGATTCCAAAGTAATTTGTGTTATATTCTAATAATCATGCTTTGCAATTTATAAATAATCAACCTAAATTGAATTAGAAACATGCTAAGTGGGTGGATTTTTTTGCAGAACTATACCTTTGTGATGAAGCATACAAGTGGAAAATCTAATAAGGTTGTTGATGCCTTAAGTAGAGTAAATTTGATCTTGCAAGAGATTAAGGTCAATACTTGGGATTTGAAAATTTGGTTAATATGTATAAGGAAGATGTGGATTTTAAGGATATATATGCATCATGTGAGAATCAATTTTCTCACAATAGAAGTATATGGTTGGACTACATGATACAAGAAGTATATTTGTTTAAGAGTAGTAAATTTTGCATTCCAAAGTGTTCTATTAGAGAAAATATGATACATGAGAAACATAGTGGAGGTTTGTCAGGTCATTTTGGATAGGAGAAAACATTTTCTTAGGTGAGTGACTTTTATTTTTGGCCAAGAATGCAACATGATGTAAATAATTTTGTTGGAAAAATGAAGGATATGTCAACATACCAAAGGGAGGAGACAAAATACTAGACTGTATCAACTCATACCTCTTCTAAATAGGACTTGGTATTTCATCAGTATGGATTTTGTTCTAGGATTTCCTAGAACTCAGAAGGGAAATGATTATGTTTATGTAGTAGTGAATAGGGTTTCAAAACTAGCTCATTTTATTTCTTGTAAGAAGACTAATGATGCAACAAATATGGCTAATTTGTTCTTTTTATAAATTGTAAAGTTGCATGGTTTTCCTTTGAGCACTATATTAGACAAGGACAAAATTTGTTGGTCATTTTTGGAGAATCTTATGGAAGAAATTGGGTACTAAGATTAGTTTTACCTCTTCTTATCATCCTCGGACTGACGATCGGGATGAAGTGGTAAATAGGATATTGGGAAATATATTGAGAAGTCTTTTTTATGAAAATATAAAGCAAAGGGATTTAGCTATTGCTCAAGCTGAGTTTTCTTACAATGATTCGCCTAACAGGAGTACATGTATGAGTCCTTTTCAGATTGTGTATGGAATGCATCCAAGGGGATTATATAAACTCAGAAGTTTGGGAGGACAGGAAACGGGGAGTGCAGATGGTGAATATTTTTCATCCAGTATGCATGAGCTACAGGAAAATGTCAAAAGGGAATTGCAAGAAAGTGTTTGTCAATATAAATAGAGAGCATATTTGAAAAAAAGGGAAGTTAATTTTCAAGTTGGAGATTTAGTAATGTCATATATTAGAAAGGAGAGGTTTAATAAGGGAACCTACAATAAACTGAAGCTCAAGAAAATTGGACCTTACAAAATTTTGAGGAAGTTTTTTGCAAATTCATATGAAATAGAACTTCCTTCTGATCTTTACATTTCTCCATTTTTTGTTTCAGATTTATATCCTTTTAAAGATGTAGGTGTTTATATAGAATAAATGATCTTCAGTGAAGATGGTCCATTTGTATATTGGAAAGGAAAATTACCACAGAAAGAACAACCATAGATTGAAGCTATCATTGACAAAATAATTTCAAAGAAAACTAGGAACAAATATTATTTTCAGTATTTTGTCAAGTGGAAAGATCAGCCTTATGATGATGCAACCTAGATGAATGAATTGGAGATTTCCAAGTATAATGTGGACCCTAAAGAAGTACTTAAAAATTATTTTCTTCCCCTAGAGTATGATGCAGGAGCATCGAGTCAAATCCATCTATTTTTGGATTGAGCAGGAAATGTTATTTTTCTACTTCCATGTAATCAATTCTAGAAGGATAGTATTAGTTGTCGATTACTTGTAATTTGTTTTATATATAGGATTAGTTTGAATGTAATAATGGTTATTTTTCGCTAATTCCCTCAAATCTTGCAAAAGTTTGCTCGAGGATAGGCTAGTTGTAGATTTCATTTCTTAGGGGTTCAGATCTGAAAGGTTTATGTTACACACATTTCTCGTCACCGTCATGCACTGAGAACCAAAACATCAGAATTTTCCTTAAATGCTCAAAATATGAAGTTAGACCTAGGCCATAACTCATGATTTTATACTTGTGTCCACCATTGCTTTTTCCCTTTAGACAATGTGCGTTACCCTTGTCAGTAACGCGATTTGTTAGTTGACAATGGGCGGTGCCACTACCTAATCCACTTGAGAAATAAGCGGTGCATCCCTGGTAACGCTCTGTCTCCATAGAAAAGGTGCACTGCTCGAGTTTCAAAAGGAAAAATAGAATATTCATGAAGCTTCTCGAATATTAGCTTCATGGCACCCTCATCCCTACACTCCTCGACCATCTGGACTTGAGATCCTTCCTTTTAGGATCTCTCTTCTACATCAACCATAATAATCTCAACCATTCCTATCCTCCCAAGAGCTATAAGTAGTGGCTCACCTCCCATGGGTAAAGAGAGAAATGTTATGCTACAACACCAAAATTATGGCCAAATCTAGGATAAGCATAAGGAAGACAAGTTGAAGCTTTGAAGGAAATACCTTTCTTGAGAGGAGGCTTATTAACACTATGGCATATCGGTCATAATATCTCTCTTCATTTGATTATGCAATAAAAGTTACTTTCCTATAACTCCTATTGTGTTTTAATCACTGTTTTTATTATCAAACTCCTTAGTCATTGATATGAGATAGCGAATAGTATTTGGTACTTTGATCTTGTGTTCTTTGTGATGTGTTTTATAGGTAACCTATTAAGATCTAGTAATATTGAAGGCTAGAGCATTACACTGCGTAGGAGGTAAAAGTTTCATTGCAAAAATATACTTATCTTAAGGAAAGTATTGTTTATTGTTATCACTCATTTGTTCTAGTTGTGAAGGATTTCAAGATAGGGAAACAACTCTTGTCCATGGGAGGTGAGTATTTCCAGTAAAAAATTTGGTGACCATATTGGGGAGAGCACTCATAACTTCTTATCTTTATTGGTGTTCAGTTCTTGACCTTGTTCCAAACTCCAACTTTTTCAGTGTTCATATCTGCTAGTTTTATATTTAGATTTGGTTTCAATTTAACTAGATCTATTTGGATCTGAATAGATCTGATTCTTATGCTTCATTTTCCTATTTTTTTATTGTGATTTAATTCTAGTAAATTGAATCTAACTTTCTCTTTTTCTCTTGGTTTTTTGTTTTGAATCCTACAGGAGACACTGAAAATTTACTGTGGACAAGAAGCGATGCCACCGCACAGATATAGTGGACAACAGGCGGTGCCGCCACTCTGTTTTTGTGGGAAAGAAGCGGTGCCCAAGTGGTAACGCTCTGTTCATAACCTCCTAGAAGCAATGATAGGTAGGGTTTTGTACCTGTGTAGTTTCAAAACTTAGTATGAGTTTTTTTCCTTTTCTGAGTTTGTTTATGTCTTCATCATTGATAGTTGACTATCTGTTCAAAATCTAAAAAGTGTTAAGGACTTGTTTCATTTCTTTTAAAAGAGTTAGTTTGTGTTGGTTTTTTTGCTTCCTTCCATGATTTGGTTTTTGTTTTGAAAGAGTACTTGGAAATTATATAGTAAGATAGCTGATTGCTGTTTGATTAGCTGAAAATAAAGTATTTAGCTTTTGCTTTATTTGGTTTATTCATGATTAATTTTTCTTCATAGATTAATAGAAGATTGCTTTTACGATTGATTAAAGGAAATTTTTGAGATTGATCATATATTTGTGTTTAGGGATGAACTATTGGATACTTGATTAGTTGAAAAAAATTTCAGGCATTCATGTTTCCTTCCTTCTCTATATGCTTTTTTCTCAACAAAAAATATATCATAGTTTGAGTTAGGTATTTTTTCATTTGAAGAATTAAGAGAGTTTAGTGTGGCAAGTAGTTGTAGAAACTTTCTTTCAAAAAGAGATCTTACTCCATTTTACTTTCAAGACAGGTTATTAGAAGTATTTTTCTTTCTTGCAAATGCAAAAATAGTTCAGTGTATTGTTTGGGATTTGTTACTTGAAAATGAAAAATTGAATCACTATTTCTCCTGTAAGTAGGGCATACCCTGAAAGATAAAGTGAAAATTTGCATGGTCATGTTGCATGAATTTACTTTTTCTGTACACACCTCATGCATTCAATTAACCATATAAGATAAAATTAAAATTTGTTCTAGGTTAAAATATTTAGGAACTTGAGTGATAAGTTAGAATACGTGTTTCGATGTCTATAAACATAGGAGCTGTCGTTCTATTTCCTGTGCTACATCTCAGGGATCGTGCGGTTCTTCCATGTACCAATGGTATATTGAATGGCCTTTCACATACCCTTGAGGTATATTGTAAGGTACTTCACGTACTCAATTGTATATCAAAAGGCCCCTTTCGAATGGTTGTGCATTAGAAAACACTAACATAGATTTGAGCTCCCATGTACCTTGAGTATATTGAGAGACCCTTCTAGGACACCTTAAACCAACTAAGAAAATTGTTTTGGTCATCTTCTTCGAAGAATACACCAAGAACAACACTGGAGTAGCTACTATGAACCTGTCATCCATGTAGTTAGGTATTCAGGTAAGGGTACGGTACCAATACTCCTTGCTATGTTTTACTGTTGGACCTTGTGGTATATCGCAAGTTGCGAAGGCTGAAAAATACTAGTGAGGAACTGAATTTGTATCAGTCCCTCTTATCACCTAAGTTTGCTTGTGACCTTTAGCATGCGTAGGAGTAATTGTGTGCGATTCTAGTTAAAACCTTAGGTTAGGATTTTGTAACTGACATTCTGGTTGAGTTACCTTTGAGACAATCTCATAGAGTTCGATGCTTTCCACTTGAATTTCCTCCCGTTGTGGAAGAGAGAAAAGAAAAATCCATGGACCCAACAGTCACGGAAGTTGGGGAAGAATTTACCTCTTATGATAATCCCTTGGCATTCCAACAACCTCCTATGGTTGATACCAGCTTTCATTTCCAATGGAAGGTTAACCAGGTTCATTAGATTGGGTATTCAATCACCCGCTATATGATACAGTAGGGGCAGAGTTTGGCCCTAATGCTCCCTTCTGAAGAACTTAATTAGGTCAATCCATTTCTGAATATGGGAGTACTAGACCTTCCTATGTTACTCCCATTCGATAGGCTCCAACGAATGTAGAATTATTTAAGGGCCTCCAATCATATTGAGATTGTTTACATGACTATGGAGAAAAACATAAGAAGGGGAGATCTTCTCCTCTTCCCCATCATTCAGAAATGACCCCCCAAGAACACCATGCACTTTCATCATCTCAAGTAGCTCCTGATCTAGGATCACTGACTCAAGGTATGATATATTATGATCTAGGACAACCATCAATTCCTACTCCTTCAGTTCCAAACTCTGGGTATGCCTCTGGTTCTCCCATATATTCTACCACTAGGGGAAAAACCGAGCTCAATTTTTTTCAATGATTAGTGGAGATACTTCTAGTATAAGGAAAAACCTTGATTCAGGACAACCAACAGTCATTGTTCCATAAAAAAACACCAATGTGGTTATTCCTCTTTCTAGCATAGGAAAACCCTTAGGGTACATCTTGTAGTTAATCAACCTTCTTGGGATTATAAATACCCAAGAAACCAACTATAGTATAAGCAATGTGAATTACCAACCTAAATCTTCATGGATTGCTTATCTCGGGCTTCCTTACCCTAGAAATGTGTTTACACCATGGGGGAAACCTGATTGATCATTTATGCTTGTACCTAGAGGAACACCTATGAATACTGCTAGAAGTTATGGGGGGTCCACCTTTTCGAGGTCCACCTTTTGGAGGGCCAACCAGTGGAGGACCACCATATGGAGGTCTACCTTTTGGAAGACCACCACTTGGAGGACCACCATCTAGAGGTCCACCTTCTAGAGGACCACCATCTGGAGGGCCACCACCTAGAGGACAACCACTTGGAGGGAAACCACATGAAGGACCACTGTCTAGAGGTCCAACTTCTAGAGGACCAACCTATAGAGGGCCACCACCTAGAGGACCATCTTCTGGAACAACAGGATTTGAGCCCAAAATCTGACGACATTCGACATAAAGTACTTTTTTCTCGGATTGCAATGATGAAAATAACTGCTTTGTCCGATTTTTTTTTGTCATATTGAAGAATCATCGGTTTTTCAACTTTCATGTTTGTAGGTTTTTCAAAGAGGCTTGTTGTCAGTTAAGCCATGAAATCTAGTCGGATTTGTGACAAAATGTGAAAGGATGGTCATCGGATTTGCGACGAGTGGTGAAGGGATGGTCGTCGGATTTTCGACGAGTTAAGGATATTTTTTTCAATACTATAAATGAATATTTTCAACGCCAGTTAGGTTCATATCATCGGATATTCGATGACAATGAAATTTGAAATATATAAATTAGAAAACATTCTGACATGTTTACTATAGAAGCGATGGACGGTTTGTGGAATTTATTTATTCCTCGACGGACAGTTTGAGGAATTGTTTTATTCTTCGACGGTCGTTTTGCGGAATTATTTTTTTCTTCGACAGACAATTTACGAAATTTTTTTATTCTTCGACAATCCACCGAATGCGAAAATAGTGATGTGTGGACCTTGATTTTTTAAGATTTTCGATAGTATTCTTTCACAAAGTTTGTGACAAAATTTCAAATAGCAATATTCCTAATCCAAATGAACAAAATCGACAATTGCTTGCTAGACTATGAGATGCAGCGAAAATAAGGGGTGATGATAAATGTTATTGTCCATGTAGTCAATGCAAGGGATTTAAAAGGAGAATAATATTGATCGCAACAGCTTCAAAAAATTGTAGGGAACATGGACATGCTGAGGGGGGGAATCAATATTGTCCATTTATAAGTTTAGCATTATAAAGTTTTTTATATTTTGTGCTTTGATAAATGTATGTAGTATTTTAACGTTTCCTATATTGACTTATATCTATTCATGTATTCATGTATTTATAAAGGAAATACATACTATGACTTATCATCTAGACGAAATGCTTTCAGAACACGTAGTGGAGGAACATGTAGTGCCTATGCTTAATGGAGAACTAGTGAATGATAATATTGAAGAAGATGATCATATTGATAATGTAGTTGAATATGATGGTACAAATACATTGATCCATGATTAATTTAATGTTATAATGGAAGATGACGACAATGATGATAATGAAAATATTGATGACTTTGATGATGTTCACGATATAACTCTTGTTGAGAAGGAATGCGAACCCATTTATGAAGGCTCCAAAACAAATCTTCTCTCTACTATATTGTTGATAATGAACTTGAAGGTTATGAATGCTCTTTCAAACATATCAATCACACGATGTGAAGGTATGCAAAATAATCCATCACATATATATGATCGTGATAAAGATTATCTTATGATTCCTCTAATAATTGTATTGTTAATTCATAATTCAAATTTAATACATATGAAGTGTGTTTTGTTAATATTATTTATATATTATACTAACTCTATTTTTATTTTTATTTTTTGTAGCTTGATAGCTGAATATTTGTTACCACCATCAAATATTTTACCTCACATATATCGAGATTTATCTTCCATCATGAAATATATTGGAATGCATTATGAAGCCATTCATGCATGCCCCAGTGACCATGTTATATATTATAATTAGCATGAATTTGCAATAGAATGTCTAGAATGTCATTACAGTAGATATTGAACAAATCAAGTCATAAAAAAGGTGCCTCATAAGGTCCTTCATAATATTCCCATCATTACATGTTTGCATTGACTGTTCAAGTGCAATAACATAGCGCAATTTATGGATTACCATGCCAAGAACATAAGTCAAGATGATTTTATTCGAATTCCTGCAGATGGTTCTATATTTAGAGATATGGAGGAAAAGTGGTCTCACTTTAAAAAAGAAACCTGTAATCTTAGGATTTCTTTGGCAACAGATGGTGTTAATCCATTTTCACAAATGAGATCCATTTACATAATGTGGCCTATTTTTGTTATCAACAATAACATTCCTCCATGGTTTTCAAAAAAGAGGGAGCACATAATGTTTTTGATGATTATTCCAGGTATATTGTGTCTACAACTGTTTTATTTTTAATGTAGTTGTGGCATCTCATTTGTCGTATTTTGTTTCATAATGTCATATATATATATAAACCATGCACAAGAGTAAAATAATATATGTATATATATACATACATATATTATTTTACTCTTGTGCATGGTTTATATATCTTAATGGTACTCATAATTATATATTTTATATGTACTTCAAATCAATCAGGTAAGCTCCAAGTCAAAAATATAAATGTATATATTGAACCTCTTATAGACGAGATATTGAAGTTATGGAATGGAATTAGTATGTATGATGTATCTATACCAATATGACAAAGGAAATTTCAATTCCATGAAATGGTTGTATGGACAATACACAATGCCCCATGGTTAACCCATTTTTGTGGTTTGTATTTTTAAGTTCCACTTTAATTGCATTTAATTATATGAAGTAGTTAATATAGTTTATATATAATTATAATTGACATAGAGTTTCCATATCTATATATTGTAGGTCTTCATACAAAGGAAAAATTTGCATTTCCATTTTGTGGTCCTAAGATCAAATCTTGGCGCTCAAAAAGCTTAAGAAATGAGGTGTTTGATGAGTATAGGAACTTCCTCTCTAGAATCACAGGTATAGAAAAACCGAAAAAAAAATATATTTTCAATGGGAAGCAAGAGACTGCATTAAAACCATGGAGAATGACACCTCACATTTGGAAGAACCAATATAATATAAATCGTCAAGATGGTACGTATGGATCTTCATATATGAATTGCTATGTATTGTTTTGTTGTGTGTTGTTTATTGTAGTGGCCATAATTGGTTTCTGTAATTGATTTATAAACTAATATTCATGATATCCATCATGATCATGAAGGAATTGGTGGGATTCCATGAGGAATTAAAAGTTATCCTATACAATTCAACAGGTTTCCCTATTATGAGCACCTACAAATTTGTCATCTATTTGATACAATGCATATTGAAAAGAATGTGACTAAAACATTATGGAAACTATTGGAGCTAAGAAGCGAGAAATATAAAATTGTGAAAGTTTGCAAAGAAATTCAAGAAAAAAACAATGCAATGAAAGACGTCATTCAATTTCATAGCAACGAAGACCAAATTAATATAAACTCAATTCCACATATGTTTACAGAGCAGCAAAGTAATGTTGTAAAAGAAGTAATGCAGAAAATTAAATTTTCCACTAGATTTTTTGTGAACTTAAAGAATATCATAACAAAGAAAGATGATTTTGCGGGGGTCAAAACGCATGATTGGCATGTCTTCATTAAGGTAATAATTATTGTTATGTCCATATATTTTTTTATTTTATTGCATAAATGTGTTATTTTGTTTCTCTACTCTGTTTAAAAAATGACGTGGTTTGTATATTGATACAGTATGTTCAACCTCTCTCTCTCCTTGACAACTTCAACAACAATATTTGTTACAGAGAGAAACTTCCTATGGCTTGGGGGTACGACAATAGATAGTATGACACCAAAAATCAATATTTCCCAATATTAAAGAGAAGTAAACAAATCTAACACTAAGGGATATAGAAATGATCTTGTTCTGGATGGTTGAAGTAGATCCCCATTGAGATTTTCCAATGCAATTGCAATTATAATTTTCTCTCAACAACAACAAACAAAGAAAACATGGTATATATAAAAATGTGTTAGAAATACTCTAGAATATATAATCAACCATGCATAAGCAAGTAAATACATCCATGGATTCAATATTCATATTCAAAAGCACATGAATTGGATAGAAAAAGATATTTCTATTAATAAATCAGAGATACAATAGTGACAAACTCTATTAGCACTTCTGTGAAATGGAGAAACAGAGTCCTCCACTTGGGCCTCCATCACTTCAATCCTCCATATCTCGAAAGAAAGCTCACAAAGAAAAGGAAAGCTTGGGAAGAACACGATGTGATCCAAGGAACAAAGGGATCCAGACTCAAGTATAAGGAAAAATGAGGCAACAATGGACTATAGTTTCCTTACTCTTCAATTTCTCCTCCTTCAATGTATCCAAGGGGTTCCTTATATAACACTCCAAAGAGGTAATAGAGGTTCGAATCTGAGTGTTCTCAAGGAATTTGGAAGAAAAAGAGTCAAGTTATTCGGACTCATATGAGGAAAAATCCAAAAATATTTGTCATTTTTCACACATCCCGATGTACATAGGTTTGAGGTCAAAAGCTACATATACACACGAGTATTGCTTTAAAAGTTGTGTATAGGTATAAAAAAGCTATTTTTTTGGATGATCTTGGAACATAAAAGTATAATATAAGTCCATGGGGCCCAAATATTTTGCAGAGGGACAGGGAAGGCCATAAATGTGTGATCTACCTAGTGTGGTAAAATCAGCTATAACAGGTGCCCCCTAATGTGTGAGGTCATAGGGGTAACATGATGGCCGAAATACATTATAAAATCCATCCTAGAAGTGGAGTAATGAATACCCAGGTGGAAGAACCAACCACTAATTAGTACAATACAATAATCAATCTATGCATGTGACTAGAAATAGATATAGCAGTCCCAGATACATAGGAGTATAATGGCCATGAATAGGCATGATATACAAAGTGTCATGTGTGGTCATCGCCACGTACAATATACAATGGATCAAGATCTCCATAGTGGATGAAGATATCTAATATACACTGGAAACAATGGAATCATGATCATTAGAGTTGAAATCGCATGAATACTGGAATGATCAAGGAGGTAGCATATATGGAATGCCACCAAACTGGAAGGTATTTTACACAAACCGCTACGAGTACATGTCCTACTATGTGATTAGATGTGTCAAAATCGAACATCGTAGTCCATCCTCTGATTATCGGTCATTGATGTATACCATTAATAGACGTGAGATAACCCACTGATAATGAAAATGGGAATTAAGGTACAGAGTGAAATCTAACAAGTGTGAATAGATTTGTTGAGGTCAAACACTTGAAATATTCCATCGATCAGGGGATATTGAAGTATTCCCAAAACTGTTGATGGTGAGAGAACCTACCACTGATGACTGTAAGTATCAAGGAACTCAAATGACTCTAGATTCCTATTCCAAAATATATGATTTGATGTTGACAGAATGTAACACAATAGGATTTGAGCCCAAAATATGACGATAGAATCCGATGACATCTGACATAAAGTATGTTTTAATCAGTTTGCAATGATGAAAAATACCGCACCTTCCGATTTATTTAACCATCGTCAGTTTTTTCGATTACCCTTTTGCGATACTATTGTGTTGGATATGCGACACTGCCTCGTTGGATTTGCGACACCAGTTCATCGGATTTGCGACGACCCTTGAAATGGATTCATCATACTTTCAACGACAGGTGAAGGGGAGTTCGTTGAAGTTTCGACAACCTCGGGCTATTTTCACAAATAATATAATAACATATTTTGAATAATATAAAAGCATACAGTCCAACGGTAAGTAGGTTCATATCGTCGGATATTTGATGACTATGGAATTATAAATATAAACGTTTTTAAACATTCCTACATGTTTGCTATAGAAGCGATAGACGATTTGTGGAAATTATTTATTCCGTGACGGACGATTTGAGGAGCTGTTTTATTCTTCGACGACTAGTTGTGGGATTTATTTTTCTTCGACATATAGTTTGAGGGAATTATTTTATTCTTCAACAAACCTCTGTTTGAGAAAATTGTGATGCATGGAACTTGATTTTTTAAGATTGTCAATAGCATTCATTCACGAAGTTTTTGACAAAATCTCAAATAGCAATATTCCTGATCCAAATGAACACAATCGACAATTTCTTGCTAGACTATGGAATGCAGCGAAACAAAGGGGTGATGGAAAATGTTAATTTCCATATACTCAATGCAAGGGATTTAAGAGGGGAAGAATATTGATCTCAACAGTTGCAAAACGTTGCAGGGAACATGGACACACTAAGGGGGGGAATGAATATCATCCATTTGTAGGTCTAGAATTATAAAGTTTTTTATATTCTTTGCTTTGGTAAATGTATGTATTATTTTAATATTTCCTATATTAACTTTTATCTATTGATGTATTCATGTATTTATAAAGGAAAGACACCCTACGGCATATCCTCTAGAGGAAGTGCTTTCAGAACAAGTTCTGGAGGATCATGGAGTATCTATGTTTAATGGAGAACCAATGAATGATCATATTGAATAAGATGATCATACTGATAACGTAGTTAAAGATGATGGTACAAATACATTGATCCATGATTCATTTAATGTTATAATGGATTCTGAAGATGACAATGATAATGAAAATATTGATGAATTTGATTATGTTCACGATATACCTCTTCTCGATAAGGCATATCAACCCCTTTATGAAGCCTCCAAAACAAGTCTCCTCTCTAATGTATTGTTGATAATGAACTTGAAGGTTATGAATAGTATTTCAAACATATCAATCACACAGATGCTAAGGTATGTAAAATAATCCATCACATATATATGATCGTGATAAAGTTTATCTGTATTCCTCTAATAATTGTATTGTTAATTCATTATTGATCATCATGCGGATGAAGTATGTTTCGTTAATATTATTTATTTATTACATTAACTATATATATATATATATATATTGATGTAGCTTGATAGCTGAATTTTTGTTACCACCATCAAATATTTTACCTCGCACATATTGAGATTTATATTCCATCATGAAAGAAATTGGAATGCATTATGAAGAAATTCATGCATGCCACGATGACCATGTTATATATTGTAATCAACATGAATTTGCCACAGAATGTTCAGAATTTCATATAAGTAGATATCAAACACATCAAGTAACAAAAAATGTTCCTCACAAGGTTCTTTGTTATATTCCCATCATTCCATGTTTGCAACAACTGTTCAAGTGCAATAACATAGCAAAATTTATGGATTACCATTCCAGGAACGGAATTCCAGATGACATTAGTCAAATTCCTGTAGATGGTTCTTCTTTTTGAAATCCATGTACACAGTGTGGCCTATTTTTGTTATCAACAATAACATTCCTCCACAGTTGTCAATAAAGAGGGAGCACATAATGTTGTCGATGATTATTCCAGGTAATTTGTGTCTACAACTGTTTTATTTGTCATATCATTATTTCAAGTAATGTATTTGTGGAATCTCATTTTTCGTATTATGTTTCCTAATTTCATATGTATATTTTTTTATTTTACTCTTGTGCATGGTTTATATATCTTAATTTTTCTTATAATTATATATTTTATATGTACTTCAAATCAATCAGGAAAGTTCCAAGTCAAATATATGAATGCATATATCAAACCTCTTATAGATGAGCTACTGAAGTTATGGAATGGAATCACTCTGTATGATGTATCTAGACCAATATGACAAAGGCAATTTAAATTCAATGCAATGGTTGTATGGACAATACATGATGCCTTGGATTTAACCCAATTTTGTGGTTTGTATTTTTAAATTCCACTTTAATTGCATTTAATTATATGAAGTAGTTAATATAGTTTATATATAATTATAATTGACATAGATATTACATATCTATATATTATAGTTATTCAGACAAAGGGTAAATTTGCATGTCCAATTTGTGGTCTTAAGATAAAATCTCGTCGCTCAAAAAGCTTAAGAAATGAGGTGTTTGATGAGTATAGGAATTTCCTCTCTAAGAATCAAAGGTATAGAAAAACCAAAAAAAAAATTCAACGGGAAGCAGGAAAATACATTAAAACCATGGAGAATGACACCTCTCCTTTGGAAGATGCAATACAATAGAAATCGTCAAGCTGGTACATATGGATCATCGTATATAAATTGTTATGTTTTTTAATTTTTATTGTGAGTTGTTTACTGCAGTGGCCATATTTGATTTTTCATGTAGTTTATTTATAAACTAATATAATATTCATGATGTCCATTGTGATCATGAAGGCATTAATTGGCTTCCACGAGGAATGAAAAGTTATCCTATACAATTCAGCAGGTTTCCCTACTATGAGCACCTACAAATTGCTCATTTGTTTGATACAATGCATATTGGAAATAATGTGACAAAAACATTATGGCGACTATTGGAGCTAAGGAGGGAGAAAGATAAAATTTTGAAAGCTTGCAAAGACATTCAAGAAGGAAACCATGCAATGAAATACGTCATCCAATTTCATAGAAACAGAGACCAAATTAATATAAACTCAATTCCATGGATGTTTACGGAGAAACAAAGAAATGTTGTAAAAGAAGTAATGTGGAAAATTAAATTTCCCACTAGATTTTGTGCGAACTTGAAGAATATCATAACAAAAAAAGGTGATTTTGCAGGGGTCAAAATGCATGATTGGCATGTCTTCATCAAGGTAATTAAATTATTGTTATGTCCATTTTTTTTCATTTAATTGCATAAATTTGTTTCTTGTTTGTATACTCTTTGTTTAAAAAATGATGTGGTTTGTTATATTGATACAGTATGTTCTACCCATCTCTCTCTCGGACAACTTCGACAACAATGTCAAACAAGTTATATATAATCTTGGTAAATACATGAGGTAACTAGCGATTAGTTGCTTGTGCTTAGTGTTTCTTTAATTCTTCGTATAATGTATATTTGTTTTTTGTGCACTATTTCATGATATATAATTTAACTTTTTTGGTTAAATATCGTTATTGGTTTGTGTCACTTGTAGATGGTTGACATCTAAAGAAATCCATAAAGAAGATATAAAGTATTGGAGGAGAGAAATTCCTCATTTCATGTATGAAATGCAAAAGCATCTACCTTCGGCATTTTTCAATGCACATAAACACTACCTCATACACCAAGTTAAGGAGACTGAGTTGTGTAAACTTGTGCACTCAAGGTCCATGTGGATGGAAGCACTTGAAATTTATGAAGGGTTTGGTGAAACAACGACAACATGCTGTGGTTTCTATGATGGAAGGATATATGGTATACCAAAACATGTATGTTAGTGAATATCTTCCTAAATTAGTGTCAAAGCTCAATTTACGTCGCATTTGTGATACATACTCCAATAACAGTTTTGAAGGGGAGTACCTGAATGGGAAAGGTAGATGGAGGAAGCTGCAAGGTAATTATTAGCTGGTGGATGTTAATTATATCGTTCATATTCTAATTGCATTTTCAATTTATTGCATCAATTAAGATCATATACTTTGTTAAGAAAATTTACATTTGTCTTGAATTTTAATGTTTATTTTCATCAAATAATTGGTCGAGAGTGGGATGCAATTCATTTATACATCGCAAACAATCTTGATTGGATGAAGGTATGGATTGAATGATGCGAAAAATCGGGTCATGGAATATCATGGGAAGGTGTGGCTTCATTGGTAATAGAAGCACATCGCAATGGAGATAGAAATATTACAGAAAGGGAAATC
The DNA here is from genome assembly GCA_001517045.1 of Pseudotsuga menziesii. Lineage (NCBI taxonomy): Eukaryota > Viridiplantae > Streptophyta > Pinopsida > Pinales > Pinaceae > Pseudotsuga > Pseudotsuga menziesii. Next base: position 151,009 of record LPNX010269388.1, on the reverse strand, counting down.
GATTTAGCATATGGTTTAAAACATAAAATGACAAGCATATTAATCAATCACTCTAAATATTTTATTTTGCAAATTACATTTTGATGTACATGTTGTTCTTTTCCATGTATTGCTGCATAACTATTCAATCATTGTGTAATCTTTTTGTGTATTGCTTGTTGTAGGTAAAACACCATAAGGCTATGGTCTGCAATGGTTGTAGATATCGCATCGAAAAATTAGATGAAACAAAGAAACCATCTTATTGTGCGATATCTGTCACCATCATGTGATAAGACATTTGACATACCTACTTTCCCTGAATCCCAACTTCTGGAGTGGAAACTAAATGGTTTTTCATCAATCTGTGATACAAATTCCCAACAATGCGCATGCCCCTTTATCTAGGAGTGGTACCCCTAATCGCACTGCCTTTCATCAGTTGTCCACAAGTGGTGCCACCGCCCATTTCCCTTGGTCCATAGGCAGTTATTACCAGAACCGCTCTGTCATAGAAGGAGAAGCACGGTACCCTGGGCAAAAAGGGAAAAAGAGAAGTTTCTTGAGGCTTCTAGATGATAAGCCTAGTGTACTGCCTTATCCCTACTATTGTGGGTTGGTTGAGCTCAAGATCCCTCATCCTAGGATATTAGAGGCCACCTCACCTACTAATTTCTCAACCATCTCTATCCCTTAAAACCCTATAAATATGAGCTCATAGCCATGGTTGAGGTGAGAACATTTGAAGGTATTGTTATGCTGTTGGATTGATTCTTGGCCCAAGATCATTTGGAGAGAGCATAGAGAGCTAGAGTCGTAGATTTTGGGGATGAAGAGCTGGTTTCATGGAGATGCATGTCAACACTAAGGCTTGGTTGTAAACTTCTTCATATTTCTAATGCAAGTTGATTTATGTCCCACATATGATGTTGTTGTTGTGATTTCACATATATATGTTGCTAGATTCCTTAGTCACTAGCATAGATTAGTAGATCATATTCTGGTTGCTTTGATTTGTTTCGTGTTGATATTTATTGGAGGTACACATGTGAACTGTCAAAGCCTTGTATTCCAGATATCTACAGGGTCTAGGGAGAGTCTTCAACCTCTATCCTCTATTTGTTCTGGATCTGAACCATTCAGACCGGTGGAACACCTTGCTATCCGCAGGACGTGAAATATTCCAGCCAACAAATCTAGCGACACCGCCTGTCCACCATGTTCTTGGTGCGGTTCTCGGGTGGTACCATGTATCCTATAGGGGGTAGCTGTTGTGCCCGCATATTGGATTTTAGGGATTTCCAAATAGGCCCAAAACCCAACCAAATACCAAAATAGAAGCTATGAAACAAAATATAAGGGTCTTAACTGTTACTTGCAACTGACGAGACTGAAAACGGACAGTGGGAACTCCCGGTATCAGCTGTGGAAGATCTGGCTAGAAAATGCTCTAAGTGCTCTCTGCTAGAGGTAAATAATGAAATGTTTCGATTTTTTACTATTTAATTTCCTTATATAGACATTTTTTGGGTCTGACTTACTATAGTTTTGATATTACATCATGTTCTAGTCTAAATCTATTTGTCATAATCCCTTAATGTTGATTTTGAATGCATTTAACACTTGTTTATGAGTCGTCTGCAGGTTGACTTTAGTAAGAAGCTTTGGAAAGTTTGTTTATGGATTTTTTGTACTTTCACAAAACAGAAAAGGTCATTGAGCATTTATGACGACACTTTATCATGCTCATAAAAATCTAGTATCAAATTTTTGAGTCCAGTTCAAGTTTCTTTCCAAGCTCGTAAAATATGACATTGTGTAAAGAAGCGTCTGTTAGTTTTTCATCAAATAAGCTAGCATTATGATCTTAGGATCTTTTCACTGAGAGAATAACAAGCACAGCAATAAAACATAAGCACATCACAAGAGACAAGAGACACAAAGAGTTTTCCTTGGGGAAACCATAAAGGAGAAAACCTCGCAACTTCCTTACAGAAAGATTCAGCACCAAAACAATAAGAGATCTCCCTTACTGGATCTGGATCATCACTCGATATGGATCAACACTGGTGCTATCTCAAGATTCTTCTCGTCACAGGAATTTCTACAGAGCCAGCCCTTTTTCATGCTGGTTGTAAGCTTACCCATCATGTAGGTCTTCGCCCAGCACTTACATCTGACCTGCTCGTCAGAAAGGCACATCCATCCAAACAGGAACACATCCTATCACAGTGATGGAAGACTCCCATCCAGACAAGAACACATCCTATCACAGTGATGGAAGATTTCTCACTTTCATCCAGACAAGAACACATCCTATCACAGTGATGAAAGACTCCCATCCAGACAAGAACACATCCTATCACAGTGATGGAAGATTTCAGCACTTACATCTGAGCACGTGGGAACACATCCCTAAGTCACTCCAGAAAGGCTCTGCACTTACATCCATCTAGACAAGAACACATCCTATCACAGTGATGGAAGGGCTTGCACTCACATCTGATCCTATGAGAACACATCTCAGCAGTCATATCAGAATGGCCCCCAGTCCTCGACTGAGATACCTGGTAACTGACCAGGCGCCTCCATTCTCCTAGAGAATGGCAGTTGCCCTTATATCCGACCTGCTCGTCAGAATGGCCAACACTCACATCTGACATGGAAGGAACTAAATCCTTTAGCCATGAACAGAATGGTTAAGCCCTTACATCTGACCATGGAAGGAACCAATCCTCTCACCATGTCAGAATGTCTACTCATTCCTACACTGAGTGATCCTGGTAACTGACTAGGTGCCTCCATTCCTAGAATGGCAATTTCCCTTACATCTGTCCTACTTGATAGAATGGCTAGCACTAATATCTGACATGGAAGGGAGCAACCCTATCACCATGACAGAATGGCTCAGCCCTTACATCTGACCATGGAAGGAACCAATCCTCTCACCATGTCAGAATGGCTATGGGTCTCTTCACTTTATCTAGGAGGAAGCCTCGATCTGGAGAACACCAAGTCTCTCTCTGAAGTACTCAAACTTTAGCCTAGCCAATGGCTTCATCAATATATCAGCTATCTGTTCCTCCATCACAACATACAAGAGCTTCACTGCTCCTCTCTGCACCATATCCCTGATATAGTGATACTTGATCTTGATATGCTTCGACTTGTCATGGAACACTGGATTCTCTGACAAATTCACACAACTCTGGTTGTCACAATGTATACAAGTAGCATCCAACTGGAGATCAAATATATCAAACACTAGCTTCCACAGCCATACTTCTTCACAACTAGCTGAACAAGCTGCGACATACTCTGGTTTAGCTGTACTCAATGCCACACAGGATTGCTTCCTGCTAAACCAAGAGATCACACCTGATCCCATACTGAAGCAACATCCTGAAGTACTCTTCCTGACGATGGCACTGCCTGCCCAATCTGAATCAACATAACCCTCCAGGTTAATCTTCTGATTCGCATTGTACTTGATCCCATAATCAACTGTACCCTTCAAGTACCTCAGAATATGCTTTGCAACAGTTAGGTGAACACTCCTCGGATCTGTCAAGTACTGGCTCAAGGTGTTCACAACAAATCAAATGTCTAGTCTTGTGTTTGTCAGGTACATCAATGACCCAATCATCTGAAGATATATCATAGCATCAACCATCTCTAATGAAGCATCACTTAATAGCTTCATGTTCGATGCCATAGGTGTGGTCATGTCCTTGCAGTCCAGCATCCCAAACCTCTTCAGGATCTCTACTGCATACTTCCCTTGTCCAAGGAAGATTCCATCTGTACTCTGCCACACCTCCATACCTAGAACAATAGTGCGTCGACACATAACAGGAGTATCACTGGTCTTCCATCTTCAACCTTGAAGCAAAGGTTGGAATCCTCTTTACTCTTAGTAAAGCTTAGAGTCATCAGTAATCTATCCATCCTATCATATCATGTCGAACCTCAGGATCTTCTGTAGTCACTCCTTCTGAAGTGGAACATCATACTCCCTCTGTCTTTCGTACTCTATGCATTGAAACATTCTGTACTGGAGTGACAAGTAGCTTCCTATGCTATTAATATTCTATGTGACCATCTAGTGTATAGACTTGCATCTTCAACCTTGTAGCAAAGGTTAGATCTTCATCAGGCTCATCATGTATGTGTTTCAACTCTTACTGGCTGAAAATGTCTCTTTGTAGTCTAGGCCTTCTTTTCGTGAGAAGCATCGTGCTACGAATCTTGCTTTGTATCCCACGATGTTTCCATCTACTACATGATGGAACTATGAACTTCTCTTCAGGTCTCGATACTACGCCTTGACATCATTCTTCTTGAACTGGTCTTCCATTTCTTCTTAGTTATTTCTTTATGGCTGGAAGGTTCTGCATCAATGATGTCACTGCATTCATCATATTTATTCTTTGTCTTGAAATGTTTTCACTTGTTCTTCGGAACAAGACTCTTCATTCTTCTTTGCTTGTAGGTGATTATGTATGCGATCTTTCCTACAAGTCAAATGCAATTGTATGGTTAGAAACGTTTCATAAGGAATATTTATACTGGTAAACACTTATGCATAAATATATGATTATGCAACTACTTTAGCCAATACAACATTCATCCATATCTCACTGAAACTTTCTAGATGCCTTCCATCTCTACCAGGACAACATTGAGATTGTGCACTAATCCAATATGTCAGCAAAGAGGTTTCATTCTAGATAAGTAGCAATGGAGAGTTGTATAGCACCATGAGCTACTTACCCATCGCATGTATATTAGTAGTATACTGCCATTAATGCAAACATCCTATCATGCATGATACATCAACTGAATATAAACAAATGCATAACAAAACAATATCATGAAATGACAATTGAATACTTATCTTTATTTGTTTCGTGGGTAGATTGCTTCTTGAACCTTCAGCTTCATCGTCTTCTTCATTCATGGTAGCATCATTTCTTATCCAAATGATAAGGAGGATAAGAAGTTCTTTAAGAGTTGAGTTCTTCATATTCCTCATTGCTTGAGGTATCTTCTTTGAGAGCTTGATCTTCATTTGCTTCCATCTTCTCTTCTCTTCTTATGAGTCGAGCTTCTTCTTCTTCCTAGAGTTTGCTGAAAGTAATCACTTCCTTCTGGAACACATTCCTTGAATGAATGAATTCCACGATCCTGGGAGGCCATTCAAGGTGGCCATCACCACTTCTGCAATCTTCACTTCTGCTTCAAGTTGTTCTTGATTTGAGAGACTTTTATGACTGCATGGTCTCTGCATTCTAGATCTTCACATTATTCAACTGGTTTCTTTAGGTCATATTCTGATTTTTGTTTTTCCCTTCAAATAGCTTGAAATTCTGGAAGACCTTCAACAGCTTTGCTTGCAATAGGTAGTGCTCTGTAATTCACATGTGAAATCCTTCTATGCCAAAGCTCATTTGGCTCTAATATTTCATGGATCAAGGCTTGTTCTGGATGGCCCTTCAATTTGTACAAGCCTCCTTCTTGTTCTCTAATCACTACCGCATCATCGATAGTCTTTCCTTTTGGCCACATGATGACTTGACCATCTATGAATGCCACCTGCATTCCTTTTGCATCCAATGCTAAAATGGAGAGAAGGTTCTTCTTGAGTCTTGGAACAAATAATACTTATTTCATTGTTAGAGACTTACCAGAGTCTAGCTTGTATGAATATTCCCCACCACCTTTTACTGGATATTGGTAGTCATCTCCTAGTTTCACCTTGTGAGGTGATTCATGTTCTGACAGTCTTACAAAGGATTCCTTGAGTCCCGTCATATGTTTGGAAGCCCTACTGTCTATAAGTCAATCATCACTTCCATGAGTAATTTTACCTGTGAGAGCTAATATCAGAACATATTCATCCTCGATTGAAGAATCTTCACTTTCAAATTTGGATCTCTTTCTGGATGGTTCATCATCTTCTGTAGCATGAGCATGATGTCTTCTTTGGCCTTGACCAAGTTCTTCTTGTGAAAGGCTTCTAACCTTGTCTCCCTCTGAAACTGGAACCTCTATACTCATGTAGGTGTCCAATCCATTTTCTTCAGAGAGATCATGTACTTCTAGGCTTGGAAGTTGTCAACTTCACCAAGCTTATCATCACGCTGATGTGATAGATCACTTTGAAATGAAAACCTCAAATGAAAATAACAAAGGATTAGATCTTACCAATTTGAGGTGCTCGTCTTGGTTCCGGAGCTGGCTGATCTAGGGTTTGTCACAGAAACCCTAATTTTAAAAACTTGGAATATTTCAGATCTGATTAGATAGACAGATATATCTCTTCAAATGGATCTATCCAATGTACTCCTTTTCTGAAAACAGTGGAGGGAAACTCCAAGAACAGGAAGCCCTAGATTTCTAATTTCTTCTGCAGAAATTCCTATTACTGTTTCTGTGATATCACCGAAATTATTGCTCCTCTATGTCTGAAATTTAGTACTGAGGTAACCTCGCATGTCACTGATCTAACACCATAGGTTTTATCAGAATTTGTTTCACCATTTTGGACTTATGATCCTTTTCCCAAGGTGACCTGTTCCAGTACTGTTCAGAATAGCAAAGTTGTACGGCATTCCACGTGTCACTGGTTCATCTTATGAGTCTGATATTCAGAACACTGAAATTAAAGTCTGTTACCTTTCTATAACATCTTCATAAATTCCATTTGGACCTCTGTAGCCAAATATATTGCAATTCTCCTCAGGTGTCCTGTTTAAGGATGAAATATGGAAGAGGCTGGAACCCTAACTTGGAGGGATCATATCTCCAAGAATATAGTGAATATGAGGATGCGTTTTGGACACATTGTTCATCAAGATTTCATATTGGGCCCTTGAAATTTTCAGCTTCTGAGACTTCTCCAAACTTGGCATATAGCGACTGTACCAAAACTTAGCAGTTTTAGTATTTAGGGTTTTTCCTAGCTCATGGTCAAACTAGGGTTTGACTTTCCTGAAGTTTCACCCAACCAAATTTCTTGATCCAGGTCTCTAAAATTCGGTTTTGATGAGGAGAACAATCTTATGTTGGTCTCACTTAAAAATTCCTCTTTTGTAGAAATCCCTAATTTCCACATCGAAACTAAAAATGCTCGAAATCGAATTTCGCTTCGATAGAAAGATGCGCCCTAAGGATGAGAGTTGTTCCACCTTTCTTTTGCTGAAAATATGTGGAGGAAGGTCCAAAAACTAGGAATCCCTAGTTCCCGCAGCTGCACAGTGTCTTCTTCTCAGGTTATCTCTGATACCATGTTAGTTTTTCATCAAATAAGATAGCATTATGATCTTAGGATCTTTTCACTGAGAGAATAACAAGCATAGCAATAAAACATAAGCACATCACAAGAGAAAAGAGACACAAATATTTTTCCTTGGGGAAACCATAAAGGAGAAAACCCCACAACTTTCTTAGAGAAAGAATCAGCACCAAAATAGTAAGAGATCTCCCCAACAGTAGTAGTCTTCTAGTCCCAATATATTTCCTTCTTCACTAGTGCGCCACACTTGAGAGAGTGAATGATGTGTTGTAGAAGTGATAAATAGAGAGACTCTCACTCTCTATTTATATTCTTCCATTCACTTGAAGTGCACTTAATCATGTCATCCCAACTTAACAATTACTTACTCGAGCCTACACCTTAATTAGTGTATAATAACTCAAGTGCCCTGAAACTGTGGGGATTTCAACAATGACTTGACATGAATTGTTTACATTATTAATCCTCCCGATCGGAACATCGGGGCATGAAAACATGACTCAAATACATAATAGAAACATCCTGGAATAAACATTGGGTTACAATACATAAGATACATAGAACAAATACATTCTGAAGTTACATATACATCAACAGCGTCATGGAGTTCTCTTTTCACCTCTTTTTCAGGCTCCTTAAACACGAAAAAGTTGTCGAGTCCATTTTCGATTCTTTCTAGGCTCATAAAACATTACGTTGCATAAAGGAACCTCATGGAGTTCTCTTTAAACCCTTTTCAGGCTCCCTAAATATGAAAATATTGTCGAGCGATATTGTCTTCTTCATGCTCGTTAAAGTATTTGAAGAGTCATCCGTCCAATGGTAGGTTATCTCTTTCTCAGTTCGGATAGGAATATTTACGAGAAAGGAACACTCCAGCCAATCATGATTTGAAGAGTTCTCTAAGGTATGATTTTACACTTTTTCTGGCCTTAGAGACTAAATCATACGAAAAAGGACCCCCATGGAGTTTTCTTCTGTATTTGTTCAAACTCTCTAAACATGAACGATACTGAGTTTTCTTTCAGTGGACTCGTTAAATTAAACATTGAGAGACCCATTTTGGGAATGAACCCGTCCTCTCTTAGGTTCGTAAAACATATGAGATTGGACTTGTCTTTTGACAAGCTATATCGAGTGTTTGTTACCCTCTTTGAACTCGTAAAACCGAAAAGAGGCACTCATCGATCATGATGGGGAAAATGGGAAGGGAATCATTTTGCAAATAATGGCAGTTGTTTGTCATTACCTTTTGAACATGGCACTTTTTTGCACAATCATGTCAGTCAATTAGGTATTCATCTTATCTCCATGACGATCCACTTTCATGAGTCATGTCAATCATTTGAGTCTTTCAAAAGAATGCATTGTCCATTGTCGCATTGTGTATCTGTCCTGTTTAGTCATGCTGCCAAGTCATTTTGTCATGCCACCCGATGTTCAAAGGGGATATGAAGAAGTTTTACCTTTGCAATCTACACAGTCTTTGTGTCAGTATCTTTGAGTTAGTCATATGGTTACTACATTCACATCATTCCAGAACTATGTTTCGAGTTTCATGTCGTCGATGTGGGACTCATCATGGCCCTCCTTCAATGAGATTATTCCCATCAACATCAACTCATCATCCGGGAAATAGTCTTAGAAACAATATTTAGTACCATGAAAGATGTATGCCTTAATGAAAGATTCTCTCGCTCTCGACATAGGTTCACATCATTGACCTTTGATCAATAGAATCGACTAGGTGTTCGACATCAAGACATCTATTCGCACTCAGTAGATTGTACTAGGGTACCTTGGGAATCATTGACATTAATGGTGATATCCCTCGAACTTGTTAACGGTTCACATCATTGGTCGATAATCAAGTGGTTTCTACCATGTTCAACTTCATATCATTGTAATCACATGGATAGAATCATACTTTATGGAAGACAAGACAAAGACCCTAGGTATTTGTTTAAAAGTGCTCATTTCTTTTTCCCTAGGTTGCGATGGAGTTTTGTATATCTAGCATGGATCCACATTTGTATGGTCATGGCTATGTTCAAATTTGTGTTTGTATGACATAGATCTATGTTGTATGTCTGGTGGCTATGTCTAAGTTTGAGTCCTCTATCACATGGATCTATGCTGTATTCTAGTAGCCATGCTTGTTTATTCCACTCATGGATCTGCCTTGTATTGGTTTGCAGCTATGAGTTTGGTTACTTGTGTCTATGAGTCAACATACTTATGTACTACAGATGCCTAGTTGACTGCATACTCCAATCGAGCTGACATTTTCATCTCTTGGTGACGACTTGTTCTCAAAGCTCTCATTTATCGTATCACTCTAAGACTCATGCTTTGGGGGGCATCCTGTTATACCAAAATCCTATCGCCATCATGTGATAAGACATTTGACATACCTACTTGCCTTGAATCCCAGCTTCTGGAGTGGAAACTAAATGGTTTTTCATCAATATGTCTTACAAATTCCCAGCACCGCGCATGCCCCTTTATCCAGGAGCGGTACCCCTGCTCGCACTGCCTTTCATCGGTTGTCCACAAGTGGTGCCACTTCCCATTTCCCTTGGTCCATAGGCGGTTATTACCAGAACCGCTCTATCATAGAAGGAGAAGCGTGGTACTCTAGGTAAAAAGGGAAAAAGAGAAGTTTCTCGAGGCTTCTAGATGATAATCCTCGTGTACTGCCTTATCCCTACTGTTGTGGGTTGGTTGAGCTCTAGATCCCTCATCCTAGGATCTTAGAGGCCACCTCACCCACTAATTTCTCAACCATCTCTATTCATTAAAGCCCTATAAATATGAGCTCATATCCATGGTTGAGGGGAGAACATTTGAATGTATTGTTATGTTGTTGGATTGATTCTTGGCCCAAGATCATTTGAAGAGAGCATAGAGAGCTAGAGTTGGAGCTTTTGGGGATGAAGAGCTAGTTTCATGGAGATGCATGTCAACACTAAGGCTTGGTTGTAAAATTCTTCATATTTCTAATGCAAGTTGATTTTTGTCCCACATATGATGTTGTTGTTGTGATTTCACATATATATGTTGCTAGATTCCCTAGTCACTAGCATAGATTAGTAGATCATATTCTAGTTGCTTTGATTCCTTTCGTGTTGATATTTTTTGCAGGTACATAGGTGAACTGTCAAAGCCTTGTATTCTAGATATCTACAGTGTCTAGGGAGAGTCTTCAACCTCTGTCCTCTATTTTTTCTAGATCTGAACCATTCAGACTAGTGGAACACCTTGCTGTCTGCAGGAGGTGAAATATTCCAGCCAACATACCTCGATGTTTATTTTGAGAAGTAGCTATAATGTAATTGAGTCATGCCATGCCCCGATGTTCCTATCGGGAGATTCTATAATGTAAACAAGTCATGTCAAGTCATTGTAGGTAACCCTCTTATTGATCAAGGGTTAAAGTCCCCGCAGTTCTGGGGCACTAGGGTTATTAGACTCTCTTAGAGAAGTTGGCCCTAGTAGGGTTTATTCAAGTCAATAATTATTATAAATAGAGAGCTATCCTCTCTATTTAGTACACACTCACTCACACTCAGTTGTAGGCCATAGTTGAGGAAGAAGAAGACACTGGGGCTAGGAATAAAGAGGTTACTGTTGTCGAGAGATCATCTTACTGTTTTGGGGTTTTACTTTTGGTGTTGATTCTATCTCTAAGGAAGTTGCGGGGTTTTCTCCATTTATGGTTTCCCCGAGGAAAAACACTATGTTCATTATCTCTTATGTTTGATTGCTATGCTTGTTATTCTCTCAATTAAAGATCCTAATATAATGCTAGCTTGAATGATAAAATTCTAACATGGTGTCAGAGCTAACCTAAGAAGAAGACACTGTGCAGTTGTAGGAACTAGGGATTCCTACTTTGTGGATCTCTCTCCACATATTTTTTAGCAAAAGAAGGTTGGAATAACTCTCCTCCCTAGGGCACATCTTTCTATCGAAGCAGAATCCAATTCTGAGGTTTTTCAGATTTGGACCCAACAGTACTGCCGAAAATTAGGGTTTTCCACAGAAGTGGAATTTTTTAGTGAGCCCAGGCTTGGATTGATCTCCTCCCCGAAATCAAAGTTTACAGATCAAGATCAAAGAATTTGGTTGGAAAAAACTCCAAAAAAGTAAAACCCTAATCTACTCCTGAACCAGCACTACAGAATTCTAGTTCCAAATCTAGATTCGACATCTTGACCTGGTAAGATCTAAATCTTTTGTATTTCCATTTGAGGTTCTCAGTTAAGATGTCTCATCATATTAAGCTTGATGAAAAGATTGAGGGATCTGATAACTTCTGATCCTGGAAGGATAGGATCTCCTTGGTCTTGGAAGAAAATGAGTTGGACTCCTATATCAATGACGAGGTTCTAGTTCCAGAGGGAGATGAGTCTGAGGCCTTACAGAAGAAGAAGTTGGTTATGGAAAAGAGGATTATTGCTGATTCAATCAAGGATCACCTCATACCATAGGTGTCCTCCCTAAAGACACTTAAAGTTGTGTTTGATGCCCTGACCAAATTGTTTGAAGGAAATAACATAAATCAGAAGATGACTCTGAGAAACCAACTGAAGAACGTACAGATCCAGAATGCTGAGACCATCTAGTCTTACTTTACAAGGGTTTCTCAGATTAAGGAACAGCTGGAAGTGGTAGATGAAGAAGTGGAGAATGCAGAGGTTGTGATGACCACCTTCAATGGTTTCCCTAGATCATGGGACTCCTTTATTCAAGGGATATGTGCCAAAAAGAAGTTAGTCAAGTTCAACAGACTATGGGAAGAATGCTCTCAAGAAGAAGCTCGGATAGTAGCTCGAGAAGAAAATATGGAAAGTGAAGATCAAGCCCTCACAGTTCATTCCAAGAAAATAAAAATAAGTTCTCATCACTCTAGAGGTAAGCATTTCTATAAAACTAACTCTAGAAAATATTTGTCTAGGAGCAGATGTTATACATGTGATGAAGTAGGACACTTTGCAAAATATTATCCTAAAAGACAAAATAAGAAAAATGGAAACAAGACAAGACATCATGCTCATGCTGCAGAGAATGATGAACCATCCAAGAAGAGAACCAGATATGAAAGTGAAGACTTTTCAAGTGATGAAGAATATGTCTTGATTTCTGCTTTCACGGGAAACATCACACATGGAAGCAATGATTGGCTTATAGACAGTGGGGCTTCCAAACATATGACAGGATTCAAAGAGTCTTTTGTAAAACTTTTAGAACATGAATCAACTCACAAGGTGAAACTTGGAGATGACTACCAGTATCCAATAAATGTTAGTGGGGAATCCTCCTATAAGCTAGACTCTAGAAATTCTATGAAGATGCAAGATGTATTGTTTGTACCAGGACTCAAGAAGAACCTTCTCTCCATATCTGCATTAGATGCAAAAGGCATGAGGTTTGCATTTATAGATGGCCAAGTTATCATGTGGCCAAAGGGAAAAACTATTAATGATGCATTAGTGATTGGGGAACAAGAAGGAGGTCTATACAAATTGAAGGGCCATCTAGAACAAGCCTTGGTCCATGACACAGTAGAGACAAATGAACTTTGGCTTAGAAGGCTTGCACATGTGCATTATAGAGCACTACCACTTGCAAGCAAAGCTGTTGAAGGTCTTCCAAAAATTCAAGCAAAACATGATGGGGTCTGCAAAGGATGTGCAAAAGGACAGAACACAAAGAAGACATTTCCAAGTAGTGAGAGCAAAGAAAAAGGAATCTTGGAAATCATCCACTCCGATGTATGCGGTCCAATGTCATCAAGTTCACTAAGCGGGTATGTATACTATGTTTCTTTTATTGATGACTTTTCTAGGAAGACATGGATTTATTTCATGAAGAACAAAGATGAAGTATTTAGCAAGTTCAAGGAATTCAAATCCTTGATCGAGAATCACACAGAAAAGAAGATCAAAACCATTCGATCAGATAATGGTGGAGAATTCACATCAAATGAATTCAAAGAGTTATGCAAAGACTCAGGGATTAAGAGGGAGTTCTACACTCCATATAATCCACAACAAAATGGGATTGCAGAAAGGAAGAATAGAACTATCATGGAAGCTGCAAGAGAAATGATTCATGATCAAGATCTTCATATGCATCTATGGGCAGAAGCTGCTAGAATAGTGGTGTATGTACAGAACTATACTCCACACAGAGTACTCGAGAACAAGATACCCGACGAAGTCTTTTCTGGCAAGAAACCAGAAGTCATCCATCTCAGAATATTTGGCTGTCCAGTGTACATACACATTCCAAAAGATAAGAGAACTAAATTAGATCCTTCAGGAAAGAAGGGTATATTTGTGGGATACTCTGAAAACTCGAAGGCTTAAGAAATATACTTCCCAGGATTCAAGAAGATTGACATCAGTAGGGATGTGAAATTTGACGAAGACTTAGCTTACAGCAAATCCAGAAAGAAACTTGTTGAAGTTCCTGAAGAATTGAAAGCACCCAGAATTCATGATACAAGCATGAATGAAGAAGCTCAAGAAGAAGATCGAGAATTTGAAGAACCTCAAGAACCTGTAGATCCACCTCTAGAGAAGAATCCTCATAAGAGGAAACCTGCTTGGGTACGAGAAGCTATCCAAGGTGCAGAAAGATATGGGGCTACATAAGAGAATCACAGAGAAAGAAACAGGACAAGGTCATGTTTCGGATATGTAGCATTATTGTGTGATTTCATTGATAAATAACCTTCCAATTATGAAGAAGTGTCAGAATGAAAAGAATGGAAGGATGCTATGATCGAAGAGTATCAATTGATCATGAAGAATGATGTTTGGGATGTTTTCCCAAGACCAGAAGGGAAGTCAGTTATAACGTCCAAATGGATCTACAAGATCAAGCATGCTGCAGATGGTAGCATAGAAAAATATAAAGAAATATTTGTTTCTCATGGTTTCTCCCAGAAAGAAGGAATATATTGTGAAGAAACCTTTGCACCTGTAGCCAGATACACTTCCATCAAATCAGTACTTTCTCTAGCTGCAGTGATGAAATGGAAGATACACCAAATGGATGTCAAGACTACTTTCTTGAATGGTGTAGTAGAAGAGGAAGTGTATGTGGAGCAGCCACTCATTTTTGAGACACATGATAAGGAGTCTCATGTATCTATATTGAAGAAATCCTTGTACAGTTTTAAACAGGCACCTAGGACATGGTACGGTAGAATTGATAGCTTTCTATCCAGTTTGGGCTTTACCAAGAGTAAATCAGATTCCAACCTTTACTACAAGGTTGAAGATGACAACCCAATGATGCTCCTACTGTATGTAGATGATCTGTTTGTAACAGGTGTGGATGGGTTGATTACTGATACGAAGAGGAAGCTTGCTTCCAAGTTTGAAATGAAGGACTTGGGTATGATGCATTATTTTCTAGGCATGGAGGTGTGGTAGAGTATAGATGGAATTTCCCCAGGACAAGGGAAATATACCGTAGAGATCCCGAGGAGATTCATGATGATGGATTGCAAGGCCATGACCACACCTATGGTATCGAACCTGAAGCTATTGAGTGATGCTTCATCAGATGCAGTTGATGCCATGATGTATCATCAGATGATCGGGTCCTTGATGTACCTGACAAACACAAGACCAGATATTTGCTTTGTTGTGAACACCTTGAGCCAGTTCTTGATAGATCTGAGACATGTTCACTTGATTGCTGCAAAGCATATTCTGAGGTCCCTAAGGGGTACAATTAATTATGGGCTCAAGTATGATGTGAATCAGAAGATTAACCTGGAGGGTTATGTTGTTTCAGACTGGGTAGGAAGTGCCATCGATAGGAAGAGCACTTCAGGGTGTTGCTTCAATATGGGATCAGGCATGATCTCTTGGTTTAGCAGGAAGTAATCCTGTGTGGCACTGATTACAACTGAAGCAGAGTATGTGGCAGCTTATTCAGCTAGTTGTGAGGAAGTAGGATAAGGAAGCTACTGTCTGATTTATTTGATCTCCAGCTAGATGCTACTTGTATATATTGCGACAACCAAATTTGTGTGATGTTGTCAGAGAACCTGGTGTTCCATGACAAGTCGAAGCATATCGAGATCAAGTATCACTATATCAGGGATGTGGTGCAGAGAGCAACAGTAAAGGTCCAGTATGTTGCGACGGATGAACAGATAGCTGATGTGTTGATGATGCCATTGGCCAGAGTGAAGTTTGAGTACTTCAGGGAGAAGCTTGGTGTTCTCTAGATTGAGATTTCCCCCAAGGGAAAGTAATGAGTCTGTGAGCCATTCTGTCATGGTGAGAGAATTGGTCCCTTCCATGGTCAGATGTAAGGGCTAAACCATTCTGTCATGGTGAGAGGATTGGTTGCTTCCATGTCAAATATGAGTGCTGGCCATTCTGATGTGACTGTAGCATTGGTTCCTACATGATCAGATATAAGGGCTATTTCCATTCTTTGAATGGAGGTACCTGGTCAGTTACCAGGAAAACTCAGTCTAGGACTAGGGGTCATTCTGATATGACTGTGAGATGTGTTCTCACATGATAAGATATGAGTGCATGGCCATTCTGATGTGATTGAGGGATGTGTTCCCACTTGATCAGATATAAGGGTTGTTTCCATTCTATCATGGTGAGAGGATTATTTCCTTCCATGTCAGATGTGAGTGCCAGCCATTCTGATGTGACTGTAGGATTGGTTCCTACATGATCAGATGTAAGGGCTACCACCATTTTTTTATGGTGAGAGGATTGTTTCCTTCCATGTCAGATGTGAGTGCTGGCCATTCTGTCTTAGGGTTAGATGTAAGGGCTACTGCCTTTCTGATGAGTCAAGGTTAGATGTGAGTGCCGACCATTCTAACTTAGGGTCATATTTAAGGGCTACCTCCTTTCTGATGATTCAAGGTCAGATATGAGTGTTGACCATTTTGACTTAGGTTCAGATGTAAGGGCTACCCCCTTTCTGACGAGTCAAGGTTAGATGTGAGTGCCAGCCATTTTGACTTAGGGTCATATATAAGGGCTATTTCCATTCTCTAAATGGAGGCACCTGGTTAGTTACCAGGAACTCTTAGTCTAGGACTGAGTTCCTTTCTGACGAGTCAAGGTCAGATGTGAGTGCTGGCCATTCTGAATTAGGGTTAGATATAAGGGCTGCCAAAGACCTACAAGGAGGTAGGCCTACAACTAGCATGAAAAAGGGTTGGCTCTATAGAACTTCTTGTGACGAAAAGAATCATGAGATAGCACATATGATGATGACCCAGTGATGATCCAGATCGAGCTATGATTCAAATCCAGTTATGATGTCTCTGAGATGATCCAGATCGAGTGATGATCCAGATCCAACAGTGATGATCCAGATTGAGTGATGATCCAGATCCAGTGATGATGACCCTGTGATGATCCATATCTAGTGATGATGATCCAGATCGAGTGATGATCTAGATCGAGTGATGATGATCCATATCGAGTAATGATCCTGATCCAAGATGAAGATGACTTGAAGATGCAGATTACGAGATGATCCAAAGAAGAAGACCAGTGCTGAAAAATTGTGTTGAGAGAATACCTTCCTAGTTAAGAGGGAGTGTTGATGTATATGTAACTTCAAAAAGTATTCACTTGTATATTTCATGCATTGTACCTTGATGTTTATTCTAGGAAGTATCTGTAATGTAATTGAGTCATGTCATGCCTCGATGTTCCGGCTATCAGGAGATTCTATAATGCAAACAAGTCATGTCAAGTCATTGTGGGTAACCCTCCTATTGACCAAGGGTTAAAGTCCCCACAGTTTTGGGGTACTAGGGTTATTAAAATCTCCTATAGAAGTCGGCCCTAGTAGGGTTTAGTCAAGTTAGGAATTATTATAAATAGAGAGCTAGCCCCTCTATTTAGTACAAACTCACTCACACTCAATTGTCACACATAGCTGAGGAAGAATAAGACACCGGGGCTAGGAAGAAAGAGGTCACTATTGTCGGGAGATCATCTTACTGTTTTGGGGTTTTACTTTTGGTGCTGATTCTATCTCTAAGGAAGTTGCGGGGTTTTCTCTATTTATGGTTTCCCCAAGGAAAAACACTATGTTCATTGTCTCTTGTGTTTGATTGCTGTGCTTGTTATTCTCTTCGTTAAAGATCCTAATATAATGCTAGCTTGAATGATAAAATTCTAACAATATATGTAGTATTTAAGGTGACCAATGTTTCATCTAAAAGTGACAGACATCCAGAACTCTCAGAAAATCAATACTATGTGTATTTGGAAGATATTCTACAGTGTGACTTTAAATCCTTTAAGGTAGTTCTGTTCATTGTCAAATGGTACAGGTTACGATTGAATCAATGTGATCCTGATAGAACTATTATTGAACATGATAATGGATTCACCATGGTAAATACAAGGTTTTTTGAGCCAGGAACGGAGCCCTATGTTCTTCCAATCCATTGTGAACATGTATTTTGCTTGGAGGTTCTAGGTAAAGTGGGCTGGTCATTTGTTGTCACACACGATCCAAGGGGAAGGTTGGTAAAGTATAACCTAGATGATAGTAATGAAGAGGGTACTCTAGAAAGAACAAGATGATGATGAAGAGCATGATCAACATGAGTTAGATGATGATGATGATCCAACAGAAGATGTCCAAGAATTAGTTGAATCAAATAATGTAGTAGACAATTCCCATGAAAATTATATCGATGATGACATGATGAGTGTAACTAACTTAGATGGCAATGATGATATAGCCAATCCTTACAATGTTGAATCTGGATATGATGATATAGATGATGACTTAGATCAAGAGGATGATGAAATATATTGAAAGGTAAATATTTAATTTGA
The DNA here is from genome assembly GCA_001517045.1 of Pseudotsuga menziesii. Taxonomy (NCBI): domain Eukaryota; kingdom Viridiplantae; phylum Streptophyta; class Pinopsida; order Pinales; family Pinaceae; genus Pseudotsuga; species Pseudotsuga menziesii. The sequence goes on along the minus strand of LPNX010269388.1, from coordinate 132,871 downwards.
CCTATTCTTTTATCTTATTTTTTTTTAAAAGAGTTACTAACATCATCATCATCACCATCATCACCATCATATTCATCATCATCATCATCATGTTGATCATCATCGTCACTATCATCATCATCGTCGTCGTCATCATCGTCATCATCATCATCATCAAGAGCATCATCATCATCATCATTATCATCAGCATTATTACCCTCATCATCATCATCATCATAATCATCATAATCATAATCATAATCATCATCATCATCATCATCATCATCATCATCATCATCATCATCATCATCATCATAATCATCATAATCATAATAATCATCATTATCATTATCATCATAATCATCATCATCATCATGACCCTCATCATCATCATCATAGTCATCATAATCATAATCGTCACCATTATCATAATCATCATAATCATAATAATCATCATAATCATCATCATCACAATCATCATAATCATAATCATCATAATCATCATCATCACCATCATTATAATCATCATAATCATCATGAACCTCATCATCATCATCATAATCATCATATTCATAATCATCATCATCATCATCATAATCATAATAATCATCATAATCATCATACTAATCATAATCATCATCATAAGCATCATCATCATCATCGTAATCGTTATAATCATCGTAATCATCGAGATCATCATCATCCTCTTCATCATCATCTTCATCATCATCATCATCATCATCGTCATCACCATCATCACCATCATCTTCATCATGTTGATCATCATCATCTTCATCATCATAATAATCATGATGATGATGATGATGATGTTCGTCATCATCGTCATCATGTTCATCATCATCATCTTCATCATCATCATGATTTTCATCATCAACATCATCGTCATCGCCATCTTCATCATCATGACCCTCATCATCATCATCATCATCATCATCTTCATCATCATCATCGTCTTCATCATCATTGTCTTCATAATCATAACCCTCATCATCATCATCATCATCATTATGTTGGTCGTCATTGTATTCATCATCATCATCATTATCATGATGTTCAATATCATCCTCTTCATCATCATCATCACCATCATCACCATCATCTTCATCATCATGATCATGTTGATCATCATTGTCTTCATCATCATCATCATCATCATCACCGTCATCACCATCATCTTCGTCATGTTGATCATCATCGTCAACATCATCTTTAACATCATCGTCTTCATCATCATCATCATCGTCGTCATCATCATCATCTTCATCATCATGACCTTCATCGTCATCATCATCATCATCATCATGTTGATCGTCATCGCATTCATCATCGTGATCATCTTCATCGTCTTCATCATCATCGTCGTCGTCGTCGTCGACGTCTTCATCATCATTGTCGTCATCATCATCATCACCACCACCATCATCATCATCATGTTAATCATCAACATCATCATCATCATCACCATCAGCATCGTCATCATCATGATCATCATGATCATCATAAACATCGTCATGACCATCATAATCATCATTATCATCATCGCTGTCGTTGTCGTCTTCATCATCATGACCCTCATCATCATCATCATCATCATCACCATCATCATCATTGTCTTCATGATGGTGATGATGATCATCATCGCCATCATCTTTATCATGTTGATCATCATCGTCTTCATCATCATGATATTCATCATCATCATTGTCGTCTTCATCATCATCGTCTTCATCATCATGCCACTCATGATCATGATCATGATCATCATCATGTTGATCGTCATCGTATTCATCATCATGATCATCATTATCATGATGTTCATCATCATCATCTTCATCGTCATCATCACCATCATCACCATCATCTTCGTCATCATCACCATCATCTTCATCATCATCACCATCATCAACATCATCTTCATCATCATCATGTTGATCATCAACGTCTTCATCATCATGATCATCATCACCATCATGACCATCATCTTCATCATGTTGATCATCATTGTCTTCATCATCATCATCGTCGTCGTCTTCATCATCATGACCCTCATCATCATCATCATAATCATGTTGATCATCATCGTATTCATCATCATGATCATCGTCATCATCTTCATCCTCATTGTATTCATCATCATGACCCTCATCATCATCATCACCATCATCATTATCATCATTGTCATCGTATTCATCATCCTCGTCTTCATCATCATGACCCTCATCATCATCATCATAATCAACATCATCATCATCATCATGTTAATCATCAGCATCATCATCATCATCATCAGCATCAGCATAATCATTAGCATCATCATCATCTTCGTCTTCATCATCATGACCCTCATCATCATCATGTTGATCGTCATCGTATTCATCATCATGATCATGATCATGATCATCATTATCATGATGTTCAACATCATTGTCTCCATCATCATCATCACCATCATCTTCATCATCATCATCATGTTGATCATCATCGTCTTCATCGTCATGATAATCATCATCATGATCATGATCTTGATCATCACCATCATCACCATCATCACCATCATCACCATCATCTTCATCATGTTGATCATCATCATCTTCATAACCATGATAATCATAATCATGATAATCATCATCATGATTATGATGATGATGATCATCATCATCATCGTCATCATCTTCATCATCGTCGTCTTCATCATCATCATCGTCGTCGTCGTTGTCTTCATCATCATCGTCTTCATCATCATGACCTTCATCATCATCATCATCATGTTGAACATCATCGTATTTGTCATCATGATCATCATGATCATCATGATCATCAATATCATGATGTCCAACATCATCATCTTCATCATCATCATTGGACCGAGAGAAGCGAGGTGCTCTGCAGCCCAATATGGGGAAGATCTTGTCACGTTAGTCACGTTATGCTAGCCGACATAAATTAAAAATGAAAAATATAAATTAGATATTGAGTGAAATAAAATATTAAAAAATAAAAAATTGAAAAATATAAATTACATATCAACTTGAAAAAATATTAAACTATTATAGATCCATTTTAAACCTAGATCTATCAAGTACCGAGAGAGATACAAATGGTAAAAAAGTGTATACCTCAAGAAATTGGATTCCTCTCGGTGCTTAATAGATCCAGATTTAAAATGGATCTATGCTAATTATCATCATCACCAGCATCATCATGTTGATAATCATCATCATTGACATCATTTTGATCATCATCAGCATCATCATCATCATCATTGGCATAATCATCATCTTCATCTTCATCATCATCGTCATCTTCATCATCATCATGTTCATCATCATCATCAATTGAATAGAGGGGATAAACACCCTAAAATTATCTCAAGCACAATTGTAATTGATAAGAGGAAACTTCAAACAATCAAACAACATATATAGACAAAAACACAAAATTATAATAAGGTCATCGATAAACGTATAAGAACTTACAAAAGAAATTTTACACTTTTGTTATAACATGTAAAAATAAACCAAATCTTAAACATATAGTGCATATAGATTCATATACATAATATTAACCAAATAAATTAATTAGATTAAGTATAATGAAATGACAAATAAATATAAATAATAAGAGAGAACTCATCAATATGGTACACAATAATAGACATATACAATCATGTATGCCAAAAGGTCATTAACATTGAATTGTGTGAATTTTATCTCTCTAACTTACTTGCTAGATCATATTTGAATAATAAAAATAAAACAAATTACAAATGATGTATTATATCTCTAAATTACTTGTTAGATCATATTTGAATAATAAAAAATAAAACAAATTACAAATGATGTATTAGAGATGTTGCACATAGTTAAGGGTCCACCCATATTAAGAGGTATTAAGATGTTCCGTGGATACTAATAAATATAAACCACCTCAAATACAAACTTATAGCTCATGTGCTTCAAAGCTATTATTGAAGAGCATTAAAAGAGTAAACCTTTTTATGGTTGAGGTGCTTCAAAGTTACTTCAAAAGAGAACTGAAAAAATAANATATATATATATATTGTAAATCAATATGCATATTTGTAAATATACACAAGGTAGTAAATCAACATAGTTAATCACCATCTTCATCCTCATCATCTTCATCATCATCATCATGATCATCACCGTCATCTTAATCATCATCATATTCATCGTCATCATCATCATCATCATCATCATCATCATCTTCATTGTCATCTTCATCATCATCATCTTCATCATCATCATCTTCATCATCATCATCTTCATCGTCATCATCATCACCATCATCATCATCGTCATCATCGTCATCATGATCTTCATCATCATCGTCATCGTCATCATTGTCGTCTTCATCATCGTCGTAATAATCATCATCGTCATCATCACCATCATCATTAGTAGCATCGGCATCATCATCATCGCCATCACCATCATCATCATCATCATCATCGTTTTCATCATCATCATCGTCATCACCAGCATCATCATCATCTTCATCTTCATCATCATTATCATAATCATGTTCATCATCATCGTCATCGTCGCCATTTTCGTGATCGACATCGTCATCATCATCAGCATCCTTGTTTTCATTGTCTTCACCATCATCGTCATCTTCATCATCATTGTCATATCTCCCTCATAATAGAAATCTCAACATGCGGTGAAAATTTCCTTACTTCAAAAGCAAGATAAGAAAATCATACAATACCAAACAACTGGCATTTTCAATGCAATATCGGAGAACAACCCTGATAATTTAATTCCACACTATCTTCCACATCAAACTATAATCATCATACTATAACTAGATACCCCAACTATAAGTTCATGACCATGATTTTTGATCTCCTTACTTTATGAAATTGTGAACAACCTCAAAAGCAATCAATTTAGGTTACTCATAAAAAATCAATACAATCAAGATCCAAGTCAACCTTAACATTACTCGATGTAAGATCAAGGTATTGATGCAATATGACTAGATAAGTAGTTATCCAATGTTAAGGAATATTTGTAATTGATGAAGGCATGGTTTAAGGATTAACGAGGATCAATTCACTTATGGACGAACAGCATGGAACATTAGATGGGGAAGTACACACATTAAATGATGGATAACAACATAAAGGTAAGACAAGAAAATTGTTTTAAATAAGGCATTGAATGATTGAGATTGGATTTATGGCCCTTGTCAACTTAATAAAAAACATTTTACATTATCCACTAGCTACATGATTTTATGACCTCTCATGCATATGCAACTTTCTCTATAGAATTTTGTCCATCCTTCGGACCTCCGATGATTAAGAAAACAAAGGGAGATAACTGTCGATTTGGAGAGATCCATTACCATTACATTGGGTTTGAGTTCGAATGCAATAGGGACCTCTACAATAGTGTTTCATCCATCCACAGTATCAGGACCTCCGACGAGCAAGCAAATGGAGATAACTAGGGCGATTTGGAGTCCTCTCTAGAATTTTATCCATCCGCAGTATCAAGACCTTCGAAGAGAAAGAAAATGGAGATAGGTGATTTGGAGGGAGCTAAGGGTTTGAGTTTGATTGCAAAGAGGTTCCCTCATTATCACACTATATTATTTTACTGCTTGAGCTCTTATGTTTAATGATTTAACCCTTCGCGTTCAATGAATTCTTTTTTCAAGTGACTCCCAGGTTGGTTCCTTGTGCTGAGTTTTCTGAACAAAAGGCTAACTATGAAGGGCCTAGGACTGGTAAGTCAATTACCAACCTTTCATTCACTTCCCTGTATTGCTAACATTGTTCTTTATACAACATCACCTCTTTACAAGCTTGATCCTTCTGCTCTTGCACTACTATAAGCTCAACAGTTTTAACATGATCAGTATCATGCATATTGAATATATCATTTAGCACATGTCTTAAGGGCACAATAATTAGGGGTTTAATTGAGTCTTTAACTTGTGATATATACACGACATCTTTCATTTAGGAAAACATGGTTGGATATATTTATCACAAGTTGTATTATAACTCGTCAAGGAACTTGCTCTAAGGTAGGATTAAACCTTTGGGAAGGGGAGCAACCACTTAAACCAAACAAGGAGTTTGAAAGTTGGGGTTTGGTTTGAGTTACAATTTTAGGGAGATCACGACCTCTTAAGAGGATTTTAAAGCTCTAAGTTCATGTTCTAAGGTTTTAAGTTGTCTCTCTAAGGTTTGTCGAAATTTAGATTATTCCTAAGTTATTTTTCTACGTAGGGCATGAGTTGGTCTAATATCCTACACGTTGGGGTAAGTTGTATGTCTACTTGTATAGGTGTAAGTGAAAAATATTGCGCTCTTACTGTTGATTCAAAATCCTGGGCTGAAGTGTTGAATTCACAATTCTTTTTATTGTGGGTTGCAAAGGATACATTGTGAGAGTATATGAAACTCTATAGTTTATTCAACTGGTTTAGCCAGAATGGATAATGGTAGGAAAATTAGATAATAGGTAATGGGAAAAATACAATGAAGATGCAACAAAATATAGACAATTTCATCTCCCAACATCTATACCCAATTGAATATTTTGCAGGTCCGATCTACAACAACCTAGAAGTAGGACTTTGTTTCAATTTACTCTAGAGATAAGGAAATGAAATAAGTTTGTATCCATTCTAGGGAATCTTTCTTTGATAGTCTATGTCTCTAAACCAAAATTATGCAATAAACTTGGCCCAATATCCTGATTCATCTTAATCCTTGAGAGTTTCCCATAAAAGTGGACAGTGTACCCTGAGTCATATCTAGTGAGTTCCCAATGACTTTACACAATCTATGTACCTATAAAATTTGTCTAAGGCCAATTTGAATGTAGAGAGGGAAAGAGGCTACCTTTTCTCCATATCATTAGTAAGAGATTGTTTCCTTCACCCGATATCGAGGATGGTTTCTAGCTTGTTATTAGCAATCCAATTTAACACAAGGATATGGATGGAGATAAATGTAATGGTTTTAGAGAAGATAATAAAATTAGAGATTGGTTTCCCTCTTTAAAATTTATTTTGTATTATTATATGAATGTTCTGTGATGCATAATGTTCAGTTAGCACTGTGTATTGCATTTTTTTTTATGTTACAATCAGATGTGAATGCCTATATAATGGACATGTATGTTTGCACAAGCTTTGTAAAAGTTCAAACAAGTCATATTAAGTCTACAATGTCCTTAATTATCTCTCCATCATTTCACATAGGTCTAGGAAGTGATTTGGGTGAGAACTTCCTCCCCTATAGGATAACTTAAAATGTCAGTGCAATATACTACAATGGTACCATTTATTTGCCTCCGTGTGAGAACCTTAGTCTTAATGTTTGCACTAACAAACAATTTTCTTGTCAGGACTGATTCTTAAAAATGGATGTGCTAATTGAATGGGAACCTTGGTCGCAAAGAGTCAAATCTAGGATTAGTGGGAAAACAAATTTCAATATTTCATCCTACAAGAAGCTAGTTGTAGGGTTGGAATAACATAAAGTTTAAGGAGTATGTCTTGTGTAGAGGACATGTATTAGGACAATAAATAAAAAATTGGTGTAAGTTTTCACTAAGCCTATATAAGTTTCTTAAGAGGCTTTCAAAAACCCCATAATATCAATATTGGAGGAAGAAACCAGTTTTCTACATTGTTGTGGACCTAGTTAATTTGAACCATCTGGATCATTGGCTGAATCAAGCTATTGAATTCTAGGTTTAGAATAGAATTAATGTGTACATAGGCCCATTATGCATTTGTAGTATGCAATTTACTATTTCTTGGTGCAAAAAATATATATTCTTGCATCCCTCATTTTTCTATGGCTCTCTACAAGACCCCTAGTGACTCCATATATTTTGAGAAATCTGACATTACTCAAATATTGGTAGATTGAAAGTAGGGACAACAACGCTTCTTCGTGGAAATTTTTGTTATTTAACAAGGATAACAACTTCCACAACAAAAAGACTTTCAAATAAAAATGATATATATACATAAATCCAATTTTTTCTTTAGCCTTTCATTAGAAAAAAATGATAGTTGCAAATTGATATTTTGTTTTCTAGTTGTGAGTAAAAAAGAGATCAAAAGGAAATATCGATGTCTTAAAAAACTAAATATTTCACTCCTCGTTGTATCATATTTTAGATGTGGTTTCACATTGCAAAAATATGCAATATGCGATATCATGATATGAATTTTTATGATAGTGACACCATCGTGGAGGATGAGAAGGGGTAACCTTTCTACCATGAAAATTAGAAAGAAGTGTTGGAGGTGGTAAGGGATACAAATAGTTGTAGGAGGGAGAGTGTTAGTTCTAGGGTTAAGTTGAGAATGAGGTTTAGGATATGGAGAATTGTGTTCTATAGCAAGGATAGAAAATATTGGTGTAAGTTGGCATTCTCAAGCATCGCTACTTCATTATGAAAAATACTTAACAAGCTCTAGAACTATATTTATGTACAAGTTCCTCTTTAGAATCCTAAATTTGGAATTGGAGTCGGATATTGGTAAGTACCTCTATATAATTTTTTATATTTTATCCTTAATTTTTTCATAGTTGTAGTCATACTGATGCATATTGATGTATCACTAGTAGAGTGGTCCTCATTGAGTTTGATGTATATCTATAAGTAGTGTGGGACTACCATCATGCTTGGGAAATCATTTCTTAGTGGTTACTTGAAAGAAACAAGCATTGATCTTCAATCATAGGTGGGTATGTTTTAAAATAAAGTGTTAACCTATGGATCAAAGAATCCAAAGCATCCCCAAGCATTTTTCCACAATATTTATGTAAGGATATTTTATGTATTAAGCTAGAAGGTGGATGTGCTAGTTTGTTGATGTTAAGATTTGATAAGGGAGCTAGCCAATTCCTAAAACTAAAATAGTTATGTTGGATTCTTCCTTATATTAAGTCTAATATCATAGGGGACATATCATAAAAGAGCACAATTGGGATTGTGATATATTGTTTTGGAGATCTAAAAATTAAATCCTAGATTGAAGAGTTGGCTAGGATGAAGACTAAAGAGACTTAGTTGTTAAAATCAAATATCGTTAGAGATAGGTGGTGTAATGAATATAATATTTGGAGGAGACACTACCCAAGAAATGATTCTAGGTTGGAGGGAAACCTATGGACAAATCTAGGATAATTTTGGAGGAACTAATAAATAAACACCATTGTGATTTATAAATATTAATGGAAAAAAACAATATAGAAGACTAAAATGCTCAATAAAAAGATAATTTTATGTATCCAATTGTTACAATGATAGGGGACCATTAGTAATGTGGATATGCTAGTTTATCTCCACTACTTGGAATGGAAGTGTATCCTTCCATCATCACCAGAAAATAGCATAACAAATTTGAATATAGAGTCATAATAAAACCACAATATCAAAAGCATGCATAAGTAACCAACATAATAATCCAAAATAACAAATTACAACATTATCCCCACAATTTCTACCCAAAACATATTTTATTGAACGAGGTGCAACTTTAAAATATATGAATAAAACATTTAAACTAAACTCTACGAATTACAACTATATGGCAATATTTGAATTACAACAGAAAAATCAAAGGTTGAACCATCTCCTAAGATAGTAAATCTAGGTCACATTATCCCAAGGGTTTAATATCTATCTTTGAATAACATCATCAATGCTTGATGTAACTATCATGATCCTGCCAAAAATTCATGTAGGTATTTGACAATTACAATAAATCAAATACTTTTAGCCTTAGATATGTAGAAAAATAACCATCTTCAGAAAATGGATACAAACAACAAACTTTTGTGCAAATTACTTGGTTGTCATTACTAGGCCATGAATTGTATTATGGATTCATTCATGTGTTGGAATCAAAGGGAAAGAGATAATATGCCATAGGATACCAATAATGTATTCCAATCCATGATATCCCATTCTTTTAACAACGGATTTCACACATGAATTCCTCACACGAAACCTTACTGTTGGCAATCCATTAAAATATACCTATTCATTGCCTCATATAAGGAAACATTCATACTATCATGTTTTCTTTGGGATCAAACTAACTCCTTCAATTAGGGTAAATAACAATATTTCCATTGGATAAGACCTTACCATCATAATCAATGTTTTCCCCTTCTAACTCTGGTTCAATACCTAAACAAAAGGAATGTCTAAAGGATTTTACCTACACTCCCAATTAGTTTTGTAAAAATCGTGTGTTTGGGAATGAAAACTCATAGTCCTATTAATATTCCTTATGGATATATCCATATAAAAAAGTATACCTTATTCTAAAGCTACCTTTGAAAGCTTGATCAACTCTTAGTCTCATGCCTTGTCTATCCCATGACCTCATGCCTCAGCACACTACTAAGTAGCTTCTTGGAAAATATTTGTTGTAGGTAAAAGTATCAAATAACAAGTAACATTTGTATAGGCATTTAGAAGGATATGGAGTGGGAGTAGTTGGATATTGACAAAAATCCCATGAGAGGAAGAAGACAATGGCTAGAAAGAAAAGATTCATGTGTGAAAATTGGAAGCCACATCTAATGAAGAAAGGGAGACAAGAGAAAATAAATTAGTCACTCCTACTATAGACATGAATAAGCATGTGTTGTAGACTCGTATGGAATCCAATTGGCATTGAATTTTTGTACAAGAACAACCAAAGGAGGAGGAGAGGTTTTAGCCTAAGGAGTTCTAGAAGTTTTGATTTTTGTGAGGAACTAATTTCCATAAGGAAAGAAATTCATGGTTGAAGGGAGCAAAGTGAATGGCTAGATATGTTTTTTTTCCAATTTTTTTTGTTGTTGGTGGCTTATACAATGTTTATCAGGGACAAATAGAAGATGGTACTAAAGTGGTTGTAAATCATGGTGATCCCAGATTTGAACAAGGTCTTATGTTGTTTGGAGAAATATTGGATGGGGCCACTTCTCTACAGTAATACTCTAAAATTTAAAGGATATATAGATTTTAAAGGATATACATATTTTATTAATCTCACCACAATTTTTTTCCTGTCTTCACGATATATATGTCCAATGATGGTGTATCAAAGATGCATTCAGTGCAAGTGTTGTAGAATGAATGAACATGCTCCAGTTTTATTGATATTATATTACATTCTTGGTTATTCTAGATAATAACCAACATTAATGGGTGTTGATTATATTCTGCTTCGAATTCCTCTTCTTTCTCCTTAGTTGATTCTCTTTTAAATTGATAGAGTTAGGGATCTGTTATCACTCCAAGAAACTCCTCTAGGTTGCAGCTCGAGGATGCCTGGTAACTTAAATGTTTTTATGGTTTTTATAACTAGATCAATTCAAGCGACCTACATGACCTTACACTCTCAAGACATGCATGAAACTCAATCAAAGATAAGGCTTCTAACTACCACTGTTTAGAGGTTTGATAATAGGGTGAAGAGATGGAGAACTTATTATACTGGCAGATTCATACATAAAAGAGTTATATAGAAATGGCTAATCATAACAAGGAAAGTACTTGCAATTCAAATCATCAACATGCAGATAGGATGATAGCTATCAGACATCAAATAACACAAATAAACATGAACAAAATATTCAAGCATAAGCACATAACAGACAAGAAATGGAAGCTGAACATATGATAGCAAAAGAGCTTGTATTAGGTCATGAGAAATATGAGAAGCTTGATAATAATAATGGTCAAAAGGTCCCTGAAGTCAAACCTTTGCTTCAAAATAAGTCTTAGTCTTTATAGCCTTTACAAAAATATTCAGATCCTAAAACGTTGGATCTGATTTACTAAAAATAGATAAAATAAATGTTTTTTGCAAAATTAGGTCAAAAACCCTCATTTAAGTACTAGTCTATCTAACTATAACACTTGTTCACTCATTGAACTCCTTGATGACTGCAGTGAGCACTGAAGTAGAGTTGTAACCTGTTATCTGATAGATAAGCCAAGGTTGGTAAAATACAAGTAGGGTTTGTGACCCATTTCTCCTTGATTGTATCCTCAAAACTGGAACAAACCTCCTCCAATGGTGCTTTTCAGCAAATTTCAGCTTTATATTTCATCCCTGAGATAGTTGTATTTTCCAAAACTGGTTCAGTGTGTCAAAATATTTTTCTGCACCCTTTTTTGCTTTTGGTGGTTAAGAAGGTAGAATCCTGGGTCTGTTAGCTGCTGAAAGCTCTACTTTCGGTGGCTAATGAACAGATGCTGCGTTCGCCTAAGCCACCGAAAGCTCTGTTTTCTGAATTTTTTTTATTAGCCTTTAAATCAACCTTTTACAGCTTTTACCTCTGTCCTTCCAGTATTTCTTCCATTTGCATAGGTTTGACAGAGTAGTAGCATCATGAGCAGCCTCAAGATCCTAAAAAATTGATGCTGCCTCTGCTAGGGTTTCAAGGCAAGGTGTGCTTGAGATTTAGGGTTTGGATTCTTTGCCTTGCTGTTTTAGAGGTTTTGGTGTTGTCCCTTTGATGTCTTTGTAGCCTGCCTAGGTTTTGGATTGGTAGCAGTCTCACATGTTGCTTTTGGGCTAAAGATGCTTATTGCCACTTTTTCTAGGGTTTCCAGCTTCCTGTTCTTCTTGATCTTCATAGTTTGAGTAAGGTAGGTTGAGTATGTTTCTGTCTGGTGTAACAAATTCTTCTACATCTACAGAAAATCTTCATGGACTGATAGATGAGGTCAAAAATGCGACTTGGAGGACTGACCGATCATATTTTGCCCTAAAAATTTGGCTAAATTGTTTAAAACAGGGGCTTAGAGATGGATTTGGTCCTTTAAATATGTAACACCTATGTATAAAAAAAAGATGTTTTTGTATATTGGGTTGTTTTGAGAAAAAAACTCTCTCTGTTTTTTGAAATTCGTTTCCATTTTCCATAGATCTGTATTTCAAAAACATGTGTCAAACAGGGAAATTATGAGATCCGAAAATTAGGGCTCATATATGGATTTTATTCTCCTAATATGAAATACCTGTAGAAAAATTGAGAGAGTTTATTGTTCTCTTACATTGTAGGAACATACACCTCCAAGATTTTTGCAAAATGATTTTCTAATCTCTCAGAACCACTGTTTTAAAATTATTCCTTTTCATAGTAAAACACCAATTTCAGTGGCTTAGAGCGCCTTGAAATTTCGGTCTTAGCTACCGAAATTCTGATTTTGGTGGCTTACAAATTGTTTTGAAACCATGCTTAGCCACAAAAACCTTTGTTTTGATTTTTTGGAGCAGTTCCTCCTCCCCGCGCTTGCAAAATTGAAATTCAAATCCTGTGGAGGAGGTTAGTGGACTGGTTTTCAGAGATGACCTTGAGTAGTAAGGATGCATGGAACAAATGAGGAGTGTACTGAAGGTATGGTGCTGATTTTGAGGGGTTAACTATTTGATTGGTACTTGAATGAGATAATGGTGAATTCTAGTGATATCCATGAGATAGACAACCTAGCAATCATTTTAATGTGTACTTGGTGTTTCATGGAGGTTTACTGCAGTCATGGGACACATGGAGGGTGGGATAGTGTTTAGATTTCCATCAGTATTTTGAGATCAATAACAATTTCTCATCCATCAACTCATGCTTTACTGCAGTTCCCTGACCTTTTAGATGGTTAATCATGCTAAATTATGACATGCCTCATGTTGATGAATTCGATTTTGATGGGCAGACAACTGTTTTCACTTTCTTCCTTTTCGGTGGTTAAGAGACTTTAGGGTTTGGTTCGCTAGCTTTCGAAAGCTAGGATTTTGGTGGCTAATGAACCATTGGTCCATTTGCCTAAGCCATCAAAATTCTCATTCCTGGAATTTATTAAAAGGAAGTTCAACACGCTTTTGGTGGTTTACTATGTTCTTGGATCCATTGTTAAACCACCGAAACCAAGGCATTTTGGTTCCTAATGAACTAGTTAGAATAATCAACCCATAGTATTTACCCACTTAGACATTATTTCATTTATTTTGTCTTATTTGCCTAGTCCATGAGTCCCACCATGTGCAAGTTGTCAATTGCCTATCCATAGAGGTCAAACTTGCCATTATTGACTCATGGAGTGCTTTGGAAAGTCCTGGGAATCAAATCTGCTTTATTCCTGGCCTCCTAGGCGCCCTTCTGCTTTTCCAGTTTTTAAAGCACATAAGGAAAGCTAGACTAGGTGAGGTGAACCTGTTTTATTCCCCTTTCATCCTCCACTCTTTCCTCCATGAAAAAGCATGTATGAGCTGCCATTTGACCACTCTTTAGCTTGCCCATGCGCCCTTGCTAATTCGTGGGGTCCTTGATAGATTTGGGATCAGCTTTTTACACCTATGGGGGGTTTTCCTATTTTGGGCAAGCCTGCTTTATGCTAGATTTGGATGCTTCCTTATGCATTCGATTTGCTCATGTATTCTATATATTCAGCAGCCTATGTTATTACAGGGTTGGCTATTGTACACTCAGTTAATATAATTTTGTGTTACAGCTCCATATTCAGTCTCCATTGTTGATAATTTGCATGATCAATTGTTAATTGCTGTGAGTGAAATTAATCTACTGCAGGCCTGAATTTCTACATGGTATCAAAGCCATTGTAGGTTGTTACTCTCCTCCAAAAATTGTTTTGCAGGTTCGACATCAAGACTGGGAGCCTTCTACCGCAGCCGAGACAGATTTTCTAAAGCTATGGATTCACAGAAAACTGTCCTCACTCCCTTCAACTATTTTGAATGGAAAGCAGAGATGGAGATCTTGTTGAGAGCGAAAGGCCTCTACAGGGTGACTATGGCTACAGAAGCAGAGCCCAATGCTGCTGCAGAGAAGATCAAATGGCACAATCGAAGAGATGAGGCCTATGGCCTCCTATGTCTCAGTATTTCCCGAGACCTCCTTTTCCATCTCGATGGATTGACTTCACCGGATCAAGTATGGGAGAAACTTTCTGAACTCTTTGGAAAGACAGATGAGATGAGGGGACACCAAATCAAAAATGAATTGATCTCCCTGAGTCCCAGTAATTTTGAATCCCTGCAGCTATATTTCTCCAAGTTCAAAGCACTAGTTTTGCAGCTGAAACAGTGTGGTATTGAAAAGAAAGTTGAGCAGCTCGTATTGTCCATCCTCTCGAAGCTAGGGCCTGACT